>JABFEB020000060.1:30591512-30605122 GCA_019775895.2 Stomatorhinus ivindoensis | reverse complement strand
CTAGGGCTAAAGCTATGCTAAGTGGTCCAGGGCTAATGCTATGCTGTGTGGTCTAGGGCTAAAGCTATGCTAAGTGGTCCAGGGCTACTGCTATGCTATGTGGTCTAGGGCTAAAGCTATGCTAAGTGGTCCAGGGCTACTGCTATGCTATGTGGTCTAGGGCTAAAGCTATGCTAAGTGGTCCAGGGCTAATGCTATGCTGTGTGGTCTAGGGCTAAAGCTATGCTAAGTGGCCCAGGGCTAATGCTATGCTATGTGATCTGGAGCTAGCGGTACGCTAGGCAGCCCATGGAAAAAGCTACGCAAAGCAATCTGGGGCCAACGCTACACTAAGCAGTCAGTATCAAATGTACTGTATCATTAAGGAGTGGAATGGACACATGGGTCAAGCCAGATCGAGGATATGAGCTTCGCTTGAACAACAGCGGATGCGAGAGCCAGTTTGGCTGCCAGATTTCTGTCGGTCTGAAGCCTCCAGTTTGACATTGTGATGTAGAGTGTAGCGCACAAACAGGGCCCTCTGCAATGCCTGAAGATGCCTACAATGAAGTAGCAGTGGGCACATGCAAGACTGTGTATGGGAAGCTAGTTGGACAGCCCTGGGACATCCCAGCATGCCCTGGACCATCCCAGAATGCACTGGGACATCCCAGAATACCCTAGACCATCCCAGAATGCCCTGGATGGTCCGAGAAGACTCTAGGTCCTGTAGTGACAACAAAGAGAATAGGAGAATCATGGATTTTGCTCTTTATCCATGTTGCAGAGTCAAAGCATCCATGAGTCCGCTGGGAAAGAGGGACAGGTGACCACTAGACCCCGCCTCCTTCCCAGCTACCTGCCCTTTGTGGGCAATACCGAGTGTTCTCTCTGGCAGGTGTGGTGCTCCTCATGCCTGCATGCTCCTCACACCTCCTTAGTGAGACGCATGTGGATGCCACTGAAACACTTGCCAATGGCCTCGAAGAAGGGGTCACAGTAGGTGCGGATGCAGATGGAGTAGACCCGGCTTGCACATTGGATATCGATCAAGTAGCACTTCACACATGGAACAACAGTCCAGATGTGCAGGAAGGAAAGGATGGCGAAGATGATTCCCCAAACCAGGGCCAGTGGGATGCCCACCAATGCCGTCAGCAGCCGGTAGCACCAGTACTTGGTGACAGTGAAGGTGGTGAAGCTGGCCTTCCACACGCCGTCGAAGCTGTAGGTGCCAGCGGGCTCGGCAATCACATCCTCAAAGTCCACCTGAAGGAGGAGGAGAAAATGTCATGAAGATGAGGACACCATCCAGCGATGGACACTGCAAACTGTGAGGTGCTCACATGGATGACCATGTTGTGAACCATCTCTCCACTGGATCAGGCAGACAAACAAATCAACCTGTCTCCACTGCTGAGATTAGGGTAGAACGTAGTGTAGCATATGCCTATGCACAGCATGACCACGATGGTTCAGATCCCATGGTTGAGTGTCCTTAACCCCCGACTGCTCCAGGGACTGACTTCACCATTGCTTTGGATAAAACACCTACTATATAAATAAGGTGCGAAGGAGCTGGAGTCTGGTGATATTGCACAGTCATGATGTCTGGACAAGCTGGGAATGATGCCCTGTTGCTCACAGGCCCTCCATGTGGATCCTTCTTACAGTGCATCATTACAGTAAGAGAGCGCCCTGGTGTAGGGTTAATGGGATCTATAGCTCAGTGCTGACATTCGCTAAAGTCTTTTGTTGTTTTTATGTGCTGAATGGGTTCCCCAGGAAGGGCTGATGACACCTGGTGGTTAGTCAAATGTTACTTATCAAATAATCAAATGTTGCTGATCAAATAATCAAATGTAATCAAATGTTGCCCCATGATGACATATGAGGTGCAGCCATTTTGCTTCTGAATACACTGTCCGGCTGCTTCCATATCCTGAACTTCACAAAAACAGTGACCATTGGTCTGTCCCTCCCCAAATGCAAGATGATAATGGTCAAACAGTCACACTTACGATGCTTCATATCACTAAATGTATGCTGGCATGACAGATGATTCTCCTTGGCTGAATTTGCCAGATTGAATATCATGAATTCTCAGGTTAATTCACCTGCAGCTGTGATTGTCTGTGCAAAGCCAGGGAGCCGCTATGACGTTAATATCTCCGGAGACAGAAATGTTCTCGCTGCTTTGCACGCGGCGTTACGGTGGTCTGCAGCCTAACCGGTGGCGCAGGGTTATAATTACAGGTCATTCCTCATTCTACATCCATATCTCTATGTTTACCGCCTGCAGCTACTTCAGTGACATCGTGTTAAGCAAACAGTTACTTTTCCCATCTGTTTTTGTAATGAACCCCACGCAGCAAAGACAGTATTTACTGGCTGTCCCTACAACGAGGGTCATACTGACTGTTTTTACTGGGGTGCGGTAGGCGTGCTTTGGCGATTGGTGCGGGTTTACGGTTAAATCCCCGTGAAATGTAACTACTCGGATGCATTAAATGTTATTTCTTTAATATATAGTGGTTTCTTTATTCAAGATGCTGATCATGAGGTTCATTGATGAGTGTGGACACCTTGCTTTCAAATGTCATCTGTGTTTACAGGATCTGCCAAAGTTTACTTTATTCCCATACAAACTAAGCGTGTTGTAAACTAATACAATATTACAATATTGTATTGTAGATATTACAATTAAAACTACCACAACCTAGAAGTTATATGATCTCCGTTTCATAATTAAAAGTTTTTTCAAGTTTTAAAAGTTGTTTTTTTTTTAGTTTAAAAGCCTTGTGCGTTAGACGCGTCCACATACCTTTACTACATGATCATTTAAGTGCTTGGGATCCCGATTTACGAGGTCTATCTCCTTCGTGTGTAAATCCTGCAACGTTTTCCCGTTCATGCTGTCGTTATCCATGTCTTAGTTATTTGCACTATATATGTTCCGCTGATCTTTGATGAAGGGCGAAAAACTATTTTAATCAAAATGCTAACAATGAAAGTGTAAAGACGGAGCTGCTGGGGGAATGGAGCGCGTCCCGCTTTGGGATGGTATTAAATGCATGGAGGGGGGCAGCGCCACACCCCTGCGCGAAGCGCAAGGGATCATCCGCAAACTGAGCTCTGCTGCCGCTAAATGTAAAGCCATGAGTGATATGGTTACAACCCGTCTGGATTATTTGGGTGACTGTGGAAATATGGATAATTAGGCGACAGTCAAACGGGAAAAATACAGCCGGGTAAGATCAGCGAATGACAGGATTGCTTTCTTAATTTGGCATTGCGTTTTGCCCTTGTGTCAGACCTGCCAGTATGCGCCCTACTGCAGGTTTATCCCCGCTTCCTTCCTCTCCGCTCACAGCCTTCTCCTCCACAGGCCGCTGCCATGGCCAGAAAAAAGCCAATCTGCATCTTTCAGTGGTTTATTTAACTGCCATGAAGCTTTGCCTCACGTGATACTCAACATCAACTCAGGTATGGAAAACATTTCACGTCGTGCAATAAAACAGTTCCTATAAACAGGATAGAAAGATGGATGGATGAATGGATGGATGGGCCTACTTCATTAATCCCAAAAGGAAACAGTTCAAGGATACTCTGTAGCTGTTGGTGTCTCTGAATTATAACTGTGCTACTGTCACATATGTTTCACTGTGAGTCATCCAGTTCATTAGTAGACTTACGTTTAGTTAAACAGTCAGGCCCATAACAGGTACAGATGAGTGACCAGTACATGCATCAGTACTGAGAACACAGCTACAGGCTGTTTTCATACAGGATTCTTAGTTTAATGGAAACTGACTGTCCGAACACTGAACATTTTTGCAGACGTTTCCATGACATAACTTCTGAATTGCAGTGTTTGACATATCTTGACATAACTCAAAATGAGTCACCACACAGCAGTCTGGTCACCTTCAGCTAATTTTATTTCAACTTTACATGTATCTGAATAGTGTGCTCATACATTGTTGTAAAATTATTGTCAAAAGCAGAAATCATATTGGTGCAATGAACCGATAGCTAATAATGGAAGAGCAAACTGGAGAATGATTATAGAGTTGAAATGCTGATTATATTAGTGCCAGCTTGAGTAATATATGAATAACAGAAATAACATGTAATTCAGTTAAAACTACTGACTGCATAAAAACCGAAAAATAATCAACCACAATCAAGAAAAGTGACATTTTTACATTCATTTCACAGGAAAGGTTTAAATACAGGTTAGAGTTAAATCGTTTTATATAATATTCAATAATTATAGAATGAATGGGTGCTCTGTAAATATCTGTGTACTTTGTCTTCAGTACAAAATACATTTTCAATAAGTTAAACATTTCTTGTTGAGGTCACACCTGTGATCAAAATGTATCAGCAAACTTTACAGTTTTGTCACTTTGGTCATATACTGTACCAACGCATTCTTGAAGAACAGTACAAGACAGGGCCGGTCACAAGACTACTGCTGGCTATTTTCTGGTGTAGTACTTGCATTTGTTTAAGGAGATATACACAGCGGCACACCGTTTGTCAAATATTTCTGTTATACAGAACATACAGTCAGATCTTAATTAATATTGCATCATTTTATCTTTACAAACACAGCCCTGACCATCTCAACTCTTCTCTACAATTAAATAATGGAATGTTGTCAAATAGTTTGGTCACAAACAAATATTGGGTCAGAAATTAGCAGGTTTCCCCTTGTCTGCACTTCTGGTGTATTTTGGGTTTGGCAGTTTTCACGTCCATTGTAGACAGGCATCTGGCCATGCTTGTGAACACAGGAGCCACAAAGGTGTTCACCAAACTTCTCCAGACTGTCTGTACTGTCGGCAGAGCCATAAACCACGCCTGCACCACTGGGATCAGTATCCTAGAAAATATCCCACAGCGTACATGAATGATTAGAGTCATTAACATGACGGATAATTAACAGTAAGCAGCCTCCTACATTAAATCAAGGCTGTATATGTTATAACTACGGCCTTGCTTTAATTAAAAGTTACGTTAGATTTATTCTTCAAGACCTGCAGCTTCAACAGGTGACGTATTCACTGGCCACTTAATTTTTCACGGTACTGTGGCGCAATAGGGACTGAATTAGCCAGGAGATGCCATACCAGATATGAAGGCAACGGAGAAGCGCGAAGAGGGATCCCGCCGCGAAAGACAGGAGGACGGCGAGCAGCGCGCTGATCAGGCGGTACGCAGCGTATTTAAGCAGCTCAAAGAGGGCGCTGCTGGAGACCCACACCGAGTCAAAGCTGTGCAGGGCGGCGGGCTCTCCGATGATGTCCTCAAAGCTGATCTGCCAACGGAATCGTACTTACACGATGCACGCGAATACAAAGCAACTAACCCTATGCGCTGAGCGCGTCGGAAACGTTTGCTGCTGCTGCTAACGATATTTTACGCATTATAGAACAGTATATTTTTTATAGTAATTGAACACGTATAACGAAACCATGTTGGCGTTCTCCACCAATGCTACACGTGACATGAAGTAAATAAAAACAAGAATACAGTCCTAAATATAGACGTGTAGTATATGCTGAGTAGCGAACCAAAGCGCAGTAGTACATCGTATATTTGGTTCACCTAAATGCAACAGTGTAGCTTTAAAAACACGAGCAGTAGTCATATGCTTGAAAATTAGCAGCACTGTAAACATATGCAGTTCCAGTTAATTATGAAGTTATTCACTTCCATTCTCATCAAAAGTGAAACTATACAGCCTACGACAAAGCGGTGATTTCATAATGATTGATGTTCAAGCGCATTTGCCTTGAGTATACCCAATTTACCTTCAGTCGCGTATTTATCTTGAGTATACCCAATTTACCTTCAGTCGCGCATTTACCGTGAGTATACCCTGTTTTGTTTGCCCAGTTACCTTCAGGTGCGCGTTAATTTCCTGGGGATCCCGGTCGCTAGCCGCCGTGCAGTTTTTCGGTTTCTCGCCCAGAATCGGTTCCGAGGTCCGGCTGAATTCATGTTGGTCCATGAGGACGCTTGTTTCGGACCTCTCGTTCTCGAGCCCCATCTCAGTGCAAGATAAACTGGGCTGGTCACTTGACATTGGCTGGACCCCATCACCGGGTCACGCACGACTCCCCGTGCGCTCTTTATCTTACACTGTAATTAGAAACGTACTACTGGGACTATTATTATTATGATGATTATTATTATTACTATTATTATCAATGATAACAACAGTAGTATTACTAGTAATAATAATTACAATAACAACAATAAAATATCTAAGAAAGACGTGGAGGAATTAAAAATATGAATAAATAAAATATTGATATTCGCAATGGAATGAATACATTTTAACCTATGGGTACGTTGAGGGATGCCATAAGACGGAGGAAATTTAGAATGATTTCAAGGGCCCCAGAGTGACAGAGGGCCTAGAACATTTGGAAAATAAATGGATTGGTCTGGACTGGGGGCCCAATATGATTTGCCTTTCGGGTACGTCACCAGTTTCCGTGAACTGCAGAAGTCGCTGGTAAAGGTACTAAAATCACAGCTGGTTCACAGGGCGGCCCACATGAGATATTTGGGCCCCAGATGGCTGGAAACTCTGAGCTGTTTTTAATGTTACGCCGGCTGGAAATATGCGAAGCCATTTTACTGGCAGAAAATGTACTAAAGATGCCAATAATTCCGCGACTAAGGAATGAACGCATTACGTTTAGAAAATATAAACCCAAGTTTAGGTCATTTTTTGACAGAATACAGTTCTTATTTATCCCACAAATAATCAACAAATCAGTAGTTCTAATAAGAAGAACTTTTTGAATCAGAAAGCATTATAATGTATCTATAAATGGCAGCATTCAGACTTGATGGGATGGCGTTGCTTAGCAATAGGGAATATCTATCACAGAGAGAGCTGTGTTTCTGGCCTGCTCTTTTGGGGAAAACAGTGTAAATATCACATACTGGCAGAAGTGCCACAAGGATGGAGTCTTAAAGCTCAGATGAGAGACCACAGGCTGGGCTGGCTGTGTCAGTGGTTATAAGCTAGGCTGCTGGCCCCACAGCATGGGGCGGGGGGGAGGGGGGGTTCCCCTTACATCATCCAGGGGTGTCCTCCACTGCAGAATGCAAGACGAGGAGGATTCCCTCTCCAGACGCCAGCAGGATAAAATTAGCCACTTAGGAAAACCGCTTCTTTAACTCTTTCTTGAACTTAGAGATTTTGGCTGGAAAAGAGCAGAAGTGTGGGCTTGTTTCACTGAACCAATGTGTTTCACAGCTGAGAAATGATGTAGAGCAGATATCTCAGCCTAGTGGTTGCATACTGTATATGAAACATCGGTACATGGAGTTGGGTGTCTCTGACATGCTGTGAAGTCGGAGTATGGTTTTCGTGTACAGAGATCATTGTCAGTTTCACTTTACGCTGAGGCATTTCCTGACAAGATGGTCCCTCTGATATATCTTCATTGTTGTGAAATAGAACAACAGCAAATGACAGCAGAGCAAAATCAGTGAACAATCCCAGAATCCCACAGGTTTAACATTCAGTATGACTCTAAACAGCAGCATGTTCAACCAATACAGAACAAACAGAGCAGCCTGAACACAGATCCTCTGAGGGGAGAAGGGATCATAAGGAGGCAGGCTGAGCACCGAGCCTCCGAGGAGAGCAGAGATCACTGGGAAGCGGCCTGAGCACAGAGCTTTCTGAGTAATTTGCTTATGGAGTTAAATGCTAAACTAAAATCAACAAAGAGCATCCTAGCATAGATGTCAGGGTATTCTAAATGAGTTTGGACAGTGTGAAGTGCAAGTGACGTGGTGTAGTCTGTGGATGTTAGCTTTGTAAGTAAACTGATTTTGGTCTAGACCAGGGGGGATGCAGGCCTTGATGTTAGATAATACCAGCCTTTCAAAGCATTTCATGATTACTGACCTGACAGCATTAGGCCGGTAATTATTTTGGCTAGTGACGGTGGATGTCTCACACGTTAACAAAATTCCTCGCTGCTTTGTGTGTTTGGATCTTTCGATGAACGACAATAATGTTTCTGTATTGAAACACTTACTTTGACAGCATTTAAAGATATTTAAACACAATACAAGGTGGCTCTGGTTAAATGAGTTGAGAGTTGTCTTTTTTGTGTCTAACCCCACATGTAGCTGATTCAATTAGAATAAAGCCAAGCATGGTAAAGCTGTTCATTCACATAAGTAAGAGTCCACACCAGCCTGCCGCTGCCTATCCACAAATGCCTCAGGAAAACCTGGAGTGGCCAGGGTGGTCTGCTGGACCTGCCCATAAACAGAAAAGGGTCCATGTGGATCATTAGGTAAAGCATGTTGGTGGTCTGTTAAAACACTAGACAACCTGTGAAAGATGGGTTGGTGTAAAAAACACCAACCCAGCTGAGGAAAAGAGCATGATCTGAGCTCTCAAGAATTCCAGAAAATTCGGTGTATTTACATTAAACTTTGATACATCAACAGCTGCTCAGGGCTCTAACCAAACAATGTTACTGCAGAGACTCAAACCAGGAACCTTCAGGTGTGTCTATAACAGCTAGACTTTCAGGATCTGGATGTGGACAGTTAAAAGGATCAGATGTTTCCTTTTAATATTACACCTGATTCTGATCCTCTTCTGACTATGGGAAGGGGGCTTATCTTAGCCAATCAGGCGTCAGGGGTCTTAGCCAATCAGACCGCAGGAAGGAAGCCTAATCAGTGTGGGGTTCCCCCATTCAGGCCGGAGCTGAGGGGCTGATTGCCTTCTCATCTCTTCATCTGCAGTGAAACAATTGCCTTGAGGGCACAATGGGAGCTGTGTGTGTGTGTGTGTGTGTGTGTGTGGGGGGGGGGGGGGCTGCGGTATAATGTGGCCCCACTCTGATGGTGCAGTGGATGCAGAGGCCTGCATTTCATAGCACCCTGGCTAAATAAAGCTCTTCCTCATGCCCACAATGCCCCGCCTGCTCCCCCCCCCCCAGCTATACCCACATAGTTTTTCCTGGCTGCTTTTCAGGAAAGAGCTGGAAAGTTTGTGGGCTCGGCTGCCTGTGTACAATAAAACACACAAATACTGAGTCGGTGAATCACAGGCCCAAACACATCCTCCTTTATCATGAAAGAGACTCTGCTTATCGGGCCCTCGAGCATAACGACCCATTCAAAGCCAGACCAGCCCCCCCACTGGCCTCGTCCAAATGACTTCAGCCTGCCGCGGTCCAGTCACTGGGTTCATCCTGGTTGGGTCGGCTTTGCAGAAAAGAACGTTTTCGATGTTTTTCACTCCGAAGCAGTCATGACTCACTCTGGCCCTGTAAAACAGACCTTCCCTGTATTGCTTGGCCAGCACAGGTCCCTGCCCTCCAGGACCACAGTTTAATCTATGTAAATGATGACTTAAAAAACGATCCTCTTGGCCTTGGATTGTAAAACTGGTATGCATCCCCAATTCTCAGGACCATCATTTATAAACAGAGGCTCCCTGCCTCAGACTGTAAGGCCAGTACACACCCCCCTCCCCGCAGGACCACCATTTATAAACAGTGCCTCCCTGACTCTGATTGTAAGGCCTGCACACAAAACCCTCCCCGCAGGACTACAATTTATAAACAGAGCCTACCTGCCTGCAACTGTAAGACCGGCATACATCCCCAGCCCCCAAGCCCACCATTTATAAACAGATCCTCCCCGCCTCAGACTGCAAGGCTCCGCTGAGTGCTGCCTCACCCACATCCATCTCTGTGAGTTGTAGGAATGTAGCATGTCCCGGTCAGTACTGACAGAAGTCAGGGCACTGCATTCCGCCATCAGGGGGGCCTCCCCCAGTCACGAGGACGTGGAAAAATACAGAGGAGGATGGGGTTTGGAAATCTTAAAGGGAATAGCTGTAAGGGAAAGAAACTTGGATGAGTCTGACCCTTGTAGCACTAGCTCTGCTCCCACACCTTCTTTGGAAGGGGAGGATCATTCTTTGGCTCACTGACCTCATTCCTAGAATTTATCTGTACTTTTACATAGAGCTACACCTGGCTTAGTTAGTCATTTGTTGGTTATTGGGGGGATTGATTGTGATAAAAACGGGACACAGCCTTTTATTTATATTTTACACAGATGATCCGCGACATGTTTGTGATTCTTATTAAATCTGGCCAGCAGATGATACTAGACAAAAGTATATTAGTTAATTATCAAATTTGCTGATACACAAATATGGAGACACAAGGCAAAAAAATATTAACAGATGCATTAAATGTAATTGGGGTAATGTCTCTTTTTTTGCACTTCCAAATTACGGCCGGTGCTTGAGGTCAATCAATCAGCAGGCTATCACTGTAAGCGCCAACCAATCAGCAGATGATTACTGTAAGCAACAACCAATCAGCAGGCTATCACTGTAAGTGCCAACCATTCAGCAGGCTATCATTGTAAGCACCAACCAATCAGCAGAAGATTACTGTAAGCGACAACCAATCAGCAGGCTATCACTGTAAGCACCAACCAGTCAGCAGGCTATCACTGTAAGCACCTCCCTAGTCTGGAGTAGGTACTAAAAAAGGGTTCTGGAACTGCTTTCGTGAAAGTACATTTCGGCCGAGTTCCTGCAGTGTGAACATGACAAAAGTTATTTGTTCTGGAAAATGGATCTGGTTCCAGAAGAAAGTTCTAACATTTCGAAAGCACCCGTAATTACCATGTGGGGAAATAAACCAGAGATTCTATTAGAGTTTAACACTTTTCCTTCCTTTCATTTAACAAAATATCAGCATCATGCAGTTTTATGTTTGTTATATATCACTGGGAAGTCACCCCTATGCAAATGGTGCAGTGGCTGACAATATGGTGTCACACCTCAGACACTGGGTGTCGTTCCTGCCCTCCTCCAGTCAGTGATGGAGTTTATGACCATGTCCTTCATCTGCCCTAACCTTTCACAAAACATTGTGTGTTACAGTCAAATAAAATGAGCCGAATTTATGTGTCAATATTTTCATCTGCCAATCAGGTGCTTAAGGCTAGTTTCGGGTTATAAAGAGGAGGGCAGCTCCCTACCTGCTGGCTATTTTATTCAGAAAAGAGGAAAAAAATCATGCATCTAGCACTGCACTGGCATGTCTGAGTCCCACCCTGAATCACTGCACTGGTGTGCCCAAGTCACCCCGCAAAATACTGGGATGTGATCAGGGAGCGCGAGTGGCTTGTAGGGTTGAAGTTTATCACTGCATTACAGACAGAACATTCCTGCTCGAGTTACGCCTCAGACCTGACCTGCTGATCCTGCCTGTGTGTGTATGACGGAACAGTGCAGGACCGGTTCTGCTCTGCTATGGCCCATTTTGAGCCCTGAGACATTGGCTGCATCCCCAGAGGCGCACCACAGTCACAGTTCTTTAAAAAGAACCATTTCTCGACTATTGACCATAAAAGGAACCCATGCATTCTTATGACAGATCTTTTTTCATTCCGAGAGTTTTTTCCCCTCATATGCGCAAAGTTTCAGCATAGATGTCAGAGCACTGCTAACTGTACAGTCCTCTGGGGAAAAAGGGCTAGTTCTGTGTGCATTTAAAGGTCAAGTAGAGCAAGTAAAACCAGATACATGGTGTGAAAAATCTCATGCCGCATGACTTTCAACCTCTGAGCACAAAAGGATTTTCAATGCAATACTATCACGGATCAACCTGCTGTGTATTTAGCACTGTTTAACCCACTGTGCAATCACAATTAACGACAGCTGGGATCCATTAGGGCAGAGACATGAGGTATCGAGGGGGCGTGGCACATGAGGCTTTAACGGGCAGGGCATGACACAACCCACTGTGCAATACTATTTATTACTGTACAACCCACTGTGCAATACCATTTATTTCTGAAGTGTTACTACAAAATTTCATACAATATTTTCCCGGGCACTTTTTGCACTCTTGCTGTCTTTCATTTAATCAGTCAGTCAATCAATCAATCCATCCATCCATCTATCGGTCTGCCTGCCTGTATCTCTCTGTCTGTGTCAACCTGTCTGTCTCTGTCGATTTGTCTGTCTGTTTGCCTGACTACCTGCTTGTCTCTTGGTCTGTCTGTGTTCCTGTCTGTCTAGCTGTGTGTCTCTGCCTGTTTGTGACTGTCTGCTTGTCGCTGTCTCCCTGTTTGCCTGTCTGTGTGCCAGCCTGTCTCTTTGTGGTCTGTCTGTCACTCTGCCTGTCTGTCACTCTGTCTGTGTGCCTGTCTCTGTCCATCTGTTTATCAGCCTCTCTGTCCAACTGCCTGCTTCTCTGTTTTTCTCTGTCTGCCTGTCTGTCTGTGTGCCTGCCCCTGTTTCTGCCTGTCTGTTACTCTGTGTGCTTGTCTCAGTGTCTGCCTTCCTGTCACTCTCTCTCTGTGCTTGTCTTCCCGTCATTCTGATGCTCTGCTGCTCTGTGCCGCTAAGGGGATTGTGGAAAAATTCCTTCATTCATTAAGAATGACTGTTGCTTTAAATATAATGGCAATCTGTGAATATTGTCTGATGATAGGCAGATGCTGCATTTCCCATTTAAGGTTTAAATGTTTGCAAATAATGTCTTTAGATTCACGTGAATTCCTCTACCAGCCTACATCACTGTATATTCCCTGAATGCTCTTAATGTTGCTGATGATTATTTCTGCTGATCTGTGTAGATGTCCTATTAGGTTCTCCCTTTGTTCGGTAGACATTGTGTAGCTCCTGCTCCAACCCTGCTCTCACTTGCACCTGGATATTCACTGAATGCTCAGCCTAGCTGCACTAATGATTAGCCAACTCCTTGACTGCATGTATGTTCGTAATTTACTGTTGACCTCACTAATATGACACTCTGGACAAAAGCAAAAGTATAAATATAAATGTAAATGCAGATGAAGAGAGTCTGCCCATTATGCTGCGTGTATGCGGACTAAACAGAGTGGAACTGACGTCAGCGGGAATCCCTAACCCTAACCCTAACCCTAAGCTTAGGATGAATCCTAACCCTAAACCATGATTCTAAGCCTAAAGTCTAATCTTAACCCTTTACACTCAGCATGGAGCACCAGCCAGTATAAGTCGCCTTTATAAACCACCTCCAGCCCCTGTTCAGATGAAACTGGAATAAATATCTTCACTGTATAGGCAGAAAATCCTACTAATCCCAAAACACTCTTATTTACTGACACTGAAACATTCTTGGGATGCATAGCTCCTTGTCAGACACACAGAAGTATTAGAGAGAGACTTTACACTGCAAATATTAAGGCAGGAGGCAGAATCTGTGCCTGTACGGTGAGTTTCTCTTTCACAGCACAATGACAGGAAACGGAAGCCGTCGCAGCTGCACTTCCTCTCTTCGGTGAGTGCTGCTGGCCCAGCCAAAGTGCAAGGGTGTGAAGGATGGTGACTACGAGGCGAACATCACCACAGTTGATCTTGCTACTAAAAAAAGGATGGTCTCTGACTCTAAGAATACGGATAAGGATGCTCTCTAACGTTAGGGTCTGGGGTAAGGATTCTTTCAGACGTCAGGCAGGGGTCAGGGGTAAGGATGCTCTCTGGCATTAGGGTTAGGGACCGAGGGTAAGGATGCTCTCTGGCATTAGGGTTAGGGACCGAGGGTAAGGATGCT
>JABFEB020000060.1:30575751-30589802 GCA_019775895.2 Stomatorhinus ivindoensis | reverse complement strand
GCCCGTACGTCTGCACATTTGCAGTGCTAGGGGGCGGTACCCTGCTCAGAGTACTTCAGTGCTACTTCCCATTACAAGTGAGCTTCCCTAGCCATCAGGCCACAACTGCCACCAATAATAATCATTCGTTCTGGAGTCACCTTGAGAATAACATAACGTGTGTCTATGAGAATCACACAAACCCACCCCAGCGACAGGTATCAGACGTTCAGGAGGGTCAGTAGCATTGCAGGCTTTGATCTAGGGCACCAGCAGCACCCCCGAGTCCTTGGTCTTATTCCTGCACTCCAAGGAGCGGAAGTGGTGGTCCTGCACGGCCAAGAAGTGCCACCCGATGAGGAAGGCAAAGCAGCGCAGCAGCATAAGCTTTGGGGGCTCAGTGTGACAGCAGCGCCCCCAGCAGGTCAGGCTGGGAGGCGCTCACGGTCCACCACCCATCGGCAGGTGCTGCAGAGCCGGGGCAGGACATGTACGCAGAGTTAGAAGGTTAGGCTTAGGAACGTATACCAGCCCTAATTCTGAAACAGTTCATTACATGTGGAGTCTTTCCACTCAGATCTGTGGTGTGTGGTTTTCCTCCAAAGAGTTTGAAAGTGGAGAATGAATATAATAAAGAAAAATTATTCATATCTGGAGAGAGGATGGAAGCAGACGTGCGGATAACCCTTTATTAGAATGTTATAGATGCAGCTGCAAGGTGGATGTAGCTGAGCCAGAACAGCATTCACAGACTCCAGCCAATAGGGGGCACCCCTGGGGCCACGAGAAGGAGCAGCTCCTCACCATGGGAAGGATCATGCAGCACAGCATGCACATCAATTGTCCTCCTCTGTGCCATAGCTCTCGTGCACAAGTGGCATCTGACTTGGTCAGATCTGGAGAATATAGAGCTGAGTAGAACCCCCTTGATGGTTCAGGGCTGCTTAACAGCAGAAATCACATTTAAATGCAGTACCACTTAAAAATGCCGTCACTACAGATGCGGCCACATTAGAGACTTTACCAGGCTGTGATTGGCTACCCAAATCACTCCCCTGCAGCTGCTCCAGGTTTGAGACCAACTTCGCTGGATTTATTATTTTAAAACACCGTCTGTTACATTAACTACAAATAAAATGCTTACTAGCTGCACTGAATAAAATTCAGCTTTTTTTTAATCATTCTCTGCTTGTTATTAATGATTGTTAACTAGCTAATTGCTTATTTGCAACATAACTTACGTTACTGCAACATATTTACACTTCGGAGCTTCACCTGTTTCCCGAAGGAAACTTGTCAGCAGATGCCTTTCCTCTTTTAACTTTTTTTTAATCGGCGCTCCTTAAATTATGGATTTATTTTGGTCAGTGTGTGAAATACGGGCGGGGGGGGGGTTAAACCATGAGACCCTCTAAAGCCTCAGAAGCAAAATTTTATGAGTATCTCAAGATCGGTTTTGCGCAACAATGGGGAGAGATGGGGACCCCCCAAAATATTGACGGGTATTTCGCAGTTAGACTTTAAAATATGGATGCGACAGTTCTCCGAAAAAGCCGAAACGTTTGCTTATGGCGCACGTAGTCGAACCACTATTATGACGGTTCTGATTAGTAATTGATAGTGGTGTAAAATTTCACCTATAGCATTCGGAAACTGGGGTTAATGTTAAAGATACGACTACATCGACAAGTCTGGGGATTTGCAAGGTCTGTAGAACAGCTATTAAGTCTGCGGCTTTATTGTGTCCTGTTTTCAGTGCAAATGTTGCACTTATGTTAGTGTTATCATCATGATTATTAATACTATTAATGTAGCCCAACATGATGCTCATTGCTCTCCCATCCGAACAGACACGCAGACCTGCATTTTCTGGTTTCCGTGTTGGGGGTGGGGGGTGCTTTGCAAAGTTCATGAATTGCAAGTGAGGAACCTGGGCGTGGATATGTGGGATTTCAGTTTATATTCATAGGGACAAAATGTTTTTTATATTTATTGGGAAAGTAATAAACACAATGATGTGTATTTCTGAAATGATACATTTGTCCTTTTTTGTGCCACAAAGTAACAAAAATACTTGGCATTCAACATTTATGAAAGTACCAGATCGCATTGAATTGCACCACTTCAGTATTTAAATGTCTCTGAAACGTATAATAGCCCATGTAACTATATGCGTTTCAGTTCATTTTATGAGGAAGAGATGCACACCGCTTTTTAGTCATTGTGATCTCTGCTTTAAATAGTTTTTTCAGACCAGAACTAACCTGGCTGCAAAAAAACAGGTGAACTTTCTGTGGTCCCCCACGAGAGAAGTCAAAAATATAACGTGATCCACAAATGTGCAAAACACGTCTCGCGTGTAAAAATGGATCTGTTTCTGTAGATATGATTCTACACAACTCAAAACATATAATAAAGGCCAATAACAACTCATCCAAATGATGAAACATGTTACCGTAAACTGTCTTTTGCGACACCACGAAATGAACGAGAGTATAAAACGAAACAATAGACGTTTTTATGTAGTCATCCGATACATATCGTCATATCGCATGACCCTTCCCAATAATGAGAGGTGTATTGTGACGCCCAAAAGTTAGTTAGTTATCTGTATGAATTCGGCGTATCCTTATGCTTAAATGGGTCGGACTTTGCGCATGCGCCATGTAGTTGAAATGCGATATCTTGCAACCTGCAGTAACGCTAAATACGCCAAAATCACCTTGGTGTGGCAGTAGATGCTGTAGCCAAAAGAGCAGAGCCTGTCGGTTAACAGAAACGGCTCACTCTGACAGCCGCTTCAACTGGAAGAGACTCAAAACTATACCAGAAGCACTGGATCTGCACCATAGTCTGACTGACCGTGTTGATATACCCCTGACCCCAGCATCCGGGAGCTTACAGAATGCATCTTTTTAATTAATATTACACTTCACCTAGTAAGACAGGAGTCTGCATTATCTGTTACCCTTTGTTATTCAATTTAATACTTTAAAGAAAATATATATTTTTAATACTTTCAATACATACTGAATCAAAATAGCATCTCTTAAACAGATTTTTGAAGCATTGCATCAGTAGTTTAAGCTTTTCATCGGGTTTATTGAGACGAGGGATCATGAAACAGAGGTGGTGTTTTCAGTGTTGTTTTGTGTTCACTGTTCAGTGACCAGGTGTTGCAGATCACTGCTGAAAATGAGGAGCAGTTTGCATCTCTCCGCAGGCAGTATGATGAATTACAGCAGGACATAGAGGTAGCAGCATATGTCCTGCATTTAACCTGCATGATACCTCCGTCCTCTGAAACAGTGCCTTTGCTATGAGTGCTGCTCTGCTTTTCAGTGGGGCTGAGCCCTCAAGGCTCTGCTTTTCACTGGGGCTGAACCCTCAAGGCTCTGCTTTTCACTGTGGTTGAACCCTCAAGGCTCTGCTTTTCACTGGGGCTGAGCCCTCAAGGCTCTGCTTTTCACTGGGGCTGAGCCCTCAAGGCTCTGCTTTTCACTGGGGCTGAACCCTCAAGGCTCTGCTTTTCACTGGGGCTGAGCCCTCAAGGCTCTGCTTTTCACTGAGGCTGAGCCTTCAAGGCTCTGCTTTTCACTGGGGCTGAACCCTCAAGGCTCTGCTTTTCACTGGGGCTAAGCCCTCAAGGCTCTGCTT
The DNA here is from genome assembly GCA_019775895.2 of Stomatorhinus ivindoensis. NCBI lineage: Eukaryota > Metazoa > Chordata > Actinopteri > Osteoglossiformes > Mormyridae > Stomatorhinus > Stomatorhinus ivindoensis. Next base: position 30,586,166 of record JABFEB020000060.1, on the reverse strand, counting down.
TTCACTGGGGCTGAGCCCTCAAAGCTCTAGCAATTGTACCCTTAGCTGTAGGTAATTGTACCTTTTAAGTGCTCAGAAATTGATTCTGATTAAGTCCAATAAGGTACAATTACAAGGGTACAGCCCCACTGACAAGCAAAGATACAAATTTTTACCCTTTTTTCTGAAAGAGCATGGATTTATTGCTGAGATATATACTGAGATGTATTGATGTGTAGAAACACAGCCATTATTTTCTTAACTCCTTGTTGGGGAAATATTTGCCAGCAGGTATTTAAGCTTTATGGTAAACATGGCATTTACTCCAAGCTGGTACAGATCCAGCCAGCGGCACGATGGCAGACTGGGGCTACCCGAATGGCCTGAAGTACTCCTATACCTTCGAGCTGCGTGACACTGGTCATTACGGTTTCCTCCTGCCAGCAAGTCAGATCATCCCCACAGCACAGGAAATCTGGCTGGCCTTGCTCACCGTCATGGAGCATGTACGAGATCACCCCTATTAAGAGAAACGCTAAACTTCTTATTGCTGAAGTAAAGCAACTTAATCACAAAATACACTTGAAAGTTGCTTTATTTGCATTTGTACACATATGAGTACAGACTCGTTTCCATGCGCTGGTTACCACATATCCGGTGTCTCCATTTTAAGACACACCCATTTATAGAGGCGAGACTGAAGCTTGGGGTATGAACACAGGGTCAGCTGTCCATCCAGTACCCTAGGAACATTTTTCAGAGGGTTAAGGCCCCAAGATGTTGCTACTTTGCCAAGCAAAGGATTTGAAGTGGCACCCTTCAGACCATGGGCACATAAGCCACAGAGATACACAGTGCCCCCCAGAACTGCGGCAACTGTTGACCAACGTGATAAAACCATACCTGTCCTACACACAGATGAACGTAGTTAGGCCACCTGCTTCCTATCACACTGGCATGTCAGCAGTTGAAAGGTTCTTCTATATTTTACAGTGTTTATGTAAATTTGGGAAATACAGACGCTCCTCTACTTATGAACTTTCAAATTACGAACTTTCAGACATACGAACAAAGAGGACTGTAAGTCCAAATTGTGTTCAATTGTCACCCGTTTCCTGTCCACGACGTGTTTTTTTTCTGCCTAGTACGACTTCTGGCCGCTACTCCCGCCATGCAGCAGCGTAGCGTGCAGACTCCCAGCATGCTATAGCTCTTTGTACATGAGTAAACCCTTAAAATGTTGTATAACAACTTACAAACATTTCAAGTTACGAACGGCCATTTGGAACGTTTCTTGTTCATAAGTAGAGGAGCATCTGTATAGGACTTCCTGGCAGGATCCACATTTTTATCAACATGTAGGATTTAGCTTCTCACAAATATACATGCGGATTCAAATAAGCACACAGGGTAAGAGGCAGGGAACAATACAGTACAGACAGGATAAGTGGCTAGAAGATTAATTATTAATAATAATACACAGATTAATAGCTACATAGAGTGATACCTGGATAGCTGCTAACTACCTTTGGAACCTTAGAAAAACCAGCTGTGTGGATAGAGATGTTTCCTCCACTGATCTACGCAAAGTTTACATGTTCACAAAGCTTTGAAGAGAATTTTTTTCTAAAAATAAAGATTTCTATATAATAATTTTGCAGTGTCACATGGTGGTGTGACTGACTGAGGTAGCGTGTGGCTGAAGGTCTGTTTACAGGAGCAGGCTGGGCTTGAGAGGTGACAGGTTTTTAAAGGGCCTTCTAACTATTAAATTAAGCATTGCAGAATAAAACAATACCCTACTCCAATCATTGACTTTACTGTGGTCATACGTTGTTTTACCCCGAATATGGTTTATATATTAAAGGCATTGACTGTTGAAACACTTTTGATTGTTAAATTAATAAATGATACTGGTGCCTTTATTTTCCAACCTGCAACGGAAGAGTGAAAACAAGAAACGAGAATTTTATTCACGCTGCATGGAAAAATTAGCCTGAAATAGCAAATGTGTATCTGATGTTGCAAACTAAAAAACCTTGTAGGGACTGATGTGGGAACTGCAGCAGCTGGAGTGTGTTTGGCAAGGACAGATAAGGATGAGGTGGCAGAATAATGCCAAGGACACGCATGCTTATAAACAGTCCTGAGAGCCGGACGGAGCCCAGCGCCCACCATGAGACTGTTTGTGCTAACCAGCCTTTTCGTGGCCACTTTTGGCCTAAAGACTTTTGATGGGTAAGTGATCAAGCGATTCCTTTATTACTGCTCATAATTTACGGGAACCCTCTTACTAAATTGCAAATAACTGTGAATGACTTTTTAACAAGTTGTCTTGAATGTACTGAGAAGCAACCCAGTAAACATAGAGAAGTCAACTTTATTATCATTGTACACATGAGGTAGTCGGCTCAGTCTATGCATCACACACTAATAAAATACATGGTGGAATGGACTAAATACCATTTTGAAATAGATAAGAGCAAAGGTCATACATACATACATACATACATACATACATTTTTCTTTCTTTTACAACCCAGTGCTTTTTCTCCAGTGATCAGGTACTGAGAATACTGGCCAAAGATGAGGTGCAGATCTCACTGCTGCAGGACTTGACTCAGATGGAGGATCTGGAGGTGCGGCAGAACTCACATGGCAGCATATATCTCCCTAACTCATACTCCAGATTTACATTCCCCTGAACACACCAGTTAAGAAACAACAGCATCTAAAAACACTGCTGTGTTTAGGAAAGTTGGCTGTGCAGTGCGTTATTGAAATACATTTATTAAATTAAACATACTACATTGTGGACAAGAAGCAGATCATGAAAAAACACCACAGTATTAAGGTCATAAATGCTCCAGCAGACCGCTTGTGCAGTACAGTACAGTGCTGCAGTGTAAATAGCTACTCAGCAGACCGCTAGTGTAGTACAGTGCTGCAGTGTAAATAGCTAATCATGGAAAGCAAATGAGTTTAAAACAGCCTTTTTACTTCTAGTTGGATGTTTGGAGTGAAGCGAGCCAGCCTGCCCTTCCTGTGGATATTCATGTTCCTTTCCACAGCATTCCGATGGTCAAGGCCTTCCTGGAATTCCATAACATCAAATATTCCATCATGATCAAGGACCTACAGGTACAGGAAAGATGCTAACACAGCAGCTCTGAAAAAAAGAGGAGAAATGAAACATGGAAGATGCATGCATTGCATGCAATCTCTGCATACATTGTAATGACAAAAGTGCTTAAAACTTGTTGTGCAGGTTATCCTGGATGAAGAACAACGCGAGATGCAAAGTCCTCATTTCACAGGGCCGAGGACCACAGACAATTATGACTATGCCGCGTACCACACCCTAAGTGAGGTCAGAGACCCAAAGCCGTGTGTGAACTGGCCATTTGATCCAATAGCAGGAGAGATCATTCCTCCTTTAATATACTTTTCTCATGTGTTCAGATCTATGCTTTCATGGACATGCTGGTGGCCGAAAATCCCACGTTGGTGAGCAAGCTACAGATCGGAAACAGCCACGAGAATCGCCCGCTGTATGTACTGAAGGTACTTCATCATCTGGGAGGGAGGGGACCTTAAATGTGTATCTGCAGTCAGCGAAATGAGCCAAAGCTTAGTATAATGGGCTCACCTTTGCATCCAGTTCCATCTTACTGGTAATTTGTGAAATCTCCATTCTCACCTGTAGTTTAGCACCGGTGGATCAAATCGCCCTGGCATCTGGATCGACACCGGTATCCATTCCAGGGAATGGGTCACCCAGGCCAGCGGAACCTGGTTCGCTAAGAAGGTGAGCATCCCTTCAGTGCTTATCCCACTCAGTCACAGCCAGTTGTTATATCACTGCATGGCCGCTTTCTCAGATAGTTACACAATACTCACTGTCGATATTTTGAAGGTGATAGCGGCATAATACATAAACACGTACACATTTGTCCTGAAGTATAGTGGCAGGCTCTAGGCATTGCCTCTGCAACCCTGTACTCATAATCTAATTAGAATATGACTTAAAATGGTTGACTATCAGTACAACATATAAGTATTAAGAACCACTTTAGAGATCTGAGGGAGAAGTTCTTGAAAATAATACACCTGAACACAAGCCTTGGCCCCATAGATGAACAGCCCAGTGCTTTACATATTCAGCAATAGCTATCCAAGACATTACAAGGAACCACATGCAAGTTACTCCAAGTAGCTACAAAAATAACATAGTTCAATAAATGCTGTTGTTCTATGAACAGATTGTGAATGACTATGGGCATGATGCCACCCTCACTGCAATCCTCAATGAGATGGACATCTTCTTGGAGATCGTGACCAACCCCGACGGCTTCTACTACACCCACACCACTGTAGGTCCACCAAAGGGGTGCCGACTAACACAATCACTTAGCTGTAGCTAAGAATTTTGGTTTTACATGTAACATGCAATGTGTGATTATAGAACCGTATGTGGCGTAAGACCAGAAAGCCCAACCCTGGATCTACTTGTGTTGGGGTCGACCCCAACAGAAACTGGGATGCTGGATTTGGAGGTATGCAGTATATTCCAATAAAGGTGTACTACAGCAAATCTACAAATCAGAGGCTAAACACATTCTGGTTCTGTTCTGCACAGGTGCCGGTGCAAGTGCCAACCCATGCTCCGAAACGTACCGTGGACCCAAGGCCAATTCAGAGCCAGAGGTCAAGCATATTGTAGACTTCGTGAACTCACACCGGAACCTGAAAGCCTTTGTGTCCATCCACAGCTACTCACAGATGCTGATGTATCCCTATGGATACACCCGGACCTCAGTGCCTGACCAGCCTGAGCTGGTGAGTCAGCCAGAGTTTACCCTCAACACTAACTCTAACCTGTAATGTTAGTAGGTCTGCATGGTGCTTACAATGCTTATTTTACTTATAGTAACTCTTAGGTATGAAATGGCTAATGTCTTTTCAGAAACACTCTGGTTTTAAATTTTCTCTTGGTATACACATATTTTTAAAGAACATTTAAAGTTTTCCTGAAACATGTTTCTTTATAGCATGAACTGGCAAAGAAAGCCATTGCTAAGCTGGCATCTCTCTACGGAACGTCGTACAGATACGGGAGCATCATCAACACCATCTGTACGTAACCTTTTTCATGTTGGTTCTCTTACACGTTTGTCAAATGCTGGCAGCTGTTCTTCATCTGTTCAATGTCTCTCTCAGACCAAGCCAGCGGTGGCACCATTGACTGGACCTACAAGCAGGGCATCAAGTACTCGTACACCTTCGAGCTGCGTGACACTGGGCGCTATGGCTTCCTTCTGCCAGCCAATCAGATCATTCCGACAGCAGAGGAGACCTGGCTAGCTCTGATGGTCATTATGGAGCATGCCAAGGACAACATGTACTGAACCAGCATCTGCTCAATGGGCGTTGATGCATAGTCATACTACATTCCTAAATGGACAAATCCACCTTTGCAAGAATGACTAATAAAAACACCACAATTAGCAGCTAAGACTGATTACAAAATACAGACGATGCTGTCCTTTCCTTTAAACCATTAAAAATGCATTTTATTTAAGCACAATCTTGGGAGCAGAACTTTTCTGTAAAAACATGTTTTTAAAGGTAAGTTTGCTTCTTTCGGAAGCAGGCAGTCCAATATTTCACACAGCAAAATAGAATTTTAACCTTCTTGAAGATAAAGAAAAGTTACACTGTGATTTAATGCCATAATCATCAATAAATGCCAGAAGTGTAAACAGTCTGCATGCTGAGAATTATTATTTTTTTAACCAAAGGTTAAGGACTAATCCAAATCAAGCAAAACACTAAGAACAAGTATTCAGTAAAGAGAATCATTAAATAGCTACATGTAAACCAGTCACAAATATAAACGCAGGTTTGTAAGGCTAAAAGACGAATTTTTTATTAGGTAACATATCGACATTGTTGTAATATGTTTACACCTTTGTTAGTCTGATGCATAGTATAAACACAAACCTGTTATATATGATCAACAAAAACAGACACTTCAGCCAATGTCAAGCATGATCAGACTGAAGGGATAAAGCAAACCTGAAAAGCAGAAAAGCACGGGTGAGGTGTGTGAACAAAACCTGGAAGTCAGTACAGAGCTGTACAGTTACTGGGAATGGACGGCTTTGTTTGGGAATGTTATTTCCAGGGCCTGCTGCTCTGTGACCTGGCGCTTTCTGAACCCGCTACTGAGGGAGTTTTCCGGGATCTTGCGCTGGAAGTTTGGGATTCAGCACGGGAGACGGACATTCGGCTGAGCCGACCTGGAAGACATGTTTGTGTGAATGGGCAGACGCACAAAAACACAGACACACAACTGCTCTACCAAAGACATAAAAGGGCCATTAGGGTGAAAATTAAGTGGAGCAGAGTCACAGCCCTGTTGCCAAGATAAATCATACGAGCTGTGCAGCCCAACACCGTTTCATGGGTCTCAAAGGCACAGCTACACCTAACCTAGAAGAGAGACACTCCCTCTTCTCAGATGGTATGTTTAGCAGATTCCCAGGCTACTCACTGCTGTTGTCTGTCGGTATCAGCATCTCCTCCAGGTGGATCTGGATTTTGCTCAGATCTTCATGGGTAAAACGCCATTTTTTCTCTGCGGGGTGGGACGCCGTCTCTACAGGGCGGGAGCAACAGTGCCGTGGCCGTCCAGCATTTGAGGGAGAGAGCAGGCAACGGGCCGGGATCGTGCCTGTGGTCATGCCTTCCGGAAACTTCTGAGCGAGCACCTTCAGCCCTACAAGCCAAAGGCAGACTGCTGAACCTGCAGTGTCAGTGCAGCCTTTGCTTTGTCTGACTGGGAGAAAACATCTGAACAACCTTCAGCAATAACTGACCCATGCCAGGCAGGAGGGTCAAAGAGAGCTCACCTCCAGAGAGCATGAAGAGGTTCTCGAAGCCTCGTTCGCACATAGTAGTCGCAGCCTGGGAGGCGATTCTCTCATCCTCATCGTACAGAATAATAATCTTACCAGGACCGTTTTTCTGCAGTGCTCAGTTAAGGCTTAATACTATTCGTGGGTAAATAATCGTAATTGATACCAAACTGACCCCAGCAGGGAAACACTCTGTACGACTCCCCCAACTTACTCTCTGCAGCAAGCTGGCTGCAAAGGGCAGCCACTTGTTGTGGCATTCAGGGAAATCGGTGTTAAGAGTTCTTGCTCAAGTACAGGCAGACATGGCGAGGCCAGGTTTGAACCAGTGGCCTTCTAATCACAGGCACAGAGGCTCAACCCACTGAGCTACACGCATCTCCCAAATATCACACGTGGTAAAGTCATCACATGGGAACGAGACCATTTCAGACAATTTAAACAGAAAACACACTTAAGACAGAAACTGCTGCAGATGCTCAGGGATCATGCACACTTGTGGATACGTAGTCCAGCACCTCTTTGGTGTAGGGGTTCATGGTCCGCGACAGAGTGGCCACGGGGTAGCTGTGAGCTGCCGAATGGGAGAGGCACACGTGTGAGAATGGCACCGCAGGCCGGGACCATGGCCCCCGCTGGGCCGAACAACCTGCAGCTCACCGCTGATCACGTGGCACTGGTCGTACTCATCCCTGTCGCGCACGTCCAGCAGCAGGTAGGGACAGTCTGGGTAGGGTGCCTCCCAATTCTGGGGGCCGCACACTGCCGTAAGTTTCACACATCTCTCTCCATCCAGGTCCAGTTCACCCACGCCGCAGATGACGCTGTAAATGAAAACGCATCTGTCAGTGAGCCAATCCAGGGTCATCCCTAGATCCTCCTGAGGTCCCCCGGATGAAAAAGAGCAAATCAGTCACAGATCTGCCATGGAGGCTACGGTTACAGCCAAACACAGGGACGGGGCTGCACCAGGGAGAGCTCAATGAATGCAGAGTCATTGTGCAGCCACAAAGCAAGGGCTGCTGGGAAAGCTGTGTGGGCATGTGCAGACAGACACGGAGGGATCAGGTTACGGGTCACAGAAGAGGCAGCGAGCGGCTTACTGATGCTACCTTTGTAGCGTGGACCGTGGGGAGAGTCCCACATCCACATTAACACTGTTATCGTCAAACTGCACAGGCGTCGTCGGCAGACAGCTGTAAGGGTCCTCAGAAAGATGATCCTCGGGAAGATGGTCCCCGTGTGCTTCGGGCGATACAGTGGGGGTGTCTGCAGATGGAGGCAGGGCTTACGCTGCTGCATTACTCTAACAGGGCTCTACAACTGGAGCACTGCAACCTTAAGGCATGTTAATGAACTTCGGCTTCTACGGACATACACTGAGTAACACTGCTAACGAATATACATAATTAATTTATAAATAGTAGTGAAAATTGTACCATTTAGATTCTGTGTTTCTCCATTAATGAGGACATCATCTGACACGGAGGCAACCTGAATGACCTGGAGAACAAAAGAAATACACATAAAAAAACAGGTTTCTGAAAACCACAAGGTAAGCCAGAAAGCTGCAGGTACACCAAGCCATGGTGTGTGCTCACCAGCTGAGCAAAGGTGGAAACCTTGAGTCTTCTAAAGAGCTCACCTCTTCTATATCTGTAATCTAGAAGCCAAACAAAACAATCTGCATTTAGTAAGACTTAACAGAACAACTGAAAAGTACCGTAATACTCTAAACTCTTTTCCAAAGATATTTCAACGGAAGATCTCACCTGGACCCTGGCACTCATCCCCTGCACCATCACCTACATCTTCCCACTCGTTAATGAGATTCATCCCGGTGCAGATTTTTATACAGCGTATGAAGGACGTGCAAGAAACGTCCCCATCTGCACGCTCGCCGAGGCCACCTCCACAACGGGACCACTCTCGTGAACCACCTGTCCCACCCCACTGCCTGATGAAGACACCCCTAACTCTCTTTTAACGCCCACAGTCTGAATGTTACAGAAACAAAACACCCAGCTTCATGTGATCCAGTATGTCCCATTTCCAAGGCTGACAGGAAATTGAATATAAGTAACAAAGCAACCGCTGTTCCCCATGAAGGAATCAGTGTTTGCTATCCCTGAGAAATCAGAAGAACCCATAACAGACAAAGTGTTTGAACAAAGAGCTCCCTCACAGAGCCAGATAATTTGGCCAAGAGACCATCAGCAGAAACTCCTCCATTGAGCTTTAGACGAGCACTGTGACAATGACCCTCACAGCGCTTGGTATCCAAAACCTGCCGGCCAAACATGAAAAGGTGTCCATCTGCAATGCAAATTAAATGCTGCATTGAGGAAGGTGTGATTACATGTCCCAAGCGAGGTTTTGCGCAAGAAGATCAGCTTACTCCGTTTCATCTCCTCCAGCCTGTCCAGGTACTTTGTCAGGCTGCAGCCTGAGAAATGAAGAGATGGATTAAAAGGCAGACACATCTCCCATATGCTACTAGACAAACAGGCACAGATGTAATCAGCCCCCATTCTGAAAGGATTTCCAATCAAAGAGTACTTTGTGCTCTCCTGTGCCTAAGACATCTGAAAGCTCACTGTGTAGACATTAGAACAGAGAATAAAAATACCTGTGTCGAGCCTTGATTTCACATGCTGATATCTGGGGTTCTGTGGGATTCTCCTCTTTAGGTACTGAAACGTTAAAAAAAAACACTTATTCTACCATTTCGTCCCTCAAGTGTTACGATAACTTGCCCAGTGTTTCTTTCGAATGTTCTTAATCCGCTTTCATTTATTTTATCCACATCTTCGCACTGTACAACACACTCCCCACAGCGACTGCTTATTACTCCGCGTTATCTGTCATAACAAAAATATATTTTATATTTTCACAACTGTGCAACGAGCAGAGCCGGTAGCCGCCTGCAATTTCACACCAAAGAGATTAGATTTGTAGTTAGCCAGCTGTTCAACAGCATTGCTTTTTACGCGACAAAACCAATTAAATGAACATGTCCCCAAATTACTGCTAACAGCCCAAATTATCGTCGCAAATGCTGTTTACCTCTGCATTCCCAATGCTTCTCTTAGCTGACATATTTTTCAAACGGAATACTCAACTTCCACATCCAACAAAACCTTCAATTATTGGCCAGAATCATGCTGCCGTCCAATCATAGCGGGCGTAGTTCGAAGGCCGTCTTACTTCTATCAACCGTTTAATTTAGTTGCTTAGCAATAGCAGATACAAAGCCGCCCTCCGCACCGCTGCGAGGCTGCGCACTGTCATTGAGTATTTGCATTGATATTTTCATTTACATTTTATTTAGCGCACGCTTTTGTCCAAAGCGACGAGCAGGTAAGGTAAATAGCAATAACAGACATTCCGTGTTATTTTCAGTAAGATTCAGCAGCTTGAAGTGCATTGTATCCCTACCTACATGAATTAAGTATGATATACACATGGGCGTACATTGGGGGGGGGGGGGGCAACCCAAAATAACACCCTTAGAAA
>JABFEB020000060.1:30530151-30553727 GCA_019775895.2 Stomatorhinus ivindoensis | reverse complement strand
ACAGTGCCACCATATCGATCCCGCACAAATTTCAGCAATATATTTCTTTTGTGCAGGCGCCCCATGCCTCCCCTGGCAAGATTTTGCCCTGCATATTTCCCATGTTGCCCACACTTAGATCCGAGTATATGAAGTATACGAAACTATTATCCACCTGGGAAGTGCGCCACATACTCTATAACTGAAGTGCATTTTTTAAATCACAGAAACCTAAAGTATGCAGGTCAGATAATCAATATCCAGATAGAATTGTGTGGAAAATGGCCCAATTAAAACAGCCTGTTCAATTTAAAACATTTTAGCAGTCATGTCATGTAATGTTGTTGCATTAACAAAGTTCTTTGCCATTTTTTTGCCAAATGTAATGTCTTAGCATGAAACTGCTAATGTGGTGTAATTAGTCATCTGCTTGGTTCATCACAGAATTTACTCATTACTGAATACATTAACTACCAAAGACATTAGGATGGATTTTATAAATAGGTTAGTTGGTTTATAGTGCACTCGGAATCGGCTTGTGTCTCAATAAAGCAAGATATTGACTCACACTGTGCTGCCAGAGCATTCTGCACCCATATGATGGATGTTAGTCGCATCAGTGTCAGTCAGTTTCCAGTTTAGGTCCATGTGGTAAATGTACTTCCAGGATGCATCTGTATGAATATTTAGGCTCTTTGGATAGAAGTAATAATGTTAATTTGAGAATGTCACATATTTGTCTAATAATGTTCCATCGACTGCGCTGGACTTTCTGATTGAGAGGCCTACCAAAGGAGTCAACGTACCTCACATTGAGACTCTTCACTGTTGCCCAGACTCCGGCTCCAATTTTGACAACATGGCCAAGGTATTTTTGCTTCATTTCTCTAGATCAGAAGGCAGCAGAAGCTGTCCATGTTTTATACAGTCAATGGTGGCATAAATTAATTTGGCGACACCCCAGTTGCCAGTGGTGGGCAGGGTTCTGCTAATTCTCTAACCACTAATTAGTAATGCAAGCTTTTTTGTTAGTGGATTCATGTTTCTGCTAACCCTTTTGTGACCAATTACTCTCAGCTAAATTCGGTTGCAATCAGAATCAGCTTTTATTCGCCAAGCGTGCTGGGGGGCACACAAGGAATTTGTTTCCGGCAACTTGAGACTCTCTCATACACAGAAAATAAGCGGCACTATACAAACAATAAATTACACAATACAGGAAATACAATGTGAAAAATTATAAACATTATAAATATACCTACGTGGGTAACACTGCGCAATTTTAAGGTGCGAGGTAGAGTGCAAACGGGGGAAATTGACATAAGGCAGCTGACAGCTTAGCTGTTTATGAGGGAGACGGCCTGAGAGAAGAAGCTGCTCCTATATCTGGTGGTTTTTGTGTACAGGGTTCTGTAGCGTCTGCCAGAGGGGGGGAGCTGGAAAAGATTGTGTCCAGGGTGTGACGGATCTGCGATGATTTTATCAGCCTGTTTCCTAGGCCTTGAGCAGTACAAGTCCTGGGTGGAGGGCAGGGGGGCACCGATGATTTTTCCTGCTGTCCGAACAGCCCGCTGCAGTCTGTTCCTGTCCTGTTTAGTGGCTGCTCTATACCACACTGTGATGGAGGAGCAGAGGACAGACTCAATGACTGCAGCGTGGAATTGGATCAGCAGCTCCTGTGGAAGACTTACTTCCTCAGTTGTCCTCAGCAATAATTGTAAATCCACTAACATTTTTTCACATTATAATCAGTCAACCACAAAACAAGAGACTAGGGGCAACAAGGAACAGGTGAGGGTAATCAAAGTCAAATACTAGGGACTAGGGAAATTAAAGATACAGGAAACGTAGATGAAATGATTACAAAACTAGGTATACTCTAGGATAACCAGAAACTGATACAAGAACAAGGACTAATACAAAAGTAATATAAATGCAAGTACAAAATATCCAGCCCATGATAGTAGGGAAGCTCAGTTCTCAGCTGTCTGCTTAGCCCATTCAGCCATGTAGTGGCCTAAGGAGCAGGGGAGCACACTAGGGACAGAACAGACCTGGGAAACAATAGGAGACAGGATAGCCGGCGACATTTGCTGGTGAAACAACGTCAGATGAGAAGGGCTCTGGAGAAGCTGTAGTGATGACAGGTTCTGCAAAAGCTGCAGAGAAGTCAGGCGCGGACGCTGGCTCTTCTGCTGGGCCAGGAGCTGGAGATAAGGGGTCCACACACAAGTTTCAAGGTGAAGATACTGTATGGGTTTTCCCCCTTACCATCACACAGGCTCTTGACATAGCAAATCATTTCTTTCTTTCTATGTTCTGATCTGGTCACGTTTGTATATCTATTTTGGGATTAGTCCTTTTTGTTATGCTGATGGAATGTATTGTAGGTACGTTCGTATTGTAGGTATGTAGCACAGTTCAACTGTATTGTCAAAACAGTGGAAAGGACCTGGAAACAGCAGTACAATATTTACTTATGTGATAAATAGATCATTTAAAAATGTGCGTCTATACATGTTCTTGTTTGTAATTAATGTGCTTAGGTCCCAAAAAAATTACATTTTGTTGTGCCTCTTCCTCACACTTTTCAAAATTCTTCTTACTGGTCTCAGGATTGGTCCCTGTTGTATCCTTTCAGTTCCCTGTTCTTAGGGTTGGGGTTCTTGTGTCCTTGTGTGTTCTCTTGGCCCCCAGGTCGCCGTTTGGCTCAATGGGCTAGTGGACAGCTGGGTATCCAGGCTTCACTTTTTGTTGTAGGTTTGAGGTTGGACTGAATTAAATCAGGTATTGACAAGATCCCTCTGTAGTCGGATATCTGCAGCATCAAAAAAGGCCTCAGAGTAGCGGATGACTGATCTGTTCATATTTTGCTTACTGAGCCGCCACATTCCTTCTCTCTGCAGGCTGGTAGGGGATTGGCTGGTATTAAAATCGCTGTCCTGGGACAGATCGCACCGGGAACATGATGCACTCTTTGCTGCCATTCCAAAGCGCCCCCTCTGGTCACATTTTCACTGATAGCCTCTCTGGAAGTGTCAAACCTTCATACGAGAAGCTGGGGACTCCATCCATCCATCCATCCATCCATCCATCCACATGTGAACCACAGAGATTTAACATGTGAAAGAAGCCCCATTAGTGGGTGGGGGGAGGGTTCCATTTGCATGACAGGAGTGCTTGAGGTTTTTCCAGACATAGAAATAATTTAATTTTATACAGCTAATGGGCCATGTAAATGTCAAAAGCAGGACCAGTGTTCCATGGCATTTTCTGGAAGATGCCCCCAGATTCTTCTCTGTTCGTGGAAGTGGTAATGCTGGTAGGATGATAGGAATGCTACGGGAGTGGGAGGGCTCGCTGTTCTTATATAAATCAGCAGCCATTTCGCATCACGTAAGAGCGGTCACGTAAGAGCAGTCACGTAACCAGTCTGACCTCTGGCCCAATAGTTCCTCACTCAGACTTGACTGGACGTTACCTAAACATTACATTATGCTATGTAACATTGCGATAAGAGTCACACACAAAATCATGCCTAACTTTATTAAACTCTGTATAATCAAGGTCATTCATGTAAAATCTGTGAACGTCTAAAATGACCCTATTGAGGAGAGTGTAATTGAGGGTGACAGAGGGTAATTGTATAAATTCATGTGTAGGTTTGACCTGACTTTCAATATAGAACTCGTTCTTCACAACAGAATTTTGTTCACGAGTATGGTGGATTCCCAGGGCCGCAGAAGAGCTCCTGAAGCTCAAAGAACTCCTAAGACTAGACAATGGTTGCAAAAAACTTAGACTCCATCAGTCTACAGTTTACAGAGGTATGAAATGCGGCAGTCTTGCTGCTCTCCCCAGGAGAGGATGTCCTACAGACATATACATCTCTGACACTCCACCAGGTCTATGTTCATGAGCCTAGCATAAGAAAAACAGTGAACAAGTGTAGCGTTTAGGAGGGATCCCACAGAAGGGAACACTGCTCTCCAGAGACAACATTGTTGCCCATCTAGGGTTTCCTGAAGTCCACATGAAGGATCCACAGCAGCATAGCAGCATCTGTGAACAGACCAGAGCTGAATTTTGTGCTACATATACACAGCATTATTATGACTAAAGGCACATCACATTTTAAAAACCATTAATGCAGAAATTCAGATCATTTGGAAACACACTGCATTAGTATAGCAGCAGCACACAGAGTGTGCAAAACACAAATAAGTAGAATATTTTGGCCTCAGTACCACAAAACTCCTACCAACACTGTCCAAAGACTGTAAAATATATTCTGCAGAATCAAAAAGCGTGTAAAATATATACGTCTTACACCAGTCCAGTAGGGTTTTTTTATAAGCATTTTAAATTCAGTTTGGACACACGCTTTGTTTGGACACGCTAACTCACAAGCATGAGGAACTGAAAATACTGCACACCATAAATGTATTTCACTGACATTAAGGCCACACACAAGCCAGAAAAGTCAAGGCTCAAAAGAAGCAAACAGGTGCATTATGAGAAACAGGACAGAAAAGAGAAACTACCTGAAGACACAGGCAGGAAAAGCAGAGGAAGCAGTGCATCACAGGAGCTTGCATGACCTCTACGCCACCATCAGAAAGTTTGCTGGAGAATACAGAATGGCAGAGGTCAATGAGGGATGGGGGGGGTTTATTCCTGGTCACGAGGGACAAAAGTGCAAACGGGTAGAGTTTTTTCAGGAGCTACTATGGACCAGCTCCATGGGACCCACTAGAACTGCAGTCTGTCATCAGCAACCTGCCAATCAACTACAGTCCACCCATGAAGCAGATGAGAAATGGAAAGTTTTTGGGACCTGATATCATTCCAGATGTGAAAACGCTGATGTTGAGGCCACTGTAGAATGCTATACCCCCCTGGTATCTGGGAAGAATCTGAAATGAATAGTTCCTCCCAAAGAGAGGTAACTTCAGTTTCTGCTCCAACTACAGAGGGATAACCCTCTTGTTAATATTGAGCAAGGTTTTCAATTGAGTCCATCTCACAGGATGAGAGAGATAGTCGATTCCCATCTTCAGGATCAGCTGGCTGGTTGCAGGAGAAGATCACCAAAACCTTCAGGAAAGCTTGTGATGGGATGACCTGCAGGGTTATCTGGTATATAAGGTGGACACCCAACCAATACTTTCCAGGTTCAGGAAGGGGTGAGACAAGGATTCTTGCTGTCACCTTTTCTGTTCCTTCTGGTCATGGACTGGGTTATGAAGACATCTCCAGCTCAGAAATGAAGCGGCATCCTGTGGGCACAGCTGCATGACCTTAACTTCACTGATGTCCTCGTTCTGCTCCGGCATAGCCAGGAGCAAATTCAGGAAAAGACCTGCACTATTGCAAACAACTCAACCCACATAAACCTTACCACTGATAGAGGGAAGACCAAGGTCTAAATGACCAAAACAAACAATGTAAATCACATTGGAAGGCAAAGCAGGAGGTAGAGAGTTTCACCTACCTTGGTAGATTGTCAACAACCACAGAGGAACAGATGCTGACGTAAGAGCATCAATAGACAGAACAAGATCTGCTTTCCAGCAGCTGAGGAATATCTGGAATACCACAAACCTAACTACTAACATCAAGATCAGGATCTTCTCTACCATTGTAAAATCTGTGCTACTCTGCAGAGCTGAAACATTAAGAACAGCCACCATAACCATGAAAAGAATCCAAACAAGCATCAATACCCGCCTCAGAAGGATCCTTCGCGTACATTGGCCCAACACCATCAGCAACCAAAAGCTGTAACAGCGAATGGCTCAGCAGCCAGCAGAGGCAGAGATCCTCCAAAGGCATTGGAGATGGAATAGCCATACCCTAATAAACCTACATCCAGCATAGCCAGGCAAACCCTCACCTGCACCCCACAGGGTAAAATGAAAAGAGGCCAACTAAGGAACACATGATGTCGTGGCAGAAGCAGATATCAAGAGAACAGGACTCATGTGGGGATAATTGAAATGACTGGCCCAAGAAAGAGATGCCTGGAGAGACCTCGTTAGTGGACTATGCCTCAATAGGGGGCACAGGTGATAATGATGATGCATGAAACTTACATCATACTTTTTGCAATGCAATAGGTAGGAGTGCCACACTACATGGGCAACCATCTTGAAGATATATATTATGTAAATGTATCACGGTTATGTCCTGTTAGGCATATGAACAAGTTTGAGCATGCATGTTTTATTTGCTCAGACTGTGGCTGTAATCTTCCCTGGAAGGGAGCCCCCCGTTGATAATGTAACGGGATTGCATTAGCCGACACAGCACGTCACTAAGCTATGTTACACACCTGGGGTGTAATCCTGTAAAAAGCTTAACTTTCAAGTTAACAGAATATAAAGGAAAAGCCTTCTCAGTGCTCTCAACATTAATACGTCTGAATAAAACTAACCAGCAGTAAACCTACTGGCATGAGATCTGGTGATGACATGGACACTTTAATTATTCTGCTGTAGTATAGATAGAAGATGGCTTTTTACTGCAGATTTTGCACTAATAAGAATACTGATAGCAATCAGTCAATTAACCCACAACTGTTAGGCTAAATTAGTGACATACTCCATAGTACAGAAATCCTTGTTAATAGGATTTTAGTTCCTGGCTTCTGTGGATATTTATAGATAAACCTACAGGCCAAGAATGAAGCAGTTGAACAAAGACAAACATGACTGGCACTGTAAATGGATTACAGTGTTCTTTTGTTGGCTTTTGGGTTTTGGAGCCAGATAAATAGTTACTGCATCCTTGTTCAGACGTATCACATTCATGTATCATGTTTATGTAACACGTTTATGTATAATTTGTATGCACAATGTATCATATGCATGCATCACAATGTATCATATGCATGCATCACATTTATGTAACATGTACACATTACATGTATGCATGAAATTCATACATCACATGTATGCAGCCCATTCCTGCATGATATTTATGTAACACATTCGTGTATCACCAGAGGTAGAGATTTCAGGTCCAGAGAGTACAAATCCGGACCAAGATTTTGTTTCAACCAACCAGTTGAATATAAAGAGTCAGAGACCTTTCTGGACCTGAAATCTCCACCTCTGTGTATTATTTGCATGCATCACATTTATGTATCACGTTTATGTATCACATTTAGGTATCACATGAATGCATCATGTTGTTACTGTGGGACTCGCCTTATCTGCTGTTTCAGTCACTCCAGTTGCAGGTATCTGCAGGTTACAGGTTACCACAGTCTGGGAAAAAAAGAAAAGTAGTTCAAACTGCATGTCAAACATGTGCCTGATACATGGCGAAATCCGCCACCCTGCCTTTACAGGTTAAATACAGGTATATAATACTATATTTTACATTGTAAAATATATAACAATGTTTCTTCATTGTATCTTCATGCTTTGAAGGGTTATAAAAAGCGGATTTTTCATTGCTGCGTCATGCCTTGACACACGATTTTGTTTACTGCGCTATCGTCCCTTGAGAAATAGGCTAAAATGTCAAAATCCCTTTTGTTCGCTAGAGTACTGTATAATGTACAATGCACTTTAGTATTACTGATTGTAATCCATCAATTGAACTATACCCTTTGTATGTGCACAAAAGCAGCTTTGCTAGTAAGCAGGGCCATGTCAGCATGGGTACGGGGCCAGTGCAGCTCACATACTTCGCATACTTTTATTCATGTTGCTCTTAAACTCAGATCTTTATACTTGCATGTATTTCAAGTTTTGTAAACCACTTTGGTGTCTGCTAGTCATCTTTACATTTACAGTTACATTTGGCAGACGTCTTAGCCAGAATGACTTGAATAAGTGCATCAGGGAATACATTCTGATACTGGTTCAGCAGAACCCAGCTAAGAATACTATTACTCTAAAAAAAACTCTGTTGGCAAGTAATACATTTGGTTCATGAAAAGAGTTTAATCCTGGAAGTGCCATTCCATACCTCCGAGGAGGTAGATTTTTAGGCGTCGTTTGAAGGCACCCAATGACTTGGTTGTTCAAACATCTAAGGGAAGTTCTTTCTACCACATAGGTGCCAAAACAGGGAAGGGCCTAGCTGCTTGTCTTCCTTGTGCCTTGATAGATGATGGGACCAGTGCTGGAGGATTGGAGAGAATGTGGCGCAGAGCGCGGTGGGATGTTCTTTTAGGTAGCAGGGTGCTTGTCCTTTTTTGGCTTTGTAATACAGTCTTGATATGTGTTCTATAAATACATTTAGCTAACTTTCTTACAATGGAAAGTCACCAGTTTGTGGTATGGCTTGGGTACGGCTTGGTTAATGGTGGCAGTGAAAAAGCATCATAAGCTGCTAAAAATAGTGTAGCAATATAGAAACATAAAACGAATACAACAATGAAACCCAATGGCAACTGTTTTTAAGACAATATGCGAAGCAGAGCTTCAAAAAAAAGAAATAGACATTCATATCATATAAAATGTTATTTTAATGCTCACATAGTGCCCTGCGATGGGTTGGTGCCCCATCGTAAGTTATTCTTGAACCTATGCCTTCCTACTGTATATAGGTTCTAGACCCCCCCCCCAGAAACATGCACAGGACAAGCGAGTAATGGGATGGAAGGAAGAGTCACCATTTCCGTGTGACATCACAAAAAGTGTGACTGTCCAAAAAATGTTTGACAAAGTATTGTGTCAAAGAGCACCTTCCTTAGGTTGATAAGTGAAGCAAAATATTTCTGCCTCACTAAAAATGCAATGCGTTTCGATTTAGTAGTTGACTTAATAGTTATGGAATAATGTGTTTTAACCCACCCAGGGAAGCATGCCTTACTTAGTCTTTCAGATGATGTGCACTTTTGTGTGCCCTCAACTCAAATATTATTGGCATGTGTCTATTCAGAATGCAAGTTCAGCCATCAGGCACCAATTTTTCTTGTTGGTTTGTGGACAAAGAATTGGTATGCTGTAAGTAAAAGTGGTAATTAGAGTTTGCACCCATACTGTATATTACATGATTATATAAAATGCCAAATCCAATTTTGAACCAATAGGGGATGCCGTTTGTCCTGTATTCTTGGACTGTGCAATTCATGCTGCAGCGTATTTTATTATCAGGGCCCCTTATTTCTTCTGATCAAAAGTGGAAACTCTAGTGAGGACTGAGAGTTTGATCGATTAAGGCATGCATCTTCAGTTAGCCATACGCAACAGCAAGGTGAGGGAAAACCATGGGGTTGGGAAAAGGGTGATTTAATTCTTGGGGTGACAAAAATTGGCATTTCGGGGACATCATGAGAGTGAAAACTCATGGGAAGCTATACATAATATACCCGCTACAGTAATGTTCTGGGTTTTGTTCATGTATTTGTGTTGCACATATAATGTAGAACAAAAGAAGGTAAAGCTGTGTAGCAGGATTTGTAATTGTCCTAATTATCCACTACTATTAGGGGTCAAGCACTGTAGGTGAAAGGCACCTTTTGTAATTGCCAGAATTTGTCAGTATCATTGGAGCCAAGCACTGAGAATGAATGATGCTTGGTACTGCATTATGAAGGTATATATAGTACATTATAGATGAGAGCTTCATAATATATAACTAACATGGCTATAATGTGCTATGGTTTTTTATAAATATTTATGACCCAGTTTACAATGCGGCATGGTGGTGCAATAGTTAGCACTGTTGCTTCACACCTCTGGGACCTGGGCTTGAGTCTCTGCCTGGGGTACGTGTGTGGAGTTTGCATGTTCTCCCTGTGTCGTCGTGGGGTTTCCTCTGGGTACTCCGGTTTCCCCCCACAGTCCAAAGACATGCTGAGGCTAATTGGAGTTACTAAATTGCCCGTAGGTGTGGCTGTGTGTGTGAAGTTACTCAATTGCCTGTAGGTGTGAATGGTGTGTGGGTGTGCCCTGCGATGGGCTGGCCCCTGTCCAGGGTTGTTCCCTGCCTCGTGCCCATTGCTTCTGGGTAGGCTCCGGACCCCCCGAGACCCAGTAGGATAACCGGGTATAGAAAATGGATGTATGTTTATAATGCATTATAATGTGTATTATTATACATATGGCATTCATTTTAATGTGTATTCTTATAGATATGGCATTCATAGAAAGTGTCACCAATAGTCATTGTGTCTGGTCATACCATGGGGCTTCCCATGACTAACATGGAAATATGTCATTTCAGTCTAATTAATGAAGCCATCATACTGCATTTTGTTGAATGGTTTCAAATGTTTTCAAAGGCCACAGATTTTGTCCAGTCTTCACCAAGTTAAGCATAGATGATCTTCTGATTGTCTGTCTGGGGCCTGTATCACGAAGCAGGATTTCTTGCTTAGCCAGATCACTTGGATTTAGTCTGGGCTAAATGTAAGTGAACAAAGATAAAGTCCATTTAAGATGGATTACCTTAAATCGAACAAGTTATCTGGCTTATATAGAAATCTGGCTTTGTGATACAGGCCTCTGATGTATTGATTTGTGTTTATTTTCTGGTGAAATCTAAATGAATGCAATTGCATATTAATTAATGTAAGATAATAAACTGGATTTTCAGGTGTCAGGCACTGAATAAAGTCAGTCGTCTCTCAGCTGTTTAAACTGAAGTGTGTGACGTGGATATGAAAGAGATGACAGGGGAAGCACTTTTGTGATGAAAGTTGAAGGATGCGACTGCAGTAGCACAATGACAGACCACACAGCTAAACATATCCATGTGTGATCAAACGGCTCACCTTTAGGAACAAGATAAATGCACATGATCCTTTCATTTTAATGACTGGTCCACTGAGACACTGAAGTGCATACATTCAGTACTGATTTTGATATAGACAAAGGTTACAGGAATTAATTAATTTTTTTAGTTTTTTAGTTTTAACTCTTGTGTTAAAGAATAGTTGTGATGTGTATTAATAAGATGATATGTAATGTTTGGAGGTCGATGTGTAACACAAACATTTGATGAATTAATGGCCTTCTGCCTTTATACTCGTATGTGACCCAGCCTCTGCTTGAAGTGCAAGAGGTCAAACATTTCCTGTTGGCTACAGAATGTAGGTCAAGAAATGTGACATTAGTTGGCCATTGAACTTAAAAGAATTGTTTCCCTATTCTGAAAGTGCTTCAGCGATGGACTTTAGAAGTCAATTATACAATGCTATAATCAACCAGAAAACCACCTCTTCAGGTATGATTCCAAGGAATGCAAACTTAACAAAGCATAACTGTATTTAGCTTCAGCATCAGAATCTGTCTATCTGTCTATATATTGTTGTGGCTTTTCCTTTCCCGCCAAATCAGAAGTCAGAAGCCGCTTGTGTAGATCCAAATTCAGTCTTTATTGCAACAATGAAGTTACGACCAAGGCTGGACACTTACAGGTGTGTCCAATACTGTCTTACACCAATTTTTATACAAGTACTTATCATTTAACAATATCCTGTCCCTTGAGCATCATCATTCCTTCAACCATTCACAATCATTGTTTTTTCCCTTAATCCACACCCCTAGGTGATAAGTTTGTCCATCATTTCTTTAACTGTTTGGTCCCTCGGGCGAACATAATGGTGGCGCGACCATCTCCACTTGGTTTTTTTAAAATGCTCAGCCGTGGACTTTTAGTGAACTCAGGCGAATCCCTTCCTTCAGTAGTAAACCTTGGCAGCTATTCAGCCTGTTGCACATTGTCTAATTAGAGGGTTGATATTATATTTGTCCTTCAGCATAATGATAAGGTCCACTAATAAAGGTGGATTTTCATACATTCAGGGCTAACATAAAGTGGTTACCAGAAACTTTGAGGCTAACACAAGGTGTAAATACATACTCAGTTGATCAGTTGATTACATTGTGTTGATTACATTATAATGATTACATTGTAATGATTACATCATGGGTATTTGGCATACTTTTTGATAATATCATAATGCACATGTTCTACATTGTATAATGCTAAATAATATTCCATACTATCTGTCTATCTCCACACGAACTCCACACACATGGATGGAACCTGCAAACTCTGCACACACACACATGCTTTGGGAAGACATGCAAACTACACACAGACACATACAAAGAGTACTTTAAACTCCACACAGACCTGGGGGTGGGGAGCTGCAGAAACTGAATTCAAACCTGGAAGTATGAAGCCACCTCATTACATTCAGAGGAAAGTGATGCAGGATTGCCTTTCTTCTTTGGCTGGAAATATTCGAGCAAAAATCACCCAGAATGACCCACTGCCCTTCATTTTATGGAGCCTTGAATTTAGCATTGCAGAGATGCAAGAAGAATGAATAATGCTCACCTGTCAATTTGTTTAGCAACTCTTCTTAGTGTAAAAGTTTACACTTTACACAACTGAAGCTTTGGATGTAGATACATATAAGCACTAAAGACATGAGGTATGTGATCCTGAAGGACCTATTATACAAAGGTTAATTGTCCACATGCTTGTGAATGTCGAACATATCTGTTGTCATTTGATTAAAGTGTTTTAACAATTTGTAGTGTGTTGACATTCACCATGTCATTTCTCCGTGTCATTTCTCAAGTTCTTTTTTTCATGAAAAACTATAGTTTGGAGGTCATTGGGGATTCCTCCTGGTGAAAAATCTGGTAGTGTGACCCCCCTGTCTGATATCTCTTGTAGTGTGTTAACCACAACAATGTCAAGATAAAAGGCAACAAGTTAGTGTAGTGTGAACTTAGCATACATCATTCATTTTTACATTAACATTGCTTTTCACGTTCATGTTTATTTAGCCATCCCTTTATCTGAAGCAATGTACATTTTTGAGAAAGCAGGGTCAGGCATTCTCTGGAGAAATTTGCTGTTGCTCACAACCCACAATGAAATTACTCTGGGACTTGAATAAGTGACCTACCAATCACAGGCACAGTGTCTGATCCCACTAAGCTACTTTCCACCTTAAACAGTGACATACAGATCCAATAAAAGAGTGAATGGAGGATATACACACATGCAAATACACATTGTATGACTTCTCAGTGAAACAGACATGATTTCAAAGACATCAATTTGGAGAAATCACACCAGTTTCAAAGGTAGACATGATCTTTAGTTGTTAAGCACCCTTTAATTGGACTACATAGTTCTCAATGAACTATTCCTCATTGATTCTGGGGTGTCAATAGCTTCGATCAGAGTACTCCCAGAACTCCCAGAACAAAGGGGACCTCAAACCATCAAACAATTGGTACATTTTCAATTAAATAAAAAAATGCCAAGGATTTAGTCGGCTATTGCTATTCAGTGATTCTCACTTGATGTCAACTGAAACTTAAAGCAAATTCTAAAGTACCTTCAAGCTGCTCAAACATTCCTACTAAACCTAGTAATTTGCTGATTAAGGTGTTTGAACAAGGAAATCTGTAAACTGTGCTGGATTCTGGTCCTCCAGAACAGGAATTTGGGAACCCTCATCTATATTATATTAATGCTTTTGCTCAGTGTCTCTGAAGGGGTGCCAATCTTTCTGGAATTTACTGTCGTACTCCATGCTAATTAGGGTGTCCCCTACCCAAAGGCGATTCTAGGGACTAGACCAAAAACTCCATGGGGCACTCCAACTATCCCTCCCCGGGGATGGTAACATTTACTGCTTTTTTTTTTACTGCGAAGTGTAAGTTAGTAATATAAACAAAGACCATTTAATAATCACAAGACCTTTATTTTCACTTTCGTGTATAAAGCATATTTGTCGTTTCAAACAGAACGTCATGAAAATTACATAAAAAAATAATCATTCAAATTAAATCCTGAATTTAGCAGGATAACTGTAAATAACAGCTATACATTTGATGGATCAAATAGTTATGTACAAAAAAGTCCCCCAAGCATTTGTTCGATTGACAGCTCTCAGGATTGAAATGACGCCACGGAAGCGGTGGGGCGCAGGATGGGGCGCGGCCTCTGCGGGTGGGATAAATGTAAATTATCGTATATACGAAAATACATATGTATTGCTTACCGGTGGAAGACTGGTGTGTAAGCTGGTGGGGGGACACAAAACTGGCTGCCCGCGCTGCTCCCTGCGAGCCGTGGGCGGTTCTCCAGAGCGTATAAAAGCTCTTGTGATCAAATTGCATTTCACATTTCGTCTGCGTCTCTCTCCTTTCCAGATGCGGACATACACATCTATGCACAAGTACAAAAAACTGCTTTTCTGCGCTTTTCTTCTCCTGGATTGACGTTGGAAAAGCGGGATATGTGCGATCGCAATTATGAGCGACTTTTTCCTCCCTTCGGAAATACGATAAAATAGCTAAAATCGGCTTCTGCGTATTGTAGGGAACGCGCAGCTGTCTTTCCTTATGAAGAAGGCAAAAGTAAGTCGGTCAGTCCGTACTTGTCCATCGGCCCTAGGTCACCGTTTTGGTGTCATTTAAAGCAAAATGTGATATTTGCAATTTATTATTTACCTGTTGAATGACACCAAGCTATGCTGATTCAGAGGTGTAAATAACTTTTCACTGTGGTCCATTCAGATGGGCAGAAATGTGACTTTAAATATGATGGTGCGATGGGCAGCTGGGTGATTAACAAATATCCTAATTATGAGGAAAGCTGCTTTGTAGCACCCATGTTAAAATTATTAAGACGTTTGTGTAATGCATATATCGTAAGATTCCACAGATTATAGAGAAAATGGTAGAGAAAATTTTTCACAGAATACAGATAAGTGACATTAATTTTTCAAAGAGTCGTCTTTTTGATAGCTACCAAAATGAACACTATGTTAAATAAAGGCAACATGTGTGTCGGGTCGGTCTTTCTGTGTCTCGTGAGATAGCTATGCTGGTGACAAATTCGAAATACTTAATGCTTCGAAAATAATTTCAACTGTAAAAACGCAGCGAATATTACTGACAATTGGTAGCAATGATTTTCTTTCACTGTCTTTGGCGTGTCCGTTTGAAGTTGTAGTAGCATAGTCGTATGTCGATTCTGAATGATTTTCTGTTGAGCATATAAAGAAATAACCTTGTTATACAGTAAAAAAAAGCCAGTTTAACTGTACACACATACAGTCACACACACGCTCCTTAAGATTATGAATGAAATTTTGATTTACCAAAATATTTCTCAGTTAGCATCCTGATCAAAGATGTCCCAGAAAGTACAAAGTACAAAATGATTATTGTATTGAGTTGTATGTAAAAATAATGAATGCTGTTTGAGGACTACACAGACAATATCTAATTTTCTTACGCTGCTTGATGGAATGGCAGCTGTACCTCATCTGACACTAAACGAAGGCTTCCATGGTATAACTGGGAATTCTTCCTTTATTGGGAATCTTTATAAAACGATCTAAAATGCAGACAGGATTTCCTCGGTACTGACTACAGAGCCTAGGGATTTCCCCATCATTTATCCGTTTCCTTCTCAGAGTTATTTAGTAACTGGCTCAGATTTCATGTCAAAACAATGTCTTATCTATAGGGCTCCAGAACAGATTAGGTAAGAATGCAGATACTGATTAATGAAATCGTAATCAAAAGACAGAACTGTATTTTTAAATGCTTTATTTCGTTTATGATCACGCACTCGCGTTGTCACATAGTAATTTAAACACTGGCCACAATCCACAGACCCTCTAAGGTGTATTAGTTAAAAATAATCGTCATTTCCAAGTTCAGGCTGGTATAAATCTGAATGAACGACAAACAAGTGAACGCTACTACAACGAATTTTTCAGAGTAGTACTCTTAGCATGAACAGAAAACAAACTGATTCCGCTCTTTCAATTTGAACACAGTCCTCCTCTGTTAGCCGGGATTTGCCTGTTAATGATAGATTACTCATGTATGCACGCGATACTGCTGTCTTGTTGCTGCTTCGTAACGTGTCGCATTGGTCCATCCGCTCCTTCACGGCTCTTTGTGATCCATCTCTGTGGTCAGTATTTGACGATGTTTTCACTTAACGTTTTCTGAAGCTTCTTATACGATCCGACGTTCTCAACTAGCATTACATAGACACTCACAGTAACGTGATTGTTTAATTATTTTCCAGTAATTTTATACTTGTGAGCGTGGGAACTTTGTGTTTTATTGGCTGTTGGTGATGAAATCCATACACCTAATCTATTGTCTATAGCCAAGCCTAGAGCTTAAACCAGGAAGCACAGAATGCCAGCTAATCGCAATAGTAGGCCTATTAAAAGCATAATTAGCCGCAGATGGTTTTTCCGTTGAAGTCATAATTCATTAATTAATTTATTTGTAGATACGTGGGACACTCCCTGCTTCTATATTAGGTTGTTCAATCATGTCTGTTCTCACAGTTTCCTTTGTATGACTACAAAGCTCATTTTAAGAGGACAGAACTTGCTTTACAGCTCACAGACAGAGGTTATTAATCGCATGCATATTACATATGGCCCACAGTAAGCAAAAGCTTTATCTCAACTCTGATAACTATAACACTTCAGCTTCTGGGACCATCCGCATTTCTAGCTTTATGCAGCTACCTGCTGTAGTTCCTGGAAGTTCTAATGTACCCAAAAGCACATTAATGACTAGTGCATTCCATTATGTGATTTCGGAAAAGCCTCTAAGATCTTTAGCAGGAAGATGGATTAGTGCCAGTACAATGAATAAGGTATATCACTACCTTTTATTAATGTATGTCATTGGTTAGCTTAGCATTTTATGGACAGCGTATGACTCAATAAATCAAAACATTGTTTTCAAGGCATGCTTTACAAACAGTTTGTAGTTTATACAGCATTCTATACATTACACGATCAAAGTATGCAGGGTTATGTGATATTAGTTAATAGTTCTGTAAAAGACATCTTCATATATAATTTAACAAAACTGCTTTTCGTCTGGGGCTGTAGTCAAAACAAGAAGCCGGCGGCAGGAAGCTTTGCATAAAGAGCTTATCAGACAGGCGCAAAGCCTGTACCATATGCTGGCACATAGCACTGCTTGCTATTTGCAAACACATGATCCCTTAGCACATGTGTAATGTGGTTTCAATTCTGTCTTTGGTTATCCTTTGGTCTCATCTTAACTGCACAGCGAATGATGTTTCTCATTTGTAAACTGAACAGCCGCGCCATATCATGGAAATCAGACTTTGCTTTGCTCTGAATCTGTAATCTGCTGATTACACCGGGGAGGTGTGCACTAGGGGCTATAATTGGTATAAGTAGGGCAGAGTATCCTGCATATGCAGAATATTCTACATGGGCAGAGTATCCTGCATGGGCAGAGTATAGCAGAGTATCATGCAAGGGTATCCAGTGTGGGCAAAATATCCAACAGGGCGCAGTTGGACAGAGCATCGTGCACAGACAGAGCATCGTACACAGACGAAGCATCATGCACAGACAAAGCATCATGCACAGACAGAGTATTGTGCATGGGCAGAGTATGGCAGAGTATCGTGCCTGGGTTGAGTATCCTGCAGGAGCAGACTAGGACAGAGTATGCTACATGTTGTATTGACCTTCTGCAAAACTATTAGGTTACTCTGAAACTACACATGCTGCTGAAAGAGGAATGGCCTCTTTTCTGAAATGCATTTATGGTGGTTGAGTTTATTGAAATATTAGCATTTTAACCAAATTGCACTTGCTGGATAAATGGCTGGATAGCATGGCTTTTGTGTTGTAGGTCATAGCAGACTTTGTAGACACAAAGTCTTAGCAAAATGAACTCATTCCTGGTACATTTTTCCAGTTCTATGTCTTGCTTCCGCCCTATAACTAATAAACTAACAGGAATCACTCTGTTATAGGTTTAAAACCTAATGAGACCCAAGATCTTTTGTTACTTTCTGTAATGTGTAATGTAAATTTGACACTCTGCACACTGGACTGCTGTTCATTCATTCACTCATGGCTGTTGACTCATGAATACATGGGTAGGATTTAAGCTGCATTCACACAGCCCCATAGGTGTGATGCACATCTCATGGGTTGGCTTCAGCTTGCTACGGTTTCTGGCCTCACTGTTGCAAATGTGTATGTAATAAGAACAAATCTACAGCCCTAATGGTATCCATAAGCCTGCAGCAGGGTGGCACCACAGCATGAAACATTGCTTGAACTATGGCCAATTTATATTATGAATGCACATAGCGTGCAGTGCCTCCAACAGGCAGAGTTATGAATAGACCAAGAGAACCATAAAACCTGTCTGTCTTGTTATGGTCAAGTGCTAATGCTGTTTAAGCTCAGGTATAGCTGAAGCTTAAGATCTGTAAATTATGTCAATTATAAGGAACTTCAGCAGCCCTCTTGTTACTCAGGATTCACCTGAATAGCTCTATTCAATCATTTGGAAAATTTCTCATCTACTTTCTCTTCATCTACCATAATTTTGACTACATTCTTGCATGTGAGGATTTATGGCTGAGAAGAGGGTACAGATATGAAGAATCAGCCTCACTTTTTATATTGTAAAGTGCAGACAGGAAGAATGACTTCACTGTTTATACTGTTGAGTCCAGATATGAAGAGTGAGCCTCACCATTTACACTGTCGAGTATGGATATGAAGAGTAAGCCTCATCGTTTACACTGTCAAGTACGGATATGAAGAGTGAGCCTCACCATTCACACTGTCGAGTATGGATATGAAGAGTGAGCCTCACCATTTACACTGTTGAGTATGGATATGAAGAGTAAGCCTCATCGTTTACACTGTCAAGTACAGATATGAAGAGTGAGCCTCACCATTCACACTGTCGAGTACGGATATGAAGAGTGAGCCTCACTGTTTACACTGTAGAGTATGGATATGAAGAGTGAGCCTCACTGTTTACACTGTCGAGTATGGATATGAAGAGTGAGCCTCACTGTTTACATTGTCGAGTATGGATATGAAGAGTGAGCCTCACAGTTTACACTGTCGAGTATGGATATGAAGAGTAAGCCTCATCGTTTACACTGTTGAGTACGGATATGAAGAGTGAGCCTCACCGTTTACACTGTAGAGTATGGATATGAAGAGTGAGCCTCACCGTTTACACTGTAGAGTATGAATATGAAGAGTGAGCCTCACCGTTTACACTGTAGAGTATATATATGAAGAGTGAGCCTCACCGTTTACACTGTCGAGTACGGATATGAAGAGTGAGCCTCACCATTTATACCGTAGAGTACGGATATGAAGAGTGAGCCTCACTGTTTACACTGTCGAGTATGGATATGAAGAGTGAGCCTCACTGTTTACACAGTCGAGTACGGATATGAAGAGTGAGCCTCACTATTTACACTGTAGAGTATGGATATGAAGAGTGAGCCTCACTGTTTACAATATCGAGTACGGATATGAAGAGTAAGCCTCACTGTTTACACTGTCGAGTATGGATATGAAGAGTGAGCCTCACTGTTTACACTGTCGAGTATGGATATGAAGAGTGAGCCTCACAGTTTACACTGTCGAGTACGGATATGAAGAGTGAGCCTCACAGTTTACACTGACGAGTACGGATATGAAGAGTGAGCCTCACTGTTTACACTGTCAAGTACGTATATGAAGAGTGAGCCTCACTGTTTACACTGTCGAGTATGGATATGAAGAGTGAGCCTCAGTTGACAATGTCGTGTACGGATATGAAGAGTGAGCCTCACCGTTCACACTGTCGAGTTACTATGACTTTGCTGTCAGGATGTCAGCAGATGAAATGTGATATCTAATGCTGTGGTGACAGAGCTCCTCTGACTAAATAAGTATATTTTTTCCAGATGTCTTTGGATCAAATCAACAAGCAGAAATAAGTGTTGTTCTGCATGTTCTTTTTGTTTTTCAGATTTGGATAGTCACTTTTGTGCATTTATTGTTCTCCAGTTCATGTTTTGCTCCATCCAGTGAAATCAGACACATCATTACAGATGATGACAAAATAATCTCTCTGTTGGTAAGACCATTTCCCCCCAATTAGCCGTATGCAATCATTTAGCATTTATTTTTATGAATGGATGTTTCTTTGGCTATATTAAGGATGTTCATTTTCTGAGTTAAAGAGAAACCTCCTTCCTCACAGAAGCAGAATATTCCCAGAGATTACAGGATGGCTGTCTGTTTCATCCCCAAGGAATTGGTAGGCTGCTCGTCTGCCCCGTAAACATGAATGCTAGCTCAGCATTGTCTATTTGCCCTAATGTCTATGAGGTGACAGATCTTTGAACAAAATTAGCTTTTAAGGTGATGTGACACTCTCCTAACTCCCAGTCCCTCTCTCTGATCTGACCTTGTTAGAGCCACATGTGTTGGGTTCAACTCAATGTATATCACTTGGAGGGAAGCTTAAAAGTTTTGCAGGACAAGTTTGGGGACATTTCGTCCAACAGGGACAATCTCAGCATTGTTATCCGAAGGCTACAAGACATGCGGGTTAAAATTGAATACTTGGTAAGTCACGATTACTTTACTGTCTTGTTTTTACTCATCAGAATCATTCTGTTTAAAGAAGCATTAATTAATGAAACATTTACAATTAACTACAGAATTATTGGCACCCTTCATGAAAATGAGCTATATATAAATAGCATATAAAATGAAGCATACGTGTAATGAGTGATGTTTTGGGCTTAAACAAATAGGCGAACATCATGCTTTTAAAAATTTTAGTTTATTTCACCCATGGCAAGAGTGACAGCACTCAGCCGCATGCTGTAGTGTTTTGAGGATACTTGTGGAGAGATCTTGGACCACCCTTCCAAGCATTTCCAACAACTCATTGAGATTCTAAGATTTTCTCTATTGAACTTTTCTTTTGAGACCAGATATTAATTTGGGTTCATGTGTGGAGACTTTGTGTTGCTGCAGCCATTTCTGTGTCGATTTTGATGTTGTTGGAATACCCAACCATGGCAACCAGATTCTGGGATAAAATCTTTTTTGGTATTTAATGGAATTCATTATGGCACTGGCCATAACAAGAGCCCCTGGACCACTGGCAGTAAAACGGCGACAAAGCATCACAGAGCCACCAGCGCATTTTACTATGGGGATGAGGTAGAGATATGCTGCCTCACATCAGCGATTGCCCTGAAAAAAAAATTCACCAGCTACAATTTGGCAACTTAAGATACATTGTTTCTAACATCTTTGCATCGGTATAATCCAATTTATTGATGCCGAATAGTGAGTTAAATCATTAATGATTTAATGTTAATTAACGTTAATATTAAACATTAATTAATGTTTAACATTAATGTTTAACACATTAATAAAAAGTAAAACCGTGTTACAACCATTAAAAAAAATTCTATTAATAATTTACAGTGTTGCAACCTAATTAATAACCAGATTATAAACCATTCATAAACCCTTAAACCTTACTGTAAAGTGGTTTTTCAAGTGCAGGTTCTCATCTTCGGTTCTCCACTAAAGTCAGTAGCCAATTGTATGGAGGCCTCTCAGCCAAGTCTAGCACAAGTTTGAGGTATGTGTGCCGATGCATTGCATTGTCAAATCACATTGCATTGCAATAGGGGTGAATTGTATCATATCTCAATAGTAGTTGCTTCGTATATTTCTTTAACATATTGGATCGCTGGCACTGCATCACAATGTGTATCACATCGCCTCAGTGATGGAGATGCACAATCCTAGGTAAGGTGCTGTTCTTTCTATACAGTTTGCTTATTTTGCCAAACATAACGATGGTGTGCATGGCTAAAAAGCTACATTTTTTGCCTCATCTGACCACAACACACGATTCCAGCTCTAACTTCCGTGTTGCTTGGCAAAGTTCAGATAGTGGGATTTGTGAATTGAAGTCACGAAAGGGCTTCTGTCTTGGAACCCGTCAAAAAAGCTTCTGGTCATAGAGGTGGAGTGTCACTGTTGATTTTAATATGGTGACATGAAAGATTAGGCCAAACTTTGCGGTTGAGAAGCTGTGATCTTTGGGCTCCTCCTTGCCTTCTCCTCACTGTGCGGGGGGTAGCAATATGTGGATGTGCCCCCCTTCTGGCAAATTTTCAGTGGTTCCATGCTCTTCAAACTTAGTTCCTGTGACCCTGACTATGCTCATAATGGTAATGTTAACTAAATGCCATCCTTTTTCTAAAACCGCTTGTCCAATTCAGAGTCACAGGGGTCTGGAGCCTGTCCTGGAGACCACTGGCTCAAGGCAGGGAAAAACTCAGGGTGGGGCACCAACCCATCACAGGGCACACTCACACACCAGTCACTCATACATGTACCCTGATGGCCAGTTTCATACTGTAACTTCAGTTAACTGTGTGGGGGAAACATAACACTCTGAGCAGTCCCCACAAAGACACGGGAGGAATTTCACACACCTGGAGCCCTGGTGGAGACTCAAACCCTGATCCTAGGGGTATAAAGCAACAGTGCTAACCACTATGTGCAGTACAACAGCTTTTCTTCTCATTTGAGTTGAGAGCTCTTTGGATTGATCAGTGTAGACAGATTACAAAAGGATTTTACCTGTGTTACGTCATATTTATACCACAGTGAAACACAAAATGGTCATAGACAACAATAAAGATTCCAGAGACCAAAAGTAACCTCAAGACACATTTTTTCCCCTAAGATGCAAATTTCTTTTTTTTCATGATTTTTGCCGTGTTTTTTATTTATTTATTTTTGGCCAACAGGAGGCCCTCATGCAAGACTTCGCTTGCCATTACAGAGAAGATTCTTGGGTGACAGAGCATTATTTTGACTTTGTTCATGACTTATTAAAATCAAACGCTTATGAAATGAAATTTGAAGACTGCGAATCGCCCCCCTGTCCCCAGTCAACCCCTCCCACCACTCCAACAGGTGAATATTTACATTGTTTCTTTTTAATTAAGCAGATACATTTATCCTAGTCAACATACTAACGAGAGAGCAGAATCAGCCAGTCCCTGGGGCCCTTGGGGGCTTCGGGCCCTGCTCAGGGGCCCAACAGTGGCATCATTCTGCTTTTGCTGGGTTTCAGCTGGTGCAGCATCATTACCCACTGAGCCATACGCCTTCCCCATATGAATGTGCCATAGTCACACCAAAATAATAAGTCTTCCTTACAACTGAAGAAAACAGATAAGTTTTGGGTGATTTTAGGTTTCAAGGCAGTATTTAGATCCTGAATAGTGTCAGTATAACTCAGCAGAGGCTCTGATTTGAATTCATCATTCATATGTAATTTCTGTATGTGAATATTTGGTGTTCCGTCTACAGGGTCTCCTGACCAGGATCCACGTAAGATCAGCTGTAATGTTTCAACGACAGACTTTGATAAGCGTAAGGACATTCCGGTTTTTAAGGGTGTTCAGTTTCAGACATCATTCAGTCATCACGAAAGACGGCCTGTTGGTAGCTAAGTCTGATTAAAAGAAGATTCTTGATGAAGATGTTATGATGTGGAAAGTAGAGAAGGATCTTTTGCACAGCGGGTGAAAATCAGCTTTTTAAACTATGTGCTGGAATCAGGGGCGTCGTAGTGGGGGGAAAAGGGGGACTGAGTTACCAGGGCCCCCTGTGGGGGGAGGGCCCCTAAGGAATCTGGAATTTTATTTCCTTTAAATATTAGTATTATTCAAAGATCACAATAAATGTTGCTAACTAATGTAAATGTAATTTTTGTGGGAAA
>JABFEB020000060.1:30501444-30523761 GCA_019775895.2 Stomatorhinus ivindoensis | reverse complement strand
CAAGAATGATTCCTGGTCTTAGAGGAATGTCATACGAGGAAAGGTTAGTTGAGCTAAATCTGTTCAGCCTCAAGCAATGGAGACTGAGGGGGGACATGATCCAGGTATATAAGATTCTAACAGGTTTGGATGCTGTTCAACCAAATAGTTACTCCAGCATTATTCAAATACAAGAACTCGTGGCAATAGGTGGAAATTAGCGGGAGAACATTTCAAACTGGATTTAAGGAAGCACTTCTTTACACAGCATGTAGTCAGTCATGGAATAGTCTTCCTGATAACGTAGTGCAAGTTAAATCCTTGGTTTCCTTTAAATCAGAGCTAGATAAGATTTTAACAATTCTGAGCTATTAAGTTATCCCCAAACGAGCTTGATGGGCCGAATGGCCTCCTCTCGTTTGTATATTTCTTATGTTCTTATATTATTTTGTCTAAGACTTGATGATTCATAGGACACTATTAATTGCTCTAATGTACATTAGTTTCGTCCAGTATAGATAACTTAAAATACCCAAGTGATATGCAAATTCGAAATAACCTACTTTTTATACTTTGTTACTTTACACCACTGCATGTAGATGACTGTACACTATCCAGCTACAGTCACCACTGTTAATGCGATGATAATGACTGCTGAGAAATTGATGGAAACGCCAGCTGGTTCCAAAATTGGCACCTGGTTCCAAACTGGACTGATTCGCAAACCAGAACGGAATCAGTGGAAACTCGCTAACAGTGCGACACACTACTTCCATTAAGTCTACTTACTTTTTAATATCCTCCTGAGACCCCACCCATTCATTTATGTCCATTGTAGAGGACATTTTGTTTTTGCATCTATCTTTTCACTGATGTAAGGAAATGTATTTATTCCTGTTGTACACTAAAGAGGACATGCTGTGAAATAAAAAAAAATCTAAATTTTAAGATGTCTTATTTCCTCCAAAGACAAATAAACTAAAATTGAAGGATACTCTTTTCCTTGAGTCTCAGGAGGATATACAAGTGCTCTAGCATGTAATTGATTTGTCTACTACCCGCTGACCAAAGAGACATTCAAAATATGTCTTTTGAACATCTTATTGGATATTGGAAAGACATCCTTTGAGGAGCCAAGGTTTTTAGCTTTTACGATGTCTTCTGAACATTCAATACTGGCTCCTGCACAAACTCACCAGTTAACTTTCTTTTTTTAATGCTGCCTGTGATCTCTCAGTAGGCTTAGTAGCTTAGTTGGGCAAGATGGTGGTGCAGGACGTAGTGCTATTGTTTGGCAACCAGAGGGTTGCAGGTTTGAGCTTTGGTTGCTCCTGACCCCTTCAAAGTGTCCTTGAGCAGCACACTGAACCCCAAATTGCTCCTGGTGTGCAGGTTGGTGCCTTAAATGACATCCTCTGCCAGCAGTGTATGAATGCGAGTGTGGATGGGTGAATGTGAGGCATAAATTGTAAAGTGCCTTGAGTACTTGTAGGAATAGAAAAGTACTATATAAATCTAGTGCATTTAGTTGGATATACATCATCATGGAGTAATGAAATTCCATTTCACTTTGATGATGAACTGTCACAAGCAGAAAGAGCAGTGTGTCTGTCAGTGATAGACAATTATCACTTGAGAAAAAAGACAACTAAATCACAGCTTTGAATTATTTTCCAATAACACGCAACACTGCAATGAGATAACGTTGAGCCGTTAAAAAAATAATGATGATGATTCATTATCTGCTGTTTATCTGGTATCAGGTCGCAGGGGCAGCAGTCTAAGCAGGGATGCCCAGACCTCCCTCTCACCAGCCACCTCCTCCTGGTCCTCCAGGGGAATACCAAGGCGTTCCCAGGCCAGCCGAGAGATATACAGTAATCTCTCCAGTGTGTCCTGGGTCTGCCCTCCTCCCGACTGAACATGCCCAAAACACCTCCCCAGGGAGGTGAGCAGGATGCAACCTCTGATGAGCCACACCTGCTCCTGGTATTTACATGAGAACTGGTGTGGTTAGATTAGATTAGGTGATTAGAAGCTGGGTAGGATAGAAAACCTACGTGATAGTAGCTCTCCAGGACCGGAGTTGGGCGCCCCTGTCCTAGACAGATGCCCAAACCACCTCAACTGGCTCTTTTAGATGTGGAGGAGCAGTGACTCTACTATGAGCCCTTCCTGAATGTCTGAGCTTCTCCTCCTTATCTCTAAGGCTGAGCCCAGACATCCTGCAGAGGAGACTCATTTCTGCCACTTGTATCTGCGATCTCATTCTTTTAGTCACTACCCAGAGCTCACAACCGTAGATGAGGGTAAGAACGTAGATTGACTGGTGAATCAATAACTTTGCCTTCCAGATCAGCTCCTTCTTTACCATGACAGAATGGTACAGCGTCCTCATTACTGCTGAAGCTGCACCCATCCATCTGTCCATCTCCTGCTCCATTCTTCCTTCATTCATGAACAAGACCCTGAGATGCTTAAACTCCTCCACGAGGCAGTAACTCATCCTGCATCAGAATAGGGCAATCCACCCTTTTTCTAATAATAATAAAAAATATTTTTAAATCTTTAATATTAATAATAATATGTATTATTGTTATCAATATCACTACATTGTTATTATTATTGTTGTTGTTATTATTATTGTTATTATTGCTTTTCTTGTTGTCATGTGCTGTCTGCATCTCATCGTGATTCTGGGGGAACATTATCTGATGCTACTGCGTGTCTGGATATGGATGATATGACACAAAATCCCACTTTACATCACAGGAGTGCAATAATCGGTTATTGCTTAAAAAGATAAAAGCATGCACTGCATAACAGGGTAATGCAGAGTATTATATTCAGCACTGAAGAGTGAATCAATGAATCTAGTTTAATAATCGTTAATAAAATCCAAATTTCAAATGTTCATTTGTACTATTTTACTACATATTCTTTTAATGTACATTTTGACCATTTTAGGAAAAACTCCCTCCTCGTGGTTGTGAAAACATATTGTTACAGAATGTATATGAGAGGTTTTAGCAGATGCACACAGCCTCTCCGGGACGAAGCAGCAAAAGACATCTCACAATCATGTAATCCATAATGACTCCACTAATGCAGGGTTGCTGTTCGGTTACAATTTAAATAATGGCAGAAAAATAATACAGAAAGGATATTACAAAGGTTTTCTCTTTAAAATTGGAGATACTTTCCGTGGCTCACTTTTTTGAACATGGAATAATATATTCAGTATCAGGATATGGAGGCTCCTTACGACATGATTATTTGGGTTCCCATCCATGTAGAACAGTATCGGGATATGGAGGCTCCTTACGACATGATTATTTGGGTTCCCGTCCATGTAGAACAGTATCGGGATATGGAGACTCCTTACGACATGATTACTTGGGTTCCCGTCCTCCCTCAGTGGAATTTTTGCCTCCACACCAAATTCATGGCCAAAATTTACCAATGTTCTTTTCACATATTTGGTAGACAAGCACGACAGCGTGGTTTTAGATTTTTCACCTTTCAAAGGGAAGCAATTTCTCAGTGAGAGAAAAAGGCTTCAAATCTGCTACAAGGCCGAGCATACTGTGGAAATGCTTCATGATGACCCTTGCGATGATGAGGAGTCCCAAAGTAGATTCTCAGGGCTACTTTCCCACAGCTGTGGCTGTAGCGTGCAGATATTTTTAGGCTCATATTGTCAGACATTTCTAAATATATAGTGCGTGTTGCATTCACAGGAAGTCCTTGTTTGTTACAATCTTGCATGTCACTGAATTTTCACTATTGCTTAGCATTACCAAAGTCATATATATGTCCCATTATGATGTAGAAATGATCTGGTAAACCAAAAGTTTCCTGCTCATATATTTTGAAATGTATAAAATTATAAAAATACTCATTCTTAATGCTGGCAGTCATTTTTAGTTTGAATAAGCAATAGTGTAGAAAATAACCAAAAGCATTAAGCAAAAATCTTGTCTGTTAATCCCACATATCTGACAATACATATCTCTCAGAATTAGATGAGTTTATCAGTATATTAAATAATATTCAAAAATTGATGAAGCAGCTTATTGCTCAATTTACAGCACATTTCAATGCATCTGATAAACCTTGATTGCTTGAGTGGGAGTGTGACAGAAGCATATTGGTGATTTTAGTCCTAACATGCAAATGAAAGCCAGATAAGAAATTTCCATCGGAATAAATTTGCTGAGAGTGTGAATCAAACACCTTTCAATCGGGTCTCGTGTCCATAAGGGGCATTTTAACGGGGCTCGTGTCCGTAAGGGGTTTTAATCGGGGATCGTGTCCGTAAGGGGTGTTTAATCAGGTCTCATGTCCGTAAGGGGTTTTAATCGGGTCTTGTGTCCGTAAGGGGTGTTTAATCGGGTCTTGTGTCCGTAAGGGGTGTTTAATCGGGGATCGTGTCAGTAAGGGGTGTTTAATCGGGTCTCGTGTCCGTAAGGGGTTTTAATCGGGTCTTGTGTCCGTAAGGGGTTTTAATCGGGTCTTGTGTCCGTAAGGGGTTTTAATCGGGTCTCGTGTCAGTAAGGGGTGTTTAATCAGGGCTCGTGTCCGTAAGGGGTTTTAATCGGGTCTTGTGTCCGTAAGGGGTTTTAATCGGGTCTTGTTTTCTGTAAGGGGTTTTAATCGGGGCTCGTGTCCGTAAGGGGTTTTAATCGGGTCTTGTGTCCGTAAGGGTTTTTAATCGGGGCTCGTGTCCGTAAGGGGTGTTTAATCGGGTCTTGTGTCTGTAAGGGGTTTTAATCGGGTCTTGTGTCCGTAAGGGGTGTTTAATCGGGTCTTGTGTCCGTAAGGGGTGTTTAATCGGGTCTTGTGTCCGTAAGGGGTGTTTTTATCGGGCTCGTGTCCATAACTGGTGTTTAAATGAGGCTCGTCTTCATAAGTAGTGTTTAAATGGGTCTTGTGTCCGTAAGGGGCATTTAAACGAGGCTTACAGGATTGTGATATGTCAGTTAAGTTGACATATCAAACTTCGATGTTGTGAAAAAATTAGGAGCAATATCCATGATGTGGATTATTACTGACTCCATATTTTTTTCTCATTGCCTGATATTCACAAGTATCATGATATCAGTAGAAAATATATTTTCATATTTAAATACCAAATGTTTTACCCATACAAAATCTGAAGCATGCCTGGAAAAAGACCACATAGTTTCAAATCACTTTTATTTAAAATATTTATTACCCATAATCACTCATGATCCAAATAACACAGTATAATCGATTAAAAGACCCTAATAGTGCCCTTCAGTGAAGATTGCATATCAGTCTCTTTATCACCATCAAAATGTCAGGGAATCTCTGAAGCACCTTAAGCGATAACTCACAGGAACAAAGTCAGGTTTCATTAATGCTCATATTTATAATACAGTAAACAGCTGGCAGTAGAAACAAACACACTAAATATGGGAATTATAGTTTCATAAATGGCAGCCCAAAGGACAGACAGTCCAGTATTTGGGGCATTTGACAAAATGATTATGAGCTGAAGGAAAAAGTTTGTTATTGCTTTAGTGTCAAATATTTACTTTGTCGTATTGATAACTGAAAAAGCTCATTTTCACAACACTTTTCATAAACTCCTTTTAGGTGTCTTTGAAACTGCTAAAGTGCAGGATTACAGTTCTTAAGGAATTGAGAATAAAAAAGCGCAGGATAATGTGGTGACATCAGACTGTAGTGAGATCCAGAACAATGCTGCAATGCTGAAATGTCTAAATATGACAGGGTGACGAGATACAGCCGTCGTAGGGCTAGGTTGACAAAGATCACAGTTATACACACGCACACGTTTTTATATAAACCAGTACAAATTCCATTGCGTTTTGAGACTTTAAAGTAAACAAACATTGATAGGGGCATAAGATAAGCAGGAAGTCCACAGTGCTGGTACACTAGCAGCACAGTAGTCAGTACAGCCCATGGGCACAGGAAATAAGGGGACGTCATGGTGACTGTACAGGAAGTGCGCTGTCTGAATGAACGTGCAGCTGCGGATGAGCTATTTTAGGTTCAGACAGACCCGGCTCGGGATACGAGACAATTAGCTCCCTAAAGCGTATGATACCAATACATTTACTCAGGGAAAAAAGACCACAAATCCAACTCCAGTGATTAACAACATATCATATCAGAAATTAAAACCATAAGCTATAATACCATGACGTTTTGAAATGGGAAAAAAAAAAATAATCCTCAATGGAGTTCAGTTTTTGAAAAATTCCATCCATCCGTCGATCCATCC
The DNA here is from genome assembly GCA_019775895.2 of Stomatorhinus ivindoensis. Classification (NCBI taxonomy): domain Eukaryota; kingdom Metazoa; phylum Chordata; class Actinopteri; order Osteoglossiformes; family Mormyridae; genus Stomatorhinus; species Stomatorhinus ivindoensis. The sequence continues at coordinate 30,517,505 of JABFEB020000060.1, read as the reverse complement.
ATCTTCTGCTTATTCTGAAGGAGGACATGGGTTTTTCCAAAAATTGTGCTTTTTAATGTCATGCATCTTTATTAACCCTTTCTGCTCCTGCCAATCAGACTAAATTTAAGCCAAGGACCGCTTTCGTGAATCGTTATGCTTTTGCAGCATGCATGAATGACGAGCGAATCCTCAGGTACACGGGGTCCTACCCATCAGCATGTTTGCATTGTCTCAGCAAAAGCAGGCTGCTGACCACCCAGGTTAATCTCCACTTAATATTCGCTCGATCTCCTCAAGCCTTTTGAGGGCTGCCGCCCGCTTCTTCTCAATGTCCTTCATTTCCTTTGACGGCTTGGTCTTAGTCCTCTTCTCTGACTGGCTGCTCTCCAGATTCTTTGACTGCTCCCCGGTCTTGGTGCTGCTTTTGGCCATGGAGGATTTCCACGTATTCTTCTCGCTCACAGGCACAGTGCTCTCATCCCCCGGTGAGGAAGCCCCACCTGTGGGGGGCGCCAGGCCGTGGCCCGCCGCACTCATGGCAGCCATCTTGCCGCGAACGATGTTCAGATGCCTGCGGACGTACTCCTCATGGGGTGCCAGCATCAGCGTCTCCTCCAGGCACTTCTCGGCCCGGAGCAGGTCTCTCTCCTCAAAGTAGACCACGCACAGGTTATGCTTGCCCTGCACATTGGTGGGATCCATCTGCAAGATCTTCTCAAAGCACTCCCTGGCACCCCTGGTGTCCTTCTTCTGGTTCATCAGGATGTCACCCTTGAGGATGAGTCCCTTCACGTGCTCAGGGTGATGTTGCAAGAGCTCGTCAAGCACAGGGAGAGCTTCCACCTCACGCCTGGCCTGCGAGTACAGCAACGCCAGGTTGAAGAGGGCACTGCGGAAGCCGGCCTGCAGCGCAATGGCCTTCTTCATCCACTTCTCCGCCGCCTCATTCTTGTTATCATCCATTGCAAGCATGCCCAGGTTGAAGTAGCCATTAGCATCTTCTGGCTCCTCCTCAACGTAGCTGAGGAACCGTCGATTGGCCTCCGGTCTAAAGCGCGGCTCACCTACAAGCACAACGCGAGACACGTTGTTTTAAGTGAAGTAAAGGCTTGTTGTATGTGGTAAAATGATAGAGGGTCTTTCAAAAAAACAGTGAGAGGTACTTCTCCAGATATATTAGGCACACGCAAAACTAGAAGAATATTCAGCTTTGTGCTAGTGACTAAAATAGAGAAAGAGAATCAATTATTTTACAAACAACTGTGGTACAAGGGCCAGAATCAGCATCTCACCGGACTCCTGCATCAGCAAAGCCGAATTGAAGAGGGCCAGCTTGTGTTTGGGATTCAGCTCCAGAGCCTGGTTGAAGTTCTTCAGAGCCTCTGCAGGATCCTTCATCTCGATGTGGACAATAGCGAGGTTGTACCACAGGTCGGCGTTGGTCCCGTCCAGCTCTAGGGCCCGCAGGTAGGCGTCACGAGCCTCCGAAGGCTTATTCATCTTCAGGAGAAGCTCCCCTCTACAGCCAAAGCATCCAAGGACACTCATAAGGACACAGTAGATCCCTTCTCACCAAGACAGAAGCATGGACTGTAAAACAGACCAACTGGTCTGAGAATTCATTCATTGAAACACTGATAAATGCTCTGTATGCTGCTTAATTTTGACCGGAAGAGATAAGAGACACAATCAACCCTCTAAAAGAAAGATAAAATCTCGTGAGGAGATCTGTGACCATTTAGCACAAGTAAGTTTTAGTCTTTACCGATCATAAATAAAAGTGAAAATGTTTAATACCGTCTGCTTATAACCTGCATAAAGGACGTTCTGGGCTTGATGACTGAAGCCCCTCTGAAGGCTCCGGGAATCAGTCTCTACCTTCCCAAGGCTGGGTTTTTTTCCGGGTGTTGCACCGTACGCCTGGGAGCGGAATGCCGCCGGAGGAAAGCTCTCCTTTGGGTACCTGCTTATGTAGGCCTGTTTGAAGTCCGGCCTCATGCTGATGGCCTGTCGGTACAGCTGGTCGGCCTCCTCCAAACGCGAGTCGTTCACGCGGATCAGATTTGCCAGGTTGATGTAGACGTTGAGGTGGTTGGGGGCTACTCTGGTAGCATACTTCTTCCCAGGAATGATCTAGGAAAACAGACGTGAAGAACTAATTCCAGGCTGTATTGGAACCCACGGTCCACGGATTAAGTATCTCATGCTCTAGTGACTGAGCTCACAAGCCCGGTGTTCATCAGGACCGCATCTCTGTCCATTATACCTGCGGCATAAGGGACTTTGCTGTCAGATAAGCTTCCTCGGCCTCCCTGGTCCGGTTCAGGTTCTTGTAGGTTCTGCCCACATTCATGTGAGCACCGATGTCATCTGCCAGAGAGTGCGTGTGTGGTCAGATGTGTGAGAAGCACGAAGCAAGCATGCAGACCAGCAGCTGCACTACAGCACTTAACGAAGCGCCCAAAGGAATGCAAACTGTTTACCGAGGCGCAAACCGAAGCGTTTATTTAATTTCAACCCACATCATTCAAACTTTAGCTGCAGTGGACTGTTTACAGTTGTGGATTTAGAAAGCAAAAGTGAATTTCCAGGGCATGAATTCCTAATCTGCCAAACATATTGGTCTTGGCCCAGTGTGATCAAGCTGGGAAATCTCCGTCGCTTCTCCAAACACCCTCTGCAACACATTGATAATGGGCTTTCTTCCCCAGGAAAAGGAAACACCGGAAAGGGCAGGTGGCGGCCATAATTCTCTACTCTGAGCTCGCAAGGACTAAGCAAGGGCTTAAAATTCTCACCAGCGACATGCTGCTGGCCATGACTCGGATTAATGTCCCTACAATTGGCTAGAAAGTTGCCAGGATGCAGATGATGTGACAAGTTGTGTAAGGACAGCTTCCAGAAAAACTTAAATGAAACTTAAAACTTAAAAAGTCTTAAATGAAAGAAGCTAAACCAGTGACCCCAACAAACAAACAGCCCCCAGTTAATGAAAATATCCAACTGTTGAGTGGTACCTTAATGAAATACCTCACAAATAATACATTAAAACTTTTATCGTGAGCAGTACTATCAAGCCACACATTATGGCAGTGAATGTAATCCCAGCATGTGAAATCTTTTAGTAAAAGATAAATATTCGGACAAAATGCTGACTCCTACCTGGTTGAACTCTGGTGGCCTGCAGAAAATACTTCAGAGCTTTTTCATAATGATTCTGATTCTCTAAAGCGTGACCGACGTTGTTCCAGAGCTTGGCGTTGTTCTTATTCACCTAGGGGAAGCCATTTTCACAGTACATACAATACATCTGTTTAGTTGATAGATCAATTAAGAGAACAAATTTCAGGCTAGAAGATCACAGATGTCAAAATTTAAGCCTGGCTGAGTGTTGGGAAAAGCAGCGACAAAGCATCAATGAGAGTATTTTAAAGTTGGTTTAGTTATAGGATTAAGGGTGACGCCAATGAGACTTCACAAATGGTGATAGGAGAAGCTGCTTTGAACTGGGGAGCAGCTGGGACGACAGCAGACTGACATTTTACATTCTGTCATTCTGTCAGATGCTGAAAGTGTCAAAAGTGAGCAGTTCCTGGAGCACATAGGGTCAAAGGCCTTATGCTGCACCATTTTCTACTGGGTCACACGCTGGTGGCTGATGCCGAGTCACAAAGCACCTCTCAAAAATGAAATTTATCCCACTAGATCAACTTGAGTAACCCTGCAATACACTATTTCAGTAGTACGCTTTACTCCTTACTTTGAGAGCGGAGGTGAAGAGTGTGTACTCGCATTTTTAACTTTGCAATACTCCACTTTAGCAGTACGCTTTACTCCTTACTTTGAGAGCGGAGGTGAAGAGTGTGTACTCGCATTTGTAACTTTGCGATACTCCACTTTAGCAGTACGCTTTACTCCTTACTTTGAGAGCGGAGGTGAGGAGTGTGTACTCGCATTTTTAACTTTGCAATACTCCACTTTAGCAGTACGCTTTACTCCTTACTTTGAGAGCGGAGGTGAAGAGTGTGTACTCGCATTTGTAACTTTGCGATACTCCACTTTAGCAGTACGCTTTACTCCTTACTTTGAGAGCGGAGGTGAAGAGTGTGTACTCGGACTCCCAGTCCCAGTTCCGGTTAAACGTCTTCACAGAGTGGACTGTGAGGATGGCAGCCATGAAGAACCACGAGACCTTCTTCAGGTTCCTGCATTAGATGACAGTAAGCAGAGGCTGCTAACCATCATTTAGAACAGAAGCACAATCATGCATTCAGGCAGAACATCAGCTTAGTGTGGCTGCACTCAACACCTTTCATCATTCAGGAATCCAGCTGGACTTCCAGAAAACAAAAAAAAATACTTGTCAAGATATTACTTCGACAAACACTGTAAAATCGCTGTATAAGTATGACGAGTAGAGCATAAAACGAGCTTGTCACAAATAAACATCAGCAGCTTATCTAAATATTTGAAATCTTTCAAAGGCTGACAAAGGGTGTCCTCACCTACTATGAGAAAGGATCTCGAATCCATGGGCCACTAAGATGCAGAAGCCCATGCTAGGGATGTAGAGAACTCTCTCAGCAACCACAAAGCCCACGGGGAAGAAAAGGTTCGAGGCAGGGATGAAAGGAAGGACGATCCAAGCCAGGGCCTGGAGGAGACAGGAAGTGTCACTCAATCGACTGAATCTACCAGTGCGAGGCCTGATTCATCAACACAAAATTTAATTTCTGATCAATTTCAAGATAAGTCTGAATGGCCAGAGACCAGAATTACAATTTTAAAATACAAGCAGATATACTGTGAGAATATAAAAAATAATTTGTATTAAAATGTAATGCAATACCTCAAATGGTATCTGCATTAAAAATGGACGAATAATAAAATAACAGAATGGCATTATTACCAAATTTACTCAAGGCTTTAAAGAATCGTTGACACCAGTAGACAGATGAAAGCCAGCAATTTAATTTGAAACTCAAAGTGTCTTGTCATAACAGATAATATCTCAATCCATCTTTTCAATCCCCTATCAAGTACAGGACGGGGACACCCTGAACGGGATACCAGGTTATTACTGGGCACCATTCAGCATTCGTTCGAGTTTCAACAAAAAAAGCAGTAGCTGTTCAAGTAACACAGACTGAAGAGTTAGTCTTTCTCTGAAGCATAACTATGGGATTTAAAAATCTAAATTAAACCATGACCTCACGTTCAGTACTGAAACTGAAACACCGCCCTAAGCATTTCAAGTCAACACTGCATCATTTAACTACTTACACTGCATCATTTTACTTACACCACACACTCTAAAGCAATATCTTACTCTTACACAGACAACTGCACAAGAGTAAAATATCAAAAAAATATTGATAAAAATCATCCAGTGGGGCGCAGTGCCAGGGGTTTGTTCTGTTGCCAGATATAACATTCTAATGAAACCAGTTCAAGAGCAGTTTACTTCATAGCATAGGCACAGTTTCAGGCTCTGGTTTGTTTATTTTCAGTCAGTTAATTATGATGCATCTGTTCCTCAAGGCTTTTGCTAACTGAAGAACAAGTTCATAAACCCCAGTTTGCACAAAAAAAGAAACGACAGAAAATGATGAACGAAACACTCACTACACAAACAGAAAAGCTTCCCCTTCAAATCAGACTCAGAGGACATGCATGTTTCATTGGACAACATGAAGAAAGATAAATGCAGCATGTCACAGAGCAACACACAGATCACACTACATGGAGCAGAGCCAGCAACAATAAACAACAAAATTTTACTCTGACATTTTGCTGACTTGTGTGAAAATAAAACATGTTCCATCCTCCAAGTCAAGTCAAATGTATTATCCAACCAGGGAAATTTAGGTTACAGCCAGGCATTTAAAAAGAAACACAACAATTAATAAACAATACATTAAAACCAGATACCAACATAGAGACAATGACCAATACATAATAGAAAACAGACCATCCACAAAACCACAGCACAGACCAGTACCCAGTACACCCCAGTGCATGGTCATTACATGGAGAGACTGAGAAAGCAGAAGAGCCAGAATAGAAATAGTTAAATCCATCAGTGACATCACCTGTGCTTATTCTATTTATTAACAGCAGCACAAACAAAATAAAGTATATATCGTTTAGTCCTGTGTGTGGGAACTCTATATCTCCTACCTGAAGGTAGAAGCACTACCTGAAGACTCCTGTAGAGGGGGTGGTCTTTATGATCCAATATTGCCAATGCCTTCCTGAGTACATGACGGTCATAAAGGTCACAATGCTGGGTTTGGAGTTACCCCAATGACTTTACCTGCTATACTGACAAGCCGGCCAAGCTTATTTCTCTCTGCAAGGTCGACGTTACCAGACCATACCACAATGGAATAGGACAGTACAGACTGAATAAAGGTTCTACAAAAAAACAGTGTCATCATTTTGGTACATACATTAAAAGTGTTCATTCTGCTAAAAAAAATAAAGACGCTGCTGAACCTTCTTATGGATAATCTCAGAATTAGTTTGGAAGTTTAACCTATTGTCCAGCACCGTACCCAGATACTTATAATTATCAGTTCCACTTCTGATCCCGCTATCGCTGCTGCCTTAGAAATAGCAGCACACTTCCTAAAGTCAATCACCATATCCTTAGTTTTTGACACATTCAGTTCTAGGACTTACAAATGTTACAAAGTTATCCACCACTGGACCATGATCCAGTTCCCCCTCCTCCAGTAGACTGCTGATGATTCAGTCATTATTAAACTTAATAATATGACTACTGTCAAACTTACTTCTACAGCTGTTTGTACATATAATATAGAGGAGAGGGGAGAGAACACACCCCTGGGGTGATCCAGTGGAGGGGTGAAGCTTGTCTGAAAGGACACCATTGATCCTTACATAGTGTGTTCCCTCCGCCATAACATCTCGTTTTATATAAAACAGAAAGGAAGCATTGAGCTGAGTGTGCGCATGACCCACCATGACGACGATCTTGGAGGACCTGCTGGAGGAGCGCAGGCTGTGGAAAGCCAGCAGGCCCAGCAGCAAGTAGAAGGTTGCTGTGGCCAGATTACGGACGTCCAAGATGGACTCCACCAAGGGGACGGTGCCCATAGTCCAATCACAGCAGAGCTCAGAGGGGTGCAGCAGTAGCCATGCATTCACAGGGAGGAGGTAATTAAATGTCAGCTGCCTTGTGGGTGACTGACTGACAGCTGCAGGGTTATCAAACCTACAAAACGAATAAAAAAAGAATTTAAATGTCACCGAAAGTGATTTCCTAGCCCATTAGCGTTACTCTTCCTTCTGCAATCCTAGCCTGTTAGTGTTTCATTCGGCTACCCTACAGAAAACACCCTGGGTCAGCGTCATATTCAACATTTAAAGTAACGCTTTTCAATTACAGCATAATGGTGGCAGATAAAAGCAAGAACTCTTTGGAAATTCAGCAAGTGAGCCCTGTTTGAGTTCCAGAAAAGAACAAAAAGCTGAATCTTACCAGGTTTACCAGACTTGCCTCTACACAAACGAAATAATTTCCGTCGGCAATCGGATAACAATGAAACACCAGTTTGGTGACAGATCGTTTCAAACCTGGTAAAGACGGGCAGCTGGGACTGGATGACCTGAACGCGGATGATGACCAGGAGCAGTGTGGTGATGATGAGAACAATGAGCTTCAGTAAGGTCTGCAGGATGGAGTACGGCAAGCTATCCTTCCCTCGCAGGAGCTGGAGAATGGCATCGGTCAGCATTGGCAGGGTGAACTGGAACAACATGGCAAACGAAATGGATGAGCCAGCTAATTAGCAAGAGCGCCCCCAGTGGACAGAGAAACATAACGCAGGCACCATCACGCGAGAAAAGGTCAACACAAAACGGGCAAGCATTAGGAAATGAACTGGTAGGGTGATTTGCAAGAGTTACACTTGTGGTAAGACTACTCAAGACAGCATCTCATTCAGACTTTCTCCTTCGTTCCCGATTCATTTGTACTTGGAAAGTCGTGGATGCACTCCGATTGAAATGCGGTCAAAGTTCTGCATGCTAAATGCTCCAATATGACATAGCACACAAATGTCAGCCAAGAGCATTGTATAATGATAATTTATATTATATTGCTATTATTATTATTATCATTATAGATACAAAAGTCAACCTCTGAAGAAACGTGGCTCACAGCTTGCGAGGAAAGGCCCCCTGAGCAGTCTGCGCGGACAAACGACAGCTGCTAAGAGTCTGTGGGGGGGGAGTGGGTTTGCGAAACACTATCGTGACATATAGCCATGAAGACAAACACCATAGTTGTCAGGAGGTCTGGAGGAAACGCTGCTCTGTTCTCACCTCTTGAGCAACGAAGACCTCATAGATACAGCAGATGCCGACGACAGTGATTCCCTGCTCTTTGCACAGCGTGGCTGCGGCCACCAAAAGCACGGTCACTGCAATGGGGGTCCAGACTGAAAGACAAAGAAACTCAAGTTACAGAATCGAGAAAGAAAGTCTGGAACAACTTCAAAGATGACAGAAAAACTGAAAATATCAGTTACACATAATTATCCACAAATCAAGAGCATAGTTTGGTTAAGGTTACCACTAATTACAGTTCCAGCTTTTCACATCCCTAATAAGTGCAGCTTTGGGGAAAATATTAAACACACACATTTACGTGTAAACCACTGTAACATTCGAGGTGAAGCTTCTAATACTAGCAGAAGTGACACCAATACATAATGATGACAATAGTAGCTACCATAGTTCAAAATAAACACTGTCGCTAAATGACCTTTGTGGAAAAAAAAATTTATTAAACAGGATGGTCCTGTAAGCATGTACATGATTATTTGTTTAAAAGGTGTATTTGTGGTGTTGTCCTGTAGACATATGGTGCTGCTCGACTGGTGAAGTGAGGCAGACAGCAGTCTCGGATTCAACAAAAGCTCTTCTACTGATCAGCACAACTAACAAGCAAGAATGACTCTCCCTACATACACACACACACACATTTGTGAGGACCATCCATTCATTTCTATGGGCAAAACACTAAACCCAACAATGACGACCTTAACCCCTAACCAGCTCGAACCTTAACCATAAGTAACCAGCAAAACACAAGGCTTCACATTTTTAGTTTTTTTATTGCTTTCACAGATTTTTATGAAATTAAGATTTCCCTTGTGGGGGACTGAAAAATAGGTTTTTATTATATTATGAGGATATTTGATATCCACAATGTACATATGTAATATATCTGAAGTCACAAGTAGGATTGTCGCTACATTTCAAGAAACCAGCCTGAAACATGGAGCACTCACCAACAGAATGGTCAGGACCTTTGGATTTAGTGTAAGTTAAAAATGCTGCCAGAAGGAATATAGATGACAAGAGTTCAGCTCTGCCAACAACACCAGTGACCTTTCAAAACAAAACCAAAAAAAGGGCCATTAGACTGAAATCCACAGAAAGCTGCAACAAACAGCAAAATCACAGAGTTCAAGCAAATACCCACAGCAAGACCCTACAGCACAATCAAGGATTATTAAACTGTAAGACAAACCATCTCATAGGATCACTGTACCTCTGTTACAGTGGGAAAAGCATAAGCAGCTGTTGCCACCTACTGGTAAAATATGCAAATAGAGTAACTCCTCCTCTGATATTTTTAAGAGCATGCTGAAAAATACTCCTAAACTATCCATGAAATAAATAAAGGTGTAAAATTAAAAGCGCTAACGGTCCCTCAGGCTCACCGCCTCTGTGTGAATGGGGTGCACGGCAAAGAGCAGCGCCGCCACCAGGCTGCAGGACCGATGCAGCAGCAGCAGGTGACTGATTTGCAAGAAGAGTGCACACACAACCGTGTGCAGCAGCACGTTGAGCAGGTGGTAGGAGGCCGCATGCAGCTCGCTCAGGGCATAGTTCAGCCTGAAGGTTAGCACAGTCAGCGGCCGGTATGACTTGTGGCTCCGCTCCTATAGAGGGAAATAGCCAGACCAAATCAGCATCACCCCGGGCCAACATAGGAGCACACCTCACTTAACAGGTATACACATTACTCAGGCCTGGTATGGGGGAACATCTCACTGCATATTCCACTGCAATTTGTACCAGTATCACTGTACATGTGACAATAAAATCTTTAATGTTAAAATAATAAGCTACTCAAAAGCAATGATTTGAGAATAAGTCCAACTCCTCAAATATGGAGATGTTTGGAAGACACAGTGGAGACTGAAAAACGTCATGTGGTGCTGGCTGACCTCAGACATGGGCGTCCCCCAAAAGTCGTTGAGAAAGAGGTTTTGCAACGGTGTGGATGGCCGCAGGTCCTTGTTATCCAGGATGGCCGAGACATCATCGAACACAAAGCCACAGGACAAACTGTTCCAGTAGCAGCCCAGAACCAGGGTAGCTATCAGACAGGTCTCCTTCCACATCACCGCAGCCATCATGGAGCAAAGGTTTCATCAGCTGCTGGGATGTGGCACCATGGTTCAGCCTGTCAGCACTGACAGAGGCCGATGCATAGTAAATGATTTCTTATTCTCATATATTTATTTAGTTATTTATTGCTGTGCATTTGATAAATAAACTATGATTCGTTTCGATGTAATAAGCACGTGAGAGCGGGGCCCCTTTAAGAAAAAAGCTTTAATTTATTTTGATCGAGACAGTTAATAAAAACTCGGGTTTAGAGGCAAAAGCTCGTTTAGTGAGCAAACAATAATAATAAATTATAATAAAATATAAAGAGACAGACTATGTAACAATACTAACAAAGTGCAGGAGTGACAATGTGATGGTCTAATTGATAATTTGTTATTGTTGCATAGTTTGTACCTTTAACAATGGATTTATTACTTTGATTACACCGATGTTTAATTTTACTTATAGTTTGCTTCTTTTATGTACCGTTTACGTCTTTTATTCTATTTAGCGCATATTCGTATTGCATCGGCTTTGGAAGTCACTATCGTAATCTTGCTATATGCAACTCAATGGTGATAACCCCCCCGGAATGAAACATTTTGCACCTTGTTAACATAAAAATATGAAAAGTAATGATACAGAGCTTTCCCAGACTACACCGACGCCCTCTTAGCCATACTCACACACTGTCCGCAGGTGGCTCCTCCTCAAACCCGACAGCCAATTGCTTACACTTTATAAATGGCCGCTAAATTAACCGAACAATTACAATCTCCTTACCGATTGTCACGTTAGAAGCCAAACCGGCATAAAATACAGTAGACACACATCACTCCGCAGACACGGCCGCTCAATGGCAGGTATTGGCTCCTGGAAGCACTTCCCGGTGATGCCTGGGAGACGCAGCTCCGCAGTTTCACTTCCGGGGCAGAGGTGTAGCTCTTTTAAATAAGTCGGCACCGCAATAAAGTGGTGAGATAAGGCCAGTGTGCTTTGTCATATCATCGACATACCGGTACACATTGGTATGAAATAACATTAGCCCAGGACTACAGTGCAACATACAACAGCTGTGACGGGGGATTTCACAGTACTTACAGTGCAAAAACAAAGGACGGTGGAAAAATCTGAGGCTGGACAGAGGGATTTGTGTTCATGTCCAACGAGTATAATCAATGAGTAATACAGCAGCAGCAAGTTATTTTGCGATCTTGTGTGTGTGTGTCCTGCTCAGTGCCCTCAGCTGTTCTCTGGGACTGGCTCCAGGTCTTTCGGTAATCATGTAGCAAAGTGGCAGCAATGTGGATGGACGGGAGGATGGCAATGTTATATCAAATATGTATTATTTTGATGCTGCACTTTTAATTGCTGATTGACTTTCTATTGTCGATTTGTTTAAAAAGTAGTTCCTGACTTGTATCAAAATGTAAGGTAATTTGACCATTAAACTGTATTTTTAATATTATTAAATAATGAATTAAACGATTAATGACTGATGATGAGCTGATCGTAGCAACAAATGAACGTCAATTTTCACCGTTTAGACAAATATTAACACTAGATGGCAGCATGCGCACATTAGGCAGATTACCACAAATGGATCTGTATTGGTGGTAGAAGAACATTGTACAATCATTTGGTTCATCTTTGTGATGACTGTTTTATTATCCAGATTAAACTGGGGGGGATTCACTATTACTGATGGGCCATTATCTTGCTGGAGAATGAAGGATTGCCCTGTCACCCATAATCCTGATGGAACGGCTTAACTTTGAAGTATGGTGTGATAACCATGGTGTTTGAAATGCCTTGGATTTGGTAAAGATGATATAATGCAGGGGTGTCAAACTCCAGTTCTGGGGGGGGCAGAGGCCTGTGTAGCTTAGTTCTTTCCTATTCTACCACAAATGATTCAGCTCAAGAGCTGTGTTGTAATTAGCACAAGGAGTCGAATCAGGTGTGTTAAATGAAGGTAAAACAAAACCTGTGCAGGGCCATGCCTCAAATCAATTAGTAGGTAACGCATATAAAATAGCATTTTACAGCAGACAGGTAAATGTATGGAAATTCAGTCCTGCTCTTCCTACCCCCGAGAGAAACAATCAGGCAATAAAATGTTTCTCCACACCCTCCCTGCACGCACATACACACACACACACACACACACACATTCATTTTCTCTTGTATAGGCTTATAATCCAAGAACTAAGTGTAGTAGTAGAGTACATCTAATTATATAGCAAAGTCACTGTGTCCATAGAAACTGAGTGAGCAGGAAATGACGTTTTTGATTAATATTGATTATTGAGAACTTTTCTGGATGTAATGTGTAACACCATGGACAGAAATGATAGGTTTGCCAGTGCCAAACCCACCCGCTCAATGTTATGTCCTTCTCTGTGCGGGTGGGGGTTTCCTCCATCTAGCCATGAGAACTGATGTAGAAAGTGCCATGGGGATCTGCCACTTTAACGCAGCTGAAAGGTAAAGCTGGACAGTGGCTGCTATGAGTTGTTTGGAACGGCATGGCGGAGTGGTGGTCAGTACTGTTATGAGTTTTTGGGAGCGGCATGGTGGAGCGGTGGTCATTACTGTTATGAGTTGTTGGGAGCGGCATGGCGGAGCGGTGGTCAGTACTGTTATGAGTTGTTTGGAACGGCATGGCGGAGCGGTGGTCAGTACTGTTATGAGTTGTTGGGAGCGGCATGGCGGAGCGGTGGTCATTACTGTTATGAGTTGTTGGGAGCGGCATGGCGGAGCGGTGGTCAGTACTGTTATGAGTTGTTGGGAGCGGCATGGCGGAGCGGTGGTCAGTACTGTTATGAGTTGTTGGGAGCGGCATGGCACTGTTGTCTCACACTCCTGGGACCAGCTTTTGAGTCTCTGCCACAGCTCTATGCCTTAAGATCATGTTCCCCTATCTGAACTTATGACATATGATTGAAATATTTTTCAGTGATTGGAAATGAGTAACAGCTGTGCAGTTGGTGTGAGAATGAAATAGTGCAGCTTTCTTTCAGAGTACAGGCAGATGATGGAAACATTGAAGCTGAAGACTGAACACAATCCAATATTCATAACAGTAAATTATGACTTGGAGCACCTCTAGAGTGTTTAAGGTAGGGGGCATAATACATGCAGAGCAGCCAACCTTATCATTAGCCAGTGATATGTTTAGAATCGGGTGTCAACTGGGGCTTGTGCACTTGTGGCCCCACCCTTGTAAACACCCCAGATTACTACTACAGGGCCTGATTCATGTAACTTCTGAGCATTATTCATAAATACAGTTAATTGTTTAAAAATATTGTTTCATTTTTTTATTTCAATTTTTTTCTTATTTAATGTGGCAGCAGTTTTATTTGATTAAAATGAACATATATGTTTACAGCTCAATACATTTTTAGTTTTACTGAATTCAAAATGAACCAAGCATAACTGGTTTGAGAAAGATGATTTTTTTAGCCTTTTTTCTTTCCACAACCCATTTCAGTCTTGACAGGAAGATGCCTGGGAGATTGAGGGAGAGGACACACTTACAGATGAGAATCTGACAGCTGTACACATATTACAGCGACTCATCAGTACCAGACGTTCCGTTTAAGGATGTAAGGCCTCCGGGACTTGCTGCCGAGAAGGTGCCGTTTCAGGATGTATGGCGACTTCTGCTTTAGCTGAGACTCATTGTTTTCTATCTGATGTGGATTGTGGTATTCAAGGTCATCCTGAACATGTCACAGTGAAACACATCCATCACTAAACACTTATTAGTCTATGAAATGCATAGAACTCAGCAGTTGATTAATTGGCTACAAAATTATGAAAAATAAGGATGAATCTGAAATAAAACTATGATGCAATTAATGTTTTATGCAAAGTAAAAAAGAGCCACAGTAAAAAATAATCTCTGGATCAGCAGGGAGAGTCGGGGTGTGGCTCTCAGGACCACCAGTGTGAATACAGGATGTGGCTCTCAGAATCACCACTGTGAATACAGGATGTGGTGCTCAGGATCACCAGTGTGAATACAGGATGTGGTGCTCAGGATTACCAGTGTGAATACAGGTTGTGGCTCTCAGAATCACCAGTGTGAATACAGGATGTGGCTCTCAGAATCACTAGTGTGAATACAGGATGTGGCTCTCAGAATCACCAGTGTGAATACAGGATGTGGCTCTCAGAATCACCAGTGTGAATACAGGGTGTGGCTCTCAGAATCACCAGTGTGAATACAGGGTGTGGCTCTCAGAATCACCAGTGTGAATACAGGATGTGGTGCTCAGGATCACCAGTGTGAATACAGGGTGTGGCTCTCAGAATCACCAGTGTGAATACAGGGTGTGGTGCTCAGGATCACCAGTGTGACTGGGTGTGTGGTACTCAGGATCAGCAGTGTGAGTGGGGGGTGTGGTACTCAGGATCAGCAGTGTGACTGGGGGTGTGGTACTCAAGATCAGCAGTGTCAGTGGAGGTGTGGCTTTCAGGATCAGCAGTGTGAGTGGGGGTGTGGCTGTCAGGATCAGCAATGTGAGTGCAGCTGTGGTACTCATTTCAGCATTGTGAGTAAGTCTTGGCAATCAGGATCGGCATTGTGAATGAGGGTGCGGCTGTCAGTATAGTGAGGTTCAGCAGTGTCAGTGGGGGTGAGGCCCCTCACCTCTGAGTGGTGCAGAGTCCTACAAAGGTTCTGTAGGTTGTACTGCCCACCTAAAGCCTCAAGCAGCACCAGGAAGCGCTTCTGGGGCTGAGGGGCCTCCTGGGCTAGGAGCAGCTCCTTCCAGAGTCCCCTCTGCCTGCAGACATCCCTCAAGGTGTCCTCCCGAAATGGACGGGTCTGTTTGCTCACCTGGAAACAGCAGCCATAATATCACTTTGCATCATGCTGGAATGTATCCACATGGTCCCCTTTGAAAATGAACCATTCCCCCTTTCCAACCCTCTGAGCTGATTAAGCACAGTTTAATCTGGAGCGTCCCCACCCCCACAACCTAGTCTTACCAGAGTAAAGTAAGGTGAAGTTTAACAACAGCTGGGTCTTTGTGATTATTCGTTATTGTGCTTTTTCGTTCCATACATATATGTAAACAGTGTTGCACAGCATGCATTGTCGATCTATTTAGCATGAATTAAAAGCTTTTGGAGAAGTTAAAAACACTATCCTCCAGTGCTAAGATCTCATTCAATGCCCTGAACCTCAACTGGTAGGGAGGGCTACCTTTGAAGAGAAGATTCGGTTCAGTAAGTCTTCCTCTACCAGCCTCTGCCTTTCATCATCTGTTAAACAAGCAAAGGATTTCAAAATACAGCAGTATGCCATATTAGCATAATACCACCCAAGCGTAGACTAATAACTTTTAAACTGTTCATAAAAGTTTACCCGTTTGACGACACATCTTGCATTTGCGTTTGCTCCAATACATCTTCCTTCTGCTGGTCTGATGGAGTATCATTGCTGTGATGACCGCGACCGTCCACATTGGCAGCCAAATGTAGTATGAACAGAAGCTGCCGCGACCACCATGCACAGCCCACAAGCACATGCGCAAAAGTATGACCTGGCCTTTAGATTGTTTTAGTACAAATGTCAATCTTAACAGCTATGCTATCCAGAGTTCATCCAAATGGCATGCAACACAGATCCT
>JABFEB020000060.1:30476052-30494646 GCA_019775895.2 Stomatorhinus ivindoensis | reverse complement strand
GACAGGGAGGTGTTAGGGTGGATTCAGGCTGGATAATCAGAGCCCCAGGACAGGGAGGAGTTAGGGTGGATTCAGGCTAGATAATCAGAGCCCCAGGACAGGGAGACGTTAGGGTGGATTCAGGCTAGATAATCAGAGCCCCAGGACAGGGAGGTGTTAGGGTGGATTCAGGCTGGATAATCAGAGCCCCAGGACAGGGAGGAGTTAGGGTGGATTCAGGCCAATGGACCAGAGCCTACTTACCATAAGTGATATTTCATTTTCTGTAAATACCTCCAAGCCCATCTTTAAATATAGCTGAATCAGCCATTCCACAAATACCTGGTTAAATGCTGTGCCTTTGATAAAAGATCTCTTTGTTGCATTGTAGCAAAAGTTAACTTTATGAATAATTCCTCAACTGCATTGGTATTAATAACCAGTTAGTGCTGACAAAGCTTTAATCTTTAATTGTTGCAACTAGTGATACAAAGTCCCAACAATTCGAGCAGCTTTATTTCTATGTGTGCAAAAGGTAAAACAAAATGTCAGACTCTAATTGTCTCTGATCCCTTACCAACACTCTCTATAGAGGGGATGTAACCTATAGCAGGCTACTCGCCCTAAACCGCTGGTTAGAGACTTGGTGTGCGTCTCAAAACATTGCATTTATCAAGTATTAGGAGATTTTTGGGGTAACTGGAGAGGATCATTTATGTTATCCCAAAACATGGCGAGTAAATTACCTGCCTGACAGAGAACCAGCCAGGCCTCAGCCTTGCGACCTTAAATCGGAGGCTGTTTATTCCATTACCTTTAGATCATGTCTGGCTTTCATCCAGGTGCTCCAACACACAGCATTCACTAAATCTAACAGCTATTTAGGAACAGAGTTGAGTGAGCATAGAAAGAATATAGTAAGTATTATTAGACCAATAATTAGATCTAAAGGTTCCACTAGGGTCTCCTGTGCAGATAACTTAATATCAATCCCATTAATAAGACTGAATGAGTCACAACATAAACCCATCATAAAATGCGCACTATTGAAAGTTTGCTCTTTTGGAAGTAAATCACTTCTTGTTAATGACACGGTGCTGGACACCGGTGCAGACCTGTGTTTTAATTGAAGCCTGGCTCAGACCCATAGATACTACACCTGTTGAAACCTCACCTGATGGGTTAAGTTTCATACACAAACCACATGGCTCTGGGTGTCGAGGCAGCCTGACAACTGTTTTTAGCTCTCTGTTAAAAATTGAACCCAAGATTATCAAAGATTTTACAACATTTGAAGCAATGCTAGTTCAAATAGTGTCTGACCTGCAGATCTATATTCTTATAGTATACAGACCAATAGGATCATACATTTTGTTTCTGACTGAATTCAGGGAACTCCTCTCTGACTTAATTATTAACATAGAAAGTATTATAATACTTGGAGATTTCCATGTGGACATACAGACTGATGACTTTCATGTCCTCCTTGGACTATGTAACTAGTATGTAATGGGACCACGCATTGAATAAGCCATCTCTGACCATTTTATAATCACCTTTATGATTGAGCCCCCCTCTTTGACTATGGCAAAGAATACTATTACAACGTAAATGATAGAAATTCCCTACGATGTAATACAATAAGTAATGTGAACTTCATGTCTAGTATGCAAAGTCCTGCACCGGGTACCCGGTACCCGACCGATACCCGACCGGTACCCGACCAATACCCGACCAGTACCCGCAGATAACAGCCAGTTGGCTTTCTTTCTTCACTTCTTTGTCTTCCCTTTTCCATGTCTTTGTATTATTCTGTCTTAACATGATTGTAATGTATCACAACACATCAATGAAATGCGCCTTGGAGTGACACTGTTGTGAAAGGTGCTATATAAAAATAAATTGAACTGAATTGAATCTTAAAACTGAATAATAAAAAAGCCATTGTATAAAGGGCTTCAAGTTCTGAAGTTAAGTATTTCACAGTATTCAGTAGAAAGGATTTTAGTTGATATTTTAACAGGTACATTGTAATCAATGCATAGTTAGTTCTTAAATACTGGCCTAAGATCATTCCTCCCTTGTGTCTTCAGTGATGGTTTCAGAAAAAGGTCCTAAAAGCAGATGTGTGAGTCACTGTGAAGCAAATAGACCACAGAACCACCTTTTCAGGTCTTGTGAATGAGGTCACCATATCATTTTCTTCGATAGCTTCCCATTTTCTGAATACTTTGGTGTGAACAATCATTTCTGAAGGAGATGATTCCATTATATCTCTATTTGGAGTCCATTTCCATTATGAGATTCATCATTCTTGTAAAATGTGACTGTTACCTGATTACCTTTACTTGGTTCCACTAAAATAATTCATGCTACTAACCAATTCAGTCAGTTTACTGGTTACAAGTATATCAAAAATATTATATGCATATTTGAAACTGTACATTGATAATCAATGCTTTCTTTCTGCCCAGTTCAATCACAAAATGCTACTACACATTTCAAGATGACATCCTATCCTGTTTTATTCTTTTCCAGTATTGGATAGACACTATCCCCTTAAATATCACAGCCTTGAAGTGTGTAACTGGGAAAGTTGTTTAAATTGTTGGCTTCCTTGTCTGTGCCACTGGTAGTATTAAATCACTAGTGGCTGTTAATAAAGAGAGCAATTTCCATTTTATAAGAGCTGCCATCTCCTTTATTAAAATGACTATGAACTCACCACAGTATGTTTATTTGTGCTCCTATATATCTGTTCTACTTTGCTCTGGGAAATGTTCTGATGGGAAACCAGCAGTCATGTAGATGTTGCTTTGAGATACACTACCTAGCTACACGCTGCTGCAGACCGAGTGCACCCCTTCATGGCAGCGGAATTCCCTGATGGTGCCATGCCACACTGCAATGGTTTGAAGACCAGGAAAAAGAATTCAAGGTGTTGATCCAAATTGCCTGGATCTCCATTCAATGAAGCATCTGTGGGATGTGCTGGACAAACTTATGCGAGTCATGCAGGCTTACAGGACTTAAAGGTCTGCTGCTGATGTCTTGGTGTCAGATACCATAGGACACCTTCAAAGGACTTGTGGAGTCCACGTCTCAATAGGTCAGAGCTGTTTTGGTGGCACAGGGAGGTCCATTAAGCAGAAGTGATCATCCATCCATGCATTGTGACAGGATGCTAGTTCACGCACACACACACACACACAATAATACTACAAATAACCCTTTCTATGTATAAACTTTTGCTGGAAAGACAGTCTGCGTATCTTTGGTCTGCAGGTGGAAAGCCAGATTTGGCTTCCAGATGAATCTGTTTTTTGACATGTGTGCGTGTACGTTCATGCGTGTGTATGTGATTGTGTGTGTATACAGCCACAGAAAAAATAAAGAGACCACTCTATATTTTTAAACAAATCTGCATTTTAAAATCCTGATTAACTCCTGATTCTGCCAGCAGAGCATTGATAATTCCTGATTGACTCCTGATTCTGCCAGCAGAGCATTGTTAAATCCTTATTGACTCCTGATTCTGCCAGCAGAAGGCTACACTAAGCAGCAGGTTGCTTCCAGGTTCAAAACTTGCAATACACCAGTACACAAGAATAAGATAAAGCAGGAGACACTGGGAACAACCAGAAACTAGCCAAGTAACGGGCAGAAGTGACTTTCTAATACCAGAGATGACCGTTAATTTATCTGACAGTTTCTCATGAATTGTAGGATGACATCAAGTGATCTCCAAAAGGAATGGGAAACATTAAATGCAGGTGTGAAGTGCACTGCTAGGGCAGTTCATATTAAGCTCCTAGAAGCAGGACTGAAGTCCCATATAGCAAGGCTGGAGTCCTTCATCAATGAGAGGCGGAGCAGTGCCAGACTGCAGTTTGCAAAAAGATCTATATTTTACACTGGAGTATACACATAAATTGAGAAATGAATGAAACTAAAAATTTTGCTGTGGTCTGCAAATTTTTTCCAGAGCTGTATATTTGGCTCTTTCCATTGGACAATCTTTTATGTTTACTCTTCTCCAGATGACAGATTTATGTTCTAGCTTTAAAATAGGACTGGCTGTTTGAAATTCCTGCCATAAACATTATGGTAACAGCAGCCATTGAGGGCTGAGAGCTGAGGGAGCAAAGAGTCTATTAACACTAAAATATGTGGTTTGGACCCAGTCAGGGGTCACAGAAGATTTAGGGCATGAATCTTTCTGAAGGTCAAGTATAATAAGCGACAGTCTAGATATTTAAGTACAAATCATGTCTGCTTCAATGTATTGCACTGGGCTGGTTGATTCAGCCAGAATCTGGTGGGGCACTTCAGCTGGAGATATTCTGCAGCTTCTCATGGTCTGAACACCAGGTAGCAACTTTGCATTCTTTTTGTTACACTGTTCTTCTCTTCATTCATCATGCTCTTCTTCTTGGCATTCATATCACTGACAGTCCTGGTCCACAAACACCATAGCAGTTATCAAAAAGGCCCACCAGTGCATGCATTTCTTAAGGATACTCAGGTAGCATAATCTGAGCAAATGGCTGCTGATATCCTTTTACAGAACCACCAGGGAGCGCGTCCTAACTCACAGCATTGCAGCGTGCTATACTGGGTGCTCAGCAGTAGACAAAAAAGACCCTTTAGAGGATCACAAAGACTGCAGAAAAAATTACTGCCTGACTGCTCGCCGTCGTCAATGTTATTATGAACAGTCGCATTCTCTCCAGGGCCAACATCATCACAGACTGCTCCCACCCCGGCTACCATCTCTTTGAACTGTTACCTACTGCCAGATGTTATTGTGCCATCAAATCCACAACTAACAGATTCAAACATATTTTTTTTTCCATATGCAGTTACCTACCTTAGCAAACACAGACAAAGTCTCAAGAACACCTTTCTAAATAGCATTTTATTTCAGCACCTTATCCTGCATTTTCTCTGCACTTTGAGATATAATCCTCGTAGCCATTTTTATAGCATGTGTTGTACAGGTATGTGTACTTTTTAAGGATGTATGTATGTATTTATTTATTCATGTTGTCATGCACTATTTTGGAATTGCATCTTTGGAGTGACAATAAAGGCATTCTTCTTTTTATGAGTCGAAACATCAACACACTGGCTGCTAAATAAGTATGGCTGTATTTGCACATTTAGAAAATGCTAATGATTGGTTGTAAGAAACGTTAAATACAGAAAGTTAAATACAGAAAGCCCTTTGAAGGTGACTGGGCTGGTTTAGCAGGTGGCCTTGGAAAATTTCAGTAATTCACATGTAATAACAGCAACATGTCATGTGTTCTGTCTCATTGCGTGTTTGCGCTTAAGAAAGTGACTGAAAGGGTTAAGGTCATGGTAAAGAGACTGTCTCGCAGGGTGTTCCACTGGCAGGTTCTATGTGGGACACCTTCTAGGTTACCTGTGACCCTGCACTGAATAAGTGGTTGATAGATCAATTACATTTAGTTACATCCCAGTGTTCTATCATTTTGGAGCAGTATTGCTGCCACCTAGTGGCAATGTATAGTCATG
Source organism: Stomatorhinus ivindoensis (assembly GCA_019775895.2). Classification (NCBI taxonomy): domain Eukaryota; kingdom Metazoa; phylum Chordata; class Actinopteri; order Osteoglossiformes; family Mormyridae; genus Stomatorhinus; species Stomatorhinus ivindoensis. Next base: position 30,489,126 of record JABFEB020000060.1, on the reverse strand, counting down.
GTCCTTGGTTTTTAACTTTTAGGCACTGTAAGCTTTAGTCTCTGGCTTTTACATTTCTGGCTTATACAATAAAGATAAAATATAATAGAGATTAAATGTCATAGGTGCAGGAAATATATTCAATGCAGGTCAACTTATTGAGAAAGATGGGCAAAATTTAGTCATACTTTTCTTAAATTAACAAACGGAGAAAGGTCGCACTTTGCATGATCAAATTGTATTGATTTTGTCAGATGTCTCCGTAAAGACGCATTTTGGCTTAATGCTTTCTTCAGTGTGCTGATGAGAGTGTGTGCTTCCAGACTTCAAATAGACACACATCCTCCTGGACAGTTTCTGTATTTTTTCTAAAATTGAAGCTTTCCTTATGAGGATCAGAAAAATGGTCCCCACAACATCATAACAGGTGTTTATAAAATGTCCCCACAATGTAAGATGTACCTGGACCATTCATACACACACAAACTACTAATAATGAATAATACATAAAATATGCCCTTTTTCGTTTAGATAATCCATGCATATCAACGCTGATCACAGGTATCTCCATGCATTTTGACCAATCAGATAGTAGTGACACAAGCAGCTCGCCTTGGTCATGCTTTCGACCTGCTAGTAAGCAGAACCACACCAGCCTGGGTATGGCTCAGGAATGGCTCACATATTTGACAATGGAAATCATCACTTTGCCATACTGCTCGAGTACAGCCTGGTACTTGGTAGCAGTGGAAAAGCAGCATAAAAGTCTACATGTGTGATCAGGTGTCTGTGTATTATTTTGGTGCTATTGTGGCACAAATATGATGACCAGCCTAAAGAGAACTTGAGATATGAGGAAATATTAAACTTTGTCCAGAGGTTGTTAATTATTGCTTAACAATAAGGAAGCACCTTGGAATAACAGTCTGTGAACTTGGGAACCTCCTTTAAACCAAGAGATGATTCTCTATAAAGAGCAAAGGAACTTGAGACATAAGGTGTTTGAAACATGAATGTGACAAAGAACGTCCAATGCCTCATACGAAAGTAAGTGTCTACATTTATTTCAAGTAAATTGAATATACAGCACGGTCTTAGGCAGCCAAAGAAATAGATGTTTAGATGATCTTTATATTGGTGCAAAATTGTGCTATTATGCCTGTCAAAGTTTAGCCATTTCAAAACCTCTGCTAAAATAACCACAGTATTTGAAGCAACCATTCAATACACTCACGTGTTTTTTTTACTCAACCACTAGCATTGATTAAGTGAGCTGGTGGTGAAATTTAATAAATACGTGGAACGGCTGAGGTGCCCCTGAGGAGAGGTTTGGGGACTGAAGCGGTGCCCATCTAGCCTTCCAACTAGATATCAGTAACCTTACGGAGAACAGAAGATATTTTTAGCAGTTTTTATTGTGTTTTTTTATTAGCATTTTATTTTGTTCTTAGCAAAAGTATACAAGTATACTTATTACCCAGATAAATAGCTTTAAACATTTCTATTGACTGCCTAAGACTTGCAAAGTACTGTGTGTGTGTGTGTGTCCGTGTGTGTGTATATATTATATTATATATATTCTCATTTTATTTTTTCTCCCATTTTCTAAAGTTAATTACAGGTAAACCTATATATTCAAGAATGGAAGTTGAAGACCGAATAGGAATTCTGAAATTTGTTTTAATGGTTATCAATGGTATCTTTGTGGTAAGTGAGGGGTGTATTCTGCTGTTTTGTCTTTTGTCATTGTTCCAGTAAACAGTTGAGTCTTATCTCATTTTATCTCTTTAACACTGTGGTCGTTTCATAGTATATTATTAATCAAGGAAAAATAATGGTAGACTTCAGCATTTACTGATTTTATTTTTGGTGTTTGAAATGCTTCTAATATTCCCATTCAGATACTTGGGATCACCATTTTTGGGTGTGGAGTGTGGATTTTATTTGACAAAAGCAATTTCATTGCGATTATTAGCAATGGTAGGTGTTATTTTCTTCCAAGTGCAAGTGCATATAATGAAATGGTGCTATAAAAGATGTGATATGAGCTGCTGTTTGTTTTCGGTAGAGGATTCTGTGAGATTCCTTTCTGGGGGGTTTTTTGTTCTCGGCCTGGTCGTGGCTGCCTTCAGTCTGATTGGCTGCCTCGGAGCATTAAAGGAAGTCAGGTGCTTTTTATTACTGGTAAGAAGAAAGACTAAGCAATTGTTTGAATTGGTTTCTTGCACATAAAATACATTACAATACAATACAAAACATACAATAATTAATTCTAAGACAACTACGTTATTTCTTGAAATGCTAGTGTCTTATCACATGTACACATATTGTGTGTATGCATACATACTATATAATCATTGTACACCTGCCTAGAACACAATGCACTGCATAACAGATGTACCCTATTACAGGTACCTCACCATTCAAAAGTTTGGGGTCACTTAGAAATTTCATTATTTTCCAGGAAAACATACAAGAAATGAGTTTGAATAGGACATATAGCTGAATAAACAGCTGTATATGCACCCACAATGAAACCCCTATCAAATTCTGTCAATTGCTGGTAATACTAATACATTCAATGCGTCTATGATGCATCAACTGTGTCTGATGACTAGATGTTCCAGCTCCTTGCAAATCAAACCATTTACACAACCATCAATGGTCTGCACATGTGCCAAATTACAACCATCAATGGACCATTACTTCTGGGTGCTTAGCATTTTTTGTCACTGAGTATGGTTCTTGCATAGTTTGGAGCTGTGTTTGGCTCGTTGTCCTGTTGTAGGATAACATTGGCTCCAATTAAGCACTGTCCACAGCATGGCATTGATAGCTTTCCTTCTTTAAGATCCCTTTACCATGTATAAATCTCTCACTTTACCATCACCAAAGCAGCCCCAGACCATCACATTGCCTCCACCCTGCTTGACAGATGTCATGAAGCACTCGTTCAGCATCTTTCCATTTGATCTGTGTCTCACAAATGCTGTTCTTTGTGAATTGAACATCTCACGCTTAGATTCGTATATCCATTCCACTTCTTTCCAATGTCCCTTTGTCCAATATCTGTGTTCATTTGTCCATCTCAGTCTTTTCTTTTTATTGGTCATTCTGAGATAGATTTTTTTTGATAGATTTTCAGCTTCCTGGCAATTTCTTGCATGCAATAGCCTTCATTTCTCAGAACAAAAATAGACTGACAAGATTCAGAAGAAAGTTCTTTGTTTCTGACCATTTTGAGCTTGTAATCAAACCCACAGTTGATGATGCTGCAGATACTCAATTAGTCCACAGAAGGCCAGTTTTATTGCTTCTTTCATCAGTCCAAAAATTTTCATAATTTGCAAAATGGTTTTCTAATGATCAAATAAAATAAAAAACTTTCATTAGCAAACACAGCATTCCACTGGAACACAGGACTAATTTTTGCTGATAACGGACCTCTGGAGACCTATGTAGATATTCCATTGAAAACAGCTGTGATAGTCATTTAGTCAACATTGGCAATGTCTACTCGGCATTTTTGATCAACCTGATGTTATTCTAATGGACAAAAAAAAAAGTTTTTTCAAAAGCAAGGACATTTCTAAATGACCCGGAACTTCTGAATGGTAATGTAAATATATTTTCATTTATTTCTCTATGCAGCATACTCTTGTATCTATACTTCATGTATATGTGTGTGTATACTATGTATAATACACATCTATGATAAAGAAAAAAGAAAATGGTTTACTATTAACTGTTTCTGACTTGATCAACATCTTGACTAATACTCTTCCTTTTTAGTACATGGGTGCTTTAGTTGTCATCCTCTTAGGTCAAGCTTTACTCACAATTATTCTTCTAATAAAAAGAAAAGAGGTAAGACAAAATGGGTCTCCTGTCAAAGTGATATATTGGTGCAAATATTTTAAATTCATAATGTATGTTTTGTTTAGACATACATAATTTACTTCAAATCAGTTCAATGAATGTATTACCAACACTGAATTAAACTTACATTGAAAGTTTTATTTTCTAGATTACCAAAACATTATCAGAAGAAGTTGATAAAATTATTATAGATTATGGAAATGGAACAAACAGGGAAATGGAAATCAAATGGAACATTCTAGACATCATTCAGCTTTATGTACGTACACAATGGTCATTGGTCCACAAATGCATGTGTTGGTCCACAAATACAATGTGCTACTTAATTTTTGGTTCTTAAGCCAAGCTTTTTACCTAGTGGACATGCTGTGGAAGAACCAACTACACTCAGTGGGAAAACAACAGCTACATAAAATCATGCACAGAATGGGAGGTGTACCCCTGCTCATGCTTTAACACCACTAGCTGCCCACTCCTGCACGACGACCCCTCCCAGAGGTTTGGTAAAGGCGAAAAGGTGTTTAACATGGTATGTCAATTATGACAGCTTGAATTTCAATGTTCTATTACTAAATCAGGAAATGGGTTTTGCTATATTAAATCAAATTTCCTTTGTTGGTGGACAGGGCTGCCAGACACACATGGAGGAGTGGATATACCAAAATGGACTGGTGATGCTCGGCATGGACTTAGGACTGGTCCTCATTCAGGTAAAACAAAGTGTAACCTCATGGAAAGAGGCACCTAAGTGCGATAAAAGAAGCCATAGCATATATTTCATCACTATCCTATACAATATGATTTACTTATCTGTACTGTACGTGTTTATATTACACCTGTGAAGACGTGAAGCCAAGCATATTTGTTGCTAAGTAGTTGCCGCTATAAATAGAACAGAGATACTTTATTCATCCTCATGAGTAAAAAGGGGCAGTGGTTGCCTCTCCCGCTTGGGGGTCCGTCACAGGATTAGCCGGTGTGCAGCAGAGCTCCTGGAGCAAGGGCGGGGGGTGAAGGGTTCAAGTATCCTGGGCTTTGCTCCAGCAAAAAGAAAAGAAGTGACCCTCACACATGGCCAGAAAGTGACTTAGGACTCGATGGGGTGGAATATGTGATGTACCGGAGGAAGTCGAAAACATCATATATAAATGATACACACAGACACACACACACATAATTTTAGCATTTTATACATTCGAGCATTTTAACACATGAAAGGCCTGGTAAATACTGAATCTGGGTCGATGCAGTTATTTCCTATTTCAGTTGTTTGGTTTGTATTCAGCACTGAAATACGAATCATAACTGAATGAATGTGAATATGCACATGCTGACCCTGACTAATTATTTCTGTAGGTTTGTAAAGGTGGGCCGTCTTATAGACACTTCATACTGTTTATGCTACATACAGTACTGTGCAAAAGTCAGTCCAAAGAAATGTTTAAAGCTGTTTATCTGGGTAGCAAGGGTATTTTGGCTTAGAACAAAAACACAAATTAACATTAGAACATGTGCAAATTAAGAGTAACACAATAAAAACTAGTAATAGTTGCTTCTGTTTTCTAAAAAGTTACTGATATCTAGTTGGAAGGCTAGATGAACACCGCTTCAGTTCCCAAACCTCTCCTCAGGGGCACCTCAGCCGTTCCATGGTTTTGTTAAATTTCACCAACAGCTCAATTAAATTATTAAACAAATTGGTTTAAAAAGTCAGTGACAGATTGACTAGCTGTATGAGGTGTGCTAGTGGCCAAGTCAAAAAATACATGGCTGCACTGGACAGTCACTGCAAATACTGGGGTGATTTTAGCAGAGGTTCTGAAATGGATAAGCTGACACACTTTGACCGGCATAATATCACAGTTTTACACCAACACGAGGATAATCTAAACATCATTTTTTTGCCTGCCTAAGACGTGCACAGTACTGTATTTGCATAAACTCTGTGCTGGAGTGAAAAGTATGACAGCAGTTTGTGGCCTAATACAACCCTAAGTAATTAAACAGAACAAGACCAGTCCTGAATGTACAAACCTGGCTGATAGTTTCTGTAGTGCAATGGAACACAATAAACCAATGCCCTTTCATATATTTTGAGGCTGTTGTGTTTATATTACAAAGCAAAACAACTTATTTTCAGCAGTTACACTTAATTTGTTCAAAACATGGCTTTCAGGAATGAAACTAACTGTGTCCCTTTTGCAGGTGTTCTTGATTGTGCTCTGTGTCTACTTGTTTCGAAGCTTGGCACAGAAAGCGAAAAGCTAGTGTGAGAAGCTCAGGGTACAGCTTCAGCTTCACCTGCAAGCAGCACTGCTGTCCAGAGCTGGGCTGACAGGAGCCGGCACGGCACTCATGCTGAGAGAGGAAAAACAAAAGCCCTTCTTGACATTTCAAGCTGTAGACTTGACATCAGTTATTCTCCTATTCTTTTATTTACTTTAAATGCAAATATCCACTATCTATATGCTAGTTTAAGTACATAATCAATGTAAAATTAATCTTACTTTTGCAATTATCATGGTTTAAAGCAAATGTGGTTGTGTGCTAAAGCCAGATTTAAATGTGTATATCCCCATTTAAAATGAATCGTAAGAATTGAAGTTGTAAGAGAATGGTGTGATGTTTGACCAAAAAGCTGGAATAACAGTGTGGAAATAAAAATATTTCACATTCCCTGTGGGGTGCCAGTACTGAGTGTAATGGTGGGTGAGAGGTGAGAACCTAGTCTGACATTCTGGGGGCAGTCAGTCAAAAAAATCCTTAATCCAGTGGCCGATGGATTGTGAAAATCCCATATCCATGAGTTGATGAACCAGTCTGCCCAGAAGTGTTGAAAACAAGGTGTGTTTTCAGTGCAATGTGGAGAGCAGCAGCAATGACATCCTCTGTAGATCTATTCACTCTGTAGGCAAACTGGTATGGGTGGTAGGTGGGTGGGAGGCTTCTTTAATGTGCTGCCTGACCAAGACCTATTCGCTCTGTAGGCAACACCGCTACAGTACAGAGCTTGGATCCAGGAGCAAGAGTAGGTACAGCTGTGTGTGGAAAATGAATAAACATTTATTCTTCCTTAAAGATTGACTGAGTAAATGAAATATAACACTGAACACAATGATATTCTACTGATGAATGATACAGACCCAGGAGAAGAACCTAACCAATCCCTCATGGAGTATGGCAGTCTGGATCTCGCTGGGGCTTCTGGCTGTCCTGCTCTTCTTTGTGTCTTTGTGATGCACTGCTTCTCTGTCACTGGTGACAGATGCAGCCAATTCTTCACAGAAGCCAGATCACCAGCCAGAACAAAAATGGCTATAGGAATCAGTCATTCTGTAGATGTGGACAATGGAATAGTCAGTTTTACAGTATCCAGTATCCCCAGAACAGACCTGGTTTCCCTTGCTGATTGACTGTTTTAGGTGCTTGGGCAGAAAATATATTTAAGTTTATGCAGACATAGACTGTCAGCTATTCTGCTTTACAAAGAGGAGATAGAATATATATTAGGATTGTTTATTGGTGCTGTAGTCAGTGTCACAATTTCAAAACAGGATTAACAAGAATCATTAAACAGACGAAAACATATCAGACCTGATCTTTAACATTGTCTTTAAGCCGAGATGCTTGGTGAGATTTTGCCAATATTTTCCCATTTATAATAGTGGTAATTTACTGTCTGCGATAATGTTAAAACTAATTCACAAGTAAACATTTACACAATGAATATATACTTTTAGTTCTGGTTATGTTTTGCACTGGATCCCTGAGAGTAATGCAGTTGGTGACCTCTTGTCCTGCAGCTGTGGCCTGCAGTGTTTGCAGTCACCTTCCCAGTCTATCACACGAGTCTTGATGTTTTCATACAAATGACAAGTACAGTTGGGTTTATTCATTTTAACCTCATAGTGAATTGAGATGTATACTTTGAATGGCATTTCCATAGTCAGCTCTGTATGAACTTCTTGTGGTAAAATGGAGGTTTACAACAACTTCCATGTGACATATGCAAGTAAACGATTGCGTTTTGTGTGTACACAGTTTGTATGTAAGCTACATAATATATAAAGAGTGCTGTCTACGGTTTATTAGAAACATTGAGTGTTTTTGCTGCAAAATACTCATCAGGGAGGGAAATGAGCAGTTGCACCTATTGCCTGGCTCTGCTGTTTAAGGTAAACCGAATATACAGTGATTCTGTACCTGTTTTGGGAAACAGTATTGCATTATGCAGTATTGCAGTACTGCATGGGTGTGCAGCTCATATATTATATTGTTCCACTAGTGCAGGAGTTGTGTAGCGGTTAGTCAACACTAGAGACATACTGTTCAATGTTTTTAACAGCTATGAAAATTAAAATTTGTAATTAAAAAGTAACACGGTTTTGGCATTTTTAGATTATCTAAAGACTTGCTTAGCTCCAAACTGATGCATCTTAATATGATATTTACATATAAAGGGAACTGAACCAGAATTCTCTCCCTGACACACAGACGCACACAGACACAACTGTATTTTTAGCTGTTCTACTGCAATAAGCCACAGCAAATACAAAAGCAGGGTGTTAAACCAGAGTTTATGAATTTAAGTTAATTCTGAAAACTGGAAACTGTTACAAAAAGTGTCCGACTCCTGCTTGTGCCATTAGTTCCACAGGGAGGTTTTCGAATGTCAGCCCAGGGATGTCTTTGTGTTGTAAAACAAGCTGAAGTCCTGCTGGACGGGCAGAAACTCGCTGTATCCTGCATGGCACCGATGAGGTACGGGGCTCTCAGGCCTCTCAGTCCTTAGAAAATTAGAAGGACGTACCGCACGTCCTCACACACGTGTTCAAACGCCGGCAGATGTACCCAGTGGATACAATGAAGTGTCCACCGCTTTTCTTCACAGACGCTAGTGCAGATATTGATGGCTGCGCCAGCTGATCAGTGACAGAAAGAAAGAAGGACCTGAACCGTAAACCCTCCAGGCGCTCTGCACCTCAGTTCTGGTCTGGGGGTTTCGGTAAAGCAGTCTGAAGGGCAGCTCCAGACCTGGGCCAGGCCATGACCGTAATCCACTCACGTTAAAACCCCTCTGATCTGATAGGTCAAACTGAATTCAACTGTTCAGTAAGTTCTGCGGGGGAAAAGGAAAAGCCGAACTGTAAAGTCACTGTAAAGACAATGATTATTCAATTCCACACAATTAATCTGAGGAAAAGGCAGAAAAGAGCTGTTCTGCACATGTAATTAGTGCTGGTCATCTAATTTCACTAATTTTCGTTAAATTTAGAGTATCTGGAGCACAAACTGGGCAGAGATCTTCTCACCACTGCCCTTTGATGCCTGTACTCCTCCTCTGCTGGGACACACTATAGATCTCCTGCAGTTGCTTCTTCTGGTCGTTACTAAGTGGCGCCATCAGGGACTGATACCATTGAGTATCGGTGTTCTGCACCCCTGTAAGCAACAGAGTCAGTCTCTGGAGACACACTGTGTGAAACACTTTCAGCTCTATCCTGATTTTAGGCACATGACTTGTCAGCAGACGTGTTTTTCTTGGAAGAGTAGCTCTTGACATTGACTGCTGGATATTTTATGAACATACATGTCTCTTCAAATATCACTTAGTAATTTTTACCTGATGAATACACCAGAACCATATCGGATAAGTTATATAAAATATTCCAGTGAAAAATACATTTTCCCTCAACAAAACATGGCTTTCCTAGTTGCCAAACACATCTACTAGAATGTTCTAGTGTGCACGTCTTACTGAGCAGAGCAGCAGTGAAAAACTGGTACTCGTCCTCCCCGTTGTCATAGTCCAGGGGGGTGTTGTACTCCTCCAGGGGCGTCCCCTCCAGACCTTCCTCGTCCCAGTACTCCTCATCTTCATTATCATCCTCCAATCCACCCACCGAGCTGGCAGGCTGCTGACTGATTTTTCGTTTGCGGTTTACCTCGTTGACCTCATCGTCATCGCTAGAGATCTCCTCTGTGGGCAAGAGAGTCTAGGACTTAAAAGTATTATCAGGTTATCAGGACAGTCCTCAGCTGGGTGACAGCTGGTATAAACGGGAATGTTCTTCGGCCATACAAGTCCTTGATTTCTCTAGTATCAAGATGATTGAGCAATTGGCTTAAAAACTTCTGTTGAGCACATGTAAAGACCCATTTCTTACAAACATTTCAGATATGGGATAATATTTCAACTATTTAGGTAAGAGTTAACCAAAACTGGAAATGGACAACCGGTGTGAACATTGAAAACGACAAGCAAAGAAAGGTTTTTCAGTCAGCAGAAACATCAGTTGTCGCTAAACAGTAAAGCAACCACTGTAGTCTGCTGTAGATGTAAGCAGTATGGTTTGCCTTAAAATGGCAGGATTAACGGATGTGGCACTGAAAGAAAAGGCAATGCAGTGTATGCGTGCTCGAAAATGCTGCGCATGCGCAGACAAATTGGGCAGGTGGTACGGATCAGGGAGTGACACTCCTGTTGTCGAAATGACTTAAAATATTGCTGCAAAGAGTGTAACTAAAAAGTCACAAATTGCCTTAATTTCAAAGCCTATCATACTTCAAGATAAAGAAGTACCCAAAGATAAAATTAGTCGCTTTAGGAGACAGAAACCACACTACACAGCTATATGTACTTTGCAGGCTTCGCACTCACCATTCTCATCCTCCTCCAAGACAGGTCTTCCGGCCAAAATGTCTGGTTTATTCAGCATCCGTGAAGTGTAAGCATGCTTCAGACCCAGGAAAAGCAGCAAGATTGATGGAACAATCTGAGCAACCGCCTCCTCCACTGCAGCTGGCCGACTGGGCAGTTCCATCAGCACACTCAGGCCGATGATGCACATCTTACGATCGTGGAGGCTATGGAGAACAAATTTGTCTCGGCAACACACTCTGACCAATGATGCTCATATTACAAATCGCAGCGCCTGCAGAGAACAAACTTCCCATCAGCACACTCAGGCCAATAATGCACATCTCACAATTGTGGGACCTGCAGAGAACTAAGATCCCAGCCAACAGAATCAGGCCAAAGATATCTTGATCACAGAGAATGCAGAAACATCCCAGCGACACACTGAGACTGATCTTACAATCTGCAGAGAATAAACATCCCAGCGACACACTGAGACTGATCTTACAATCTGCAGAGAATAAACATCCCAGCGACACACTGAGACTGATCTTACAATCTGCAGAGAATAAACATCTCATCAATGATGCCCCTTTGTGTGATTGTGGAGCCTACAGGGAACAAACATCTCACTTATACAAAAACAGAATATGAGTACAATGTCATGGAGGTCAGGAGGAAGTCTTACTACAATAATACTACTGTAGTAAACTGTTCCTCTGCTCACAATAACCCACCAAAACTGTCCATTTCTATATAGGCAGCCCCCAGGTTATGAACAAGATCGTCTGTCTTTAAGCTGAATTTGTAGGCAACTCCGAAAATAATAATGATACTTTTACTTATTACTGTAACTACACATGGTACTGTACTGTACCTCGAATCAATTGAACTGCTGAACCTGCAGTGTCACAAAGTGCATACATTCATGTTTATGAACCATTATATTTAACTCATATTCTTAATATAACAGGCTTGACAGCAGTCCATTCATAAGCAGGAGTGGTCTGTAAGTCGGACGTTCTTAATCCGGAGACTGTCTGTCATTATTCCACATCCCCCGATCTTGCTGGAAGATTTCCCCTAAATGTCAGTGAGGTGGTGGATGGTGTGAGACAGTGTGGAGGACCTACCCCAGGAAGAACTCCGTGTCATTCATCCATTGGTTGATGAACTGCGTGGTGATGGGCTCTGGGCTATGTGGGAAGCGAATATTCTCCAGGGTGTGCAGCAGCAGGGTCGGGTTGTAGTACAGCGCCGCGATGCCGACCTGCAGGCACATGGTCCGCAGCTCGCTGGACTTCACACCACGCGTCAGCCGCTCCAGGACGGCCTCCACAAACAGGGGGACACACTAACACCCCCAGAGGAAGGGAGGGAAAACAGCTCAGTCAAACAGGCATGACAGCTGTATTCATCACGTAATGAGAGATGTCACCCAGCATGACCTGTATCGGGCACTTCATGTTAAGGCAATAGCACTGGCAATATTCCCCAATAACACTGTGTCTTACTTGGTCGATGCCCCTTCCACGACACTGCAGGATGACGACTTCCAGCAGCTTGGCAGCATGGCATTCTGCATCCTCACCTGCATCGCTAGTGAGGACCTTGAGAAGACGATTAAGTCATGGAGGCAACCTAATTACCTCCATGTCTATACAACACAAAGACGGACAGTCACATTTTTTCCACATGGTGTAAATGTTCTCCAGGTGTTTGGAGATATGGTTAGGGTGGAGGTCTGACAGAGTGGCAGTCACCTTCTTACACATGGTGTAAATGACCTCCAGGTATTTGGAGTTGGACAACAGCATGTCAGTATCCACTGTCACATAATTATGCAGGAGAGGCATCATATCTGTCAGGAAACAGCAGCAAGGCCAAGATTCAAAACCATCTTAGTGCATATGTGAAAACTCCTGGCACCTCACTGACCTGCAATAACATTCTCAAAAGTAGAGAAAACGCTTGACTATACAAGCACGTGAAACAAACACCCACCGATTCATCCCTCTCCACTATGGCAGCTGTTCATTTACTAACCACGACTGAACCAATTTTATATCACTCTCATGCCTGAATAGATAAGCCAAAGCTGAGCACCTGTAAAGTAGTCAAAGCAGTCATGCTGGAAAACATCATAGAGAACCCCCAGGAGCTGCCACATCTGGGGGGAGACGGCCTGACAGGTCAAGCCAAAGGCCAGAGACAAGATCTCTTCATAGAACTCTGCAAACAAGGAAAAAGGCAAGGCCGCCATCAGTAATAGCGATATAAGTGATCTCATTAAATCTAATTCATCTAATATAATTAAAACCATGACATTCGCAATGAAAAGGATCCTGAAATCTGGAAATTTAAGTACCACAAGACTGGCAGCACCACTAAACCCAGTTTAAAACTGAAATTACACAGGATACATAAACACACAGCCGCACTTCTCAATAAGGCCTCCTGGTCACACACAGCCACACTTCTCAATAAAGCCTCCTGGTCACACACAGCCGCACTTCTCAATAAGGCCTCCTGGTCACACACAGCCACACTTCTCAATAAAGCCTCCTGGTCACACA
>JABFEB020000060.1:30389087-30400752 GCA_019775895.2 Stomatorhinus ivindoensis | reverse complement strand
TTAATACATGTTTCACAGCCCAAGATTTGCGCTGCTGACATCATTAAAACATATGTTTGGCATCGGTAAAAGTCACCAAAGGTTTGACTATAGCAGTCTGACCATGAATATTGAACCTGTGGAGCTCCTGATAAACAGTTTTGGTGGAAACAGGAGAGTTATGGTTTGCATTTAATTCTGCAGGACGTTAGGCAGCTGTGCTTTCTTGATTTTTGGGTACAATATGGGTTAGTACCTGGACATCCCTTTCAGACAGTTTCCTCTTGCATCCACAATTACTTCTGTTGGATGTGGTCTGTCCTTCATGGTGGTATGCCAACATTACCCTGTACACTGTAACTTTCAATATGCTACAAAGACTTGCTATTCTAGTCACAAATGCACCAGCGACACGCACACCAACAATTTATCCCCTTTTGAACTCTGATATATTTCTCATTATGTTGTGTGGATTGAACATAAAAACATAATATTTTATGCACAGTTGCGCTACTGCTCTGCTAATTCAACCTTCATACTCTGTACATTCCATCTTTAACAGCAATCAGTGAAGACTGGCCACCAGTCCGCAGATAAGATGTTTGTTGTCATTGTCACTTGACAAAGAAATTGAGAAAGTGCAGGCGACTCAATGTGAGGCATGAATAATAAAAGAATATATTAAAAACATACAAATTGCACTGACTATACATATTACACTGGATAAATAAATTGCATTTATGAAACATAAAAATTAACAGGTTAATTTTTAACTATTTAGAGTTTAAGGCCATGATTGCTTTTGGATAAAAACTGTTTTGTAGGCGGTTTGTCCTGATTTACATTGTTCTGTATCTCTTTCCTGATGGGAAAACCTGAAAGAGACAGTGACCGGGATGTGATCTTGTAAAATGTCCACAACTTTTTTCTACCATTGGGAAGTGTAGATTTGTCTTCTCTGCTACCCTGAAGATCCTGAATAGGCACAAGTCCTCCTGCACTACTGATGAGGTGTTTCAGTTTCATTGTCCAATCCCTATAAATGCAATCACTAAAACGTTTAATATGGAAGGACTTCCTGATAATACTAAGGTTGAGTTTAATTCTGACACACATTTTAAATAAGAGCATCTTCTTATTTAAGATAAGGGGGTATTTTCTGTATATCACTTAAATCATCTGAGATCAGAAGCCTCACCTTGGATGAGTTAATGCCGGTGAAACTCATCCGGGATAAGTTGGTTTTTCCAAACGCAGCCGTATAGTAGATTAGTGTAGCTGGATTCATTCATCCGAGATGATTGCACACGCCCGCACTGCTTGAAAAGCCCATATATAATCGAGTCTAGAATACTGGATCGGCAAGTGTCTTTTTGTCTTCCACAAAATGTTAAAAAACGGCGCAATTTTTCATACAATCTGAGCAGGACTTTTTATTAGAGGGGTATGATGAATTCAAAGATTTAATATGAACTAACGGAAATGCATCAAAAGCGGCCCAAACCAGAAAAGACGGCTGGCAAAATGTGTCCGACAAATTAAATGTGTAAGAAGTTTTTAGTTATTGTATTTATCACTTGAAATGTAGTATTACGTTCATTGTTCATTATTATTTTATTGTCATAATTATAGATCAAATACATGCACAATCATGCAGGACATGAGAGCAAGTTAAAGTACAAAAATATACTTCAAACTGGTAAAAATTTTTCATTCATGTGATGATTGATTAATGAAATTGATAAAATTCTTTATAGAACTGTAATTGTATTATGTATACATTACCTGCAATGCCATAAAACGTCTCTTTAATTGCCTGCATTCGCCGGTGTCCGGGAAAACAATTACAAATTGCCTGCCACACTGTACTCGCTATATTTTCTGCATCACCTACAGTATACAAAAAAATCTCAAGGCAATGCACACTGTCTGTGTGGCTGTGAGAGTCCAACTTCGCCTAGTTGAACTTCTACTATACGGAGCAAATAAATCTTTAATATAATATTTTCTCGGTTGAAGAGGTATCTTTTAAAAAGAATATAATCCGGCAACAATAAAGGATCTTGCTGATCGTGTAAAACCCTCTCAATTTGGAATTCCCTTCTTATTACTTGTGCACCGATTGAGTATACAGAAAAGAGGGGGTTATGCATTTGCTTTGAGTGTAGAAGGTCTGACCTGAATCAACTGTTGGGGGAGCCTGATGTATTGGCGGAAGAGGACTGGTGCATTCGAAAACGGGTTGCGATGGCAACAGCGGAGTCAAAGGCTGATTGGTCTGTAGAGTTGGGGAGGCCCGGGGTGGTTGTCGGGGAAACGTTGAAGAGGAGGAGTCTCTCATGCGGTTGATAACATTCTCTGAGAGCTGTCAAAGAAACGAGACAGATCAGCTTCATAAAAAGAAGGAAATGCATGTGACCGGTGCAATGGTCCTCATTTTAGTAATATACATAGACTATATTGGCAAAAATATTGGGACACCTGCCTTTACACACACATGAACTTTAATGACACAGGACACAACGGGATCTTTTTTTGTATTTTTCTATTTTTATTCACAAAGACTTTACAACACAGAAGGTGCAACAGACTTCGGGAGTGACTTAGGCCAAAACAACAACCAAAACAGCTAACGGAAACATCCCAATCTAACCTAATACTAAAGATAACGAAAATCAGTGAAAACGAAATGACAAAGACTAATCCTAACTCCCTAACAAAAATAATGGTGAACACCACGAGCACTGAAACAAAACGGCAGTCACTCCTTACGCACCTAATACACATTACCATACACACACACAAGCCAAAGTACAGTATCCGAAGGGTCGAGCAAAAGAGAGGTCAGGAACACAGTGCAAGGTCAGAACCGAGAGACAAGCAGATCGAAGGCAAAGGTACAGGAAGGGGCAGAGCAAAGAATCGGAGTCCAGAAAGCAAAACGGTCATACACAATAATCAATTCGAAAGCAAACCAACAAAGTAAACAACGAAAGCAAAGATCGAGCAAAGAGCTCTCGAACACACGACTTTCGGCTTCTTCAAGCAGCAGACCGGATGTGACGAGTGGGGCATCGGAAGGGATAGGGCAGAGTCTGATCGGGGGGGGGCGTAGTCTGGACAGGAGGCGAAGCTTGGTCAGGAGGCAGAGAACGATGACGAGGCAGGGGGCATCTGTAAGCGTTCAACTTACGGCACATAACACATCCCATTCTTAATGCGTAGGCTTTAATATGGAGTTGGCCCACCCTTTGCAGTTGTAACAGATTCAAAACTTCAGGTGAAGCCTGTCCATAAGGTTTAGGAGTATGTCTATGGGATTTTTTGACCATACTTCCAGGAGAGAATTTGGAAGATCAGGCACTGATGTTGGATGAGAAGGCTTGGCTCCCAGTCTCCACTCTAATTCATCCCAAAGGTGTTCTGTCATGTTGAGGTCAGTATTCATGCTATGCAGGCAAGTCTAGTTCCTCCGCACCCGGACACGCTCATCCTTGTCCTCATGGACCTTGCTTTGTGCACTGGTGCGCAGTCATGTTGGGGCTCTCCTCAAACTGTTCTAACAAAGTTGGGAGCATGAACTTGTTCAAAATGCTGCACCATTAAGAGTTCCTTTCACTGAAACTATGGAGCCAAGCCCAATCCCCGAAAAACAACCCCACACCATAATCCCCCCTCCACCAAACTTTACACCTGTCACAATGCAGTCAGGCAAGAACTGTTCTCCTGGCAACCACCAAATCCAGATTCGTCCATCGGATTGCCAGACAGAGAAGTGTGATTCATCACTCCAGAGAGACTGCCATTTCAGTGTCAATAAAAACAGAAAAATATTTTAAAATACCCCTTTGTCCACATATGTTCCCTTGATCATCGCACCCTGTCCTTCCCTTACTCCACATCCCCTTCTCCTTTCACTCTGTGTTGTGCCCCAACTCTAGACTAGTGCTCGTAACAACAGCTGCTGGTTGTGTAAAATCAATTTGTGCACGCGTGTGTCTAGAGCTGCCCAGTAGAGGGAGGTGACCGTATATTGGAGGTCCAGATAAGAGAGGTTTGACTGTATATTCAAATGACCTCATTAAGTTTGGCTCATTAAGTTTGGTCTCATGGCACAATATATCAGTACTATAGTTATTCAGCCTAAAATTATAAAAGACTTTTAAAAAGACTAACCAAGAAGACTTTAGGGCAGAGATGGGCATTCTTATCCGCAAAGGGCAAGTGTGCATGCAGGTTTTTTGGATAACCTTTGGGTCAGATATTCCAACAGAGGTGTGAGGCCTCGTTCAGCCAATCCGTCCTATGATTAGTAATCAAATTAGGGAGTTGGAGCGTAAACCCACATACCAAAAGGCCCTATTTTGGCCCTTTTTTTGTCCACCCTTGTCCTAGGGAGTATATAAATAAAAGCATGCTGGTATTCTTGGTAAATATTAAATACACCAAAATCATCAAAAAGTGCAGATCTATTAATTTATACCGGATGCCTCTAGTTTTCACAAAGTGAAATACTACTGACAGTGAATAACCGTGAGTCCAAGATCAGGGAGGAGCCAAAGGGGTAGCAATTGCCACCCCAACAGAGCCCTTGCCACCCCCAGTGCCACCCCGCTGGAAATGGTAAACATTAAAATATACCAATGAGGCAATCGGGCAAAGATTTGAGTGGAAAACTAATTTCCGAGTGCCCCTGAACACATCCCGACGCACCAGTACCCTGTGCGTGCTGCTTACTGGCATGTCATTGGGTAAAAGCTCTGGCACTGACACGCGTTCTTATACATGATACAAAACACAAAGCAGGTATTTATAACATTACACTGTATTCCCTTCCTAATGAGAGGTAGTCACACACTTGCAGTACATAAAAAGTCAACATGAAAGCGTTGCGCATTTCTGCTCCATGTCTCGTTTAAATTAGCCACGAACCCTGCTCGTGCTCATATAGATCGTCTTTTAGACAGCGTCTTTGTACGTATGTATGTTTTAGTGCACATGCTGAATTATAGTGTTTTATTATTTTAGCAAAGCTAGTCCTTGCTTGAAGTCTGTGTGGTAAGTGTATATGTGGAGAACCAGTCATTAGTTTTCTATTGCATGTTAGCATGCAGGCTATGCATGTCATATTAAAAATTTGATTCAACTTCACTATACTGTAACGTGAGGGTTTAATTAGCTACATATATTCATTAATTTATCTATTTTAATAAATAAAATTAATTTAATGTTTTTTCCTTCATTTATCATATTTATATGGACCTCTCTGAGAATCCCTTGCTCACCCTTTGACCACCTATTAAATAAAAGTCTAGCACCGCCACTGGCCAAGATGTGGAAGACGGGTCCTGTATGCGAAGAGGGCATAGCACCGGACTGTGTATGGTCGCACTGGACCGCACCAGGCCGCAGCGGGCTACACTCACCCGGACGCCCTTCACCACAGTCACGCTCTCATTCTCGTCCGCCTCGAAGGACACCCTGCGCGTACTGCCGTTGCTCCCCATAGCTGCCTTCGCTAAATCCTATTCGCGTCTCAGTCATCAATATGACAGGGACAGATATGTTACTTTAGGGTCATGCAGTAGCGGACACCGGCAGACTTCACCCTTCCCACCGTGCGGAACACCCTATAATGACCACCCTCATTGGAGGAGCGGCGAAACGCGCTTCAATAAAATTACTCTCAATTGGCTATTTTTTCCTGCAACTACACGTGACCGGCGTCACTGACTTAGTTCTTATTGTTGTCCAGAGTGTTCAAGGCTTTGCTGGATCTCCTTCTTGTTCAGTTAATAATAGTTTGACTGCATGCTAGAAAGATTTTTTTTGTAAATCGTTTTTTTTATTACCAGTAACTATGCAAGGCTAGAAACCTCCGTAAAATGTGTGAAGGATTAGTGTTTCAGTAGAATGTTTCTTATTTGCCTGAAACTTTTAAGGACTGAGTTTAGCTCAGTTTCTGTCCTTTTTGGAGGAGAGGAGATATTCTAAAATAAGTATACATGTATTACTCTTAGGTTTGGTATAATATCGCAATTTACTCTAAATCGTAACTTGTTTAAAGAAGGTTATCATGGTAAGTGGATTTGAACAGTGCAGTCTACACCATAGTATTATGTAACGCCATATTACAAAAAAAAATTATATATATATATATATATATATATGAATCAATAAATATTTCAATAATTAAATGTCTTTTAAATGTTAAAATGAATAAATATTTCACTATGTGTTCTTATAATGAATAAAATATTATTTAATATGATTGCTTAATTCTAATAATATTTCACAATAAAGTTAAACTTTTCACATTTATTTCCAAATGAATATATTTCATAATGCTGCTTTCCATAATAATGCTGCTCTCTGTCAATCACTTTAAGGGGGGTGGGACTGAACTTCTGATTTGCTTAACCGTTACAATCGATTATTCAGCCTAGCGGATATAGGGAGAAGTTTCAGAAGTCCAGAGAAGCTGTGGAAGTCAGTATAGTTCTATTCGTAGTTTAGCGAAGAAAACACAGTAAAGTTTTGTAGCACAGACCAAGCAAACAATTTTCGCTGAGCGGTACGGGAACGTTACTAAGATCACTTAATAAAAAAATTAAAAAACAGCTTATGAGGAGGACGGTATCAGTAATAATGTCCATAGAAACATTTCAAAGCCAAATTTGAATATCAAAACAAGTGTATTTGATGTTGGCTTGTAATAGTGTGTTAATATCAAGCATTTCTCTTTCTCTTATTCATATAATAGCTCCACATAACTTGCTGTAACCTAAACTTTCAATTAATCAACTTGATCTCTCTTTTAACACTGCCTATCCACCAGAAAACAAGCCTCCAGTATGTAATGTGTGATTGACAGAGACCCACCGTCCAAACCCTACACCCCAGGTCTCTAACCTCACTAACTCTGGCTATGGCTCTGCTCACAATCACCTTACACCATATCAGGTAATGGTACGTTCCTTTCAGACAACTGCTTGTAAGGTATTTCTTTCACTCATCCATCATCTGTTATACTGGACTGTTTTGGACATTGTTGGTAGTGTTTATTGTTTAGTGTTGATTGTTAGAGTTTGCTGAAATAGATGAAGACAATGATGGTGCACTTCCACACGGCCATCAATGACTCCATCCTCACCTGCTCCATCACCATCTGGTACGCTGCTTCCAGTGCCAAGGACAAGGGCAGACTGCAGCGTATCATCTGCTCTGCAGAGAAGGTGATTGGGTGCAATCTGCCATCCCTGCACACCTCCAGGGTCCTGATTTGAGCAGGAAACTTAACTGGAAACCTCACATAAAATATATAAAACAAAAACTTTGTAAAAGCATTGGACTTTTAAATAAGGTAAAAAGTTTGAGAAATATCAACACTCCATACATTATATTATCCATTTATTATTACATATTTGAATTATTGTGTAGAGGTTTGGGGCAAAACATATAAAACAAATATTAAATCTTTGTGTCACAAAATAAAGCTATGAGAATTTTATATAAAATAAATGTTAGAGAACATACTAATAGCTTGTTAATTCAATCAAATATCTTGAAACTAAAGGATTTGGTTAATTTAAAAACCCTATTAGTTATGTATAAAGCTAAAAAGATATTGCCAAATAATTTACAGAAGTTCTTTGTTTTGAGATCAAGTGATGGTAATAATAGAAGGAAGTTTAATTTTAAAAGTATAATTGTACGGACAACATTAAGGCAGATGTGTATTTCAGTATATGGAGTAAAACTGAATGAAGTAAAAATAATTTGGATGATGAAAAAATGTTCAACTATTAATCAATTTAAGAAACTTAGCAAAGAAAAATGTATAAGATCTTTTGGACACTGTTAATAATGATGATTGAGTGATATTGTTTGCAATTTATTTTGTATGTTAGTTTATGTATATGGCCACATGTAATTCACTCTATAATCACTGAGAAAGGGGCAGGATATACAAGAATTTTCTTCTTCCTGCTCCCTTTTCCACTTATGGATTGTATGTAATGAGCAGTTAGTGTTTGTGGCTTATTGATGATATTTGAAATAAATTACTAAGTGGAATAAATTGATTGATTGATAAAGATTGTGGCCGACCCCTACTTTTCGCACATCTATTTCATCTGTCTGTTCTACTGGGTATCATGTATATTTTTATATTTCACTAGTCAGTATATCTCCTTTCTTGTTGATTTTATATTTATTGATAGTTATTGCACAGCTCTGCACTGTTTACACTATTTTATATCATCATCGTTGGTTGTATGTGAATATATGCATCAATGCTGCCAAAACAAATTCCTAGTACATGTGGTTGTACTTGGCTAATAAAGTAAATTGTGATTCTGATTTAGTGAAATGACCTTCACCAACCCATTTGAGTTTTACTTGTTTTTGTGGTTTTAAAATTCAGTCTTAGAAAATAAACCTCACACCTTAGAACATAAAACCTTAGCCTGTTCTTTCCCTAAAACAACATGAAGCCTTAAGGACATCCATTTCCTTGTGCATTTGAGCCTATAATGGACAGACAGGACAATAATGTGTGTTTTGTGTTTATATTTTTTAAATGATTTCTGAGCCTCCATTTGTGCAATCAAGAGCTTATACCTGCTGTCTCTGGATTTATTTTTGATATTTTTAATCTGTAAGCCGTTAAAACATAAAGTGTATCTGTCTTGAGACATCAGCACCTTCAGGATGGGGATTATCCAGTTGATC
Source organism: Stomatorhinus ivindoensis (assembly GCA_019775895.2). NCBI lineage: Eukaryota > Metazoa > Chordata > Actinopteri > Osteoglossiformes > Mormyridae > Stomatorhinus > Stomatorhinus ivindoensis. The sequence continues at coordinate 30,392,040 of JABFEB020000060.1, read as the reverse complement.
TATAGAGGACATGCTCTGTCAGGGCCTATAAAAGTACCAAAACACAGCGCTGAAATCACACACAGGCATTGCTTACACAGTATGTGACCTCTGTTAATTTTCCTTTTTTCTAATGAAGCATATTATTATTACACAGTGTTTTTCTTTCCCTTCTAGCAGAGAGGACCCTAGTAAACATGTCTTTAGCTGACAGTTTGACTAAACACTCTTCTAAATCCCTGTTCCTCTAGCTTCCATGGAGATCTTCAGGGGGGGTTTGGTTCAACTGCTGATGCTGACATGGATCCTGCATCTCGGTATGACCCAGCACTGGTCATACGGCTGGCTACCAGGAGGCAAGCGGAGTGTGGGTGATGCTGAAGCATCTTTAAAGGTATGTCTTCACATAAGAGATCACATGCTCATAATTTTTTTCACTGCTGTGCCTCATAAAAAAACAACTAAAATGGTGTAATGTTACAATATCTGCGCTGTAAATATTCCCCATGTGATGGGCCCACTGTCTCTTCTTTTCTGCAGATGGATAGTGATGACTTGGTAAACATCTTTGAAGTAGCCAGTCCTCTGGAAGTAGAGCAGCTGACTCCATATCAGTTAGTATGTGTCTTTCCACATGGTGCTACCTTATTGACTGTCATTCTATGTACTGCACTGTTCGTCCTGAATTAGTCATCCTTGTTTCCTCAGGTGAGTGAAGACTCAAGTGATTTTGCAAGAAAACGAAAATGGATGCCACTGAAAATAAAAAATTAAACAAGTGTAAATGTTTTAAAGGGAACATGGTGTAGTTGTGAATAATGAAGCGGACTCTACGGTGACCTCTGGCATGATTATAACAGACAGGATGACTAGGCAGTTATTGGCCTCAGCTCACCATTACTGCACTTTGCTTGTAAAACTATAATAAAAATGAAGTTGGCAATTGCTTAAAGACTAAGACTAATTTCTAAAACATGTAAATATTGTAGCAAACATGCTGTTTCTGACACCACTTCTGTAAGTAGCAGACAGTTTGTCTCCATACCTAAATGTGTCATGCTCTTTGGGAGATTCAGACAGATTAGCCGAATTCTCCTATTGTTACTGCTGCTTTGGTTATTAAATACCTGTTGCATGTTTACTGCATAAGACATAACATTTCAATTCTATTTGTTTGTAAGCAAAACGGTGAATGTACTCCTCCATTTACTATGACAAAACGGTGAATGTACCCCTCCATTTACTATAACAAAACGGTGAATGTACCCCTCCATTTACTATAACAAAACGGTGAATGTACCCCTCCATTTACTATAACAACCTGACTTGGTCAGGGTTCCCAACAACAGGCCCAGCTCATGAGAGAGAGACTAGGGGAAGGAATGGAATGGAGTGGAAAAACCAGGGAAAAGAAAATAGTGAGAGGGAGAACCAGAGAGTGAGAAGAAGGTAGACTGGGAGAGGGAAAAGCAGAGAGAGAAATACAGAAAAAAACGAATTCCTGACAGAACTGGAAGTTGGCTATTTGTTGGTGTTTATCTGTGTGCTTTTAAAACCCAGCAGTAGGTACTTTGTGGAGCATGTGACGCCATATTGGAGAAGACAGAAATCAAAGCATGTGACTTTCTCTAAATGACAAACTACTTCATGAAAACCTTTAATGAGAGGCTTAATATGCATAACTGTACTCATAAACGTGCTTTCAAATTGTGCAGGTAAAAAATAATATACAGTATATAAATTACTGAATGGCACTGTTAGGTTGTCATATAAGCAGACAACTCTTGTTCTTATTTGTGTGAATTCATGGTTAAACCTGCATCTTCCTGCTATTTCCTGTGCTTTAACAGTGCTGCCTTGCATCTTAAATCTCACAGTAAACCTGATAATGTTGAAGGATTTAAGGCCGATCGCTCACTGATAGTTTTCCCAGCTGCTGATATCTGGGGTCTGCATATAGGAAGAAGGTCTTGAACCATAAAGCCTATCACAGTCTTTTACCAAAACAGAATACAGTGAGTCCTGCTACAATGTGTGATATCACCCAAGTACCCAAGTCCAATACAATGCAGAACCTTGATTATCAGAGAAAAATACTACGGAAACTACAATGCGATATAGTCTTAGCAAGAAACACTACTTGCATGTTAAAGGAGTTATCCATGTGAATGATACTGATGTCTGATTTGTAAATGAATAATTCTTTTGAACCCGTTATTTTCAGAGAATCAGTTAAATTGGTTTCCAAATCTTAAAGAATCAAAATTCTTTGGATCTTACATTATAAAAATCTAAAGGCATTTTACAAATTATCATATAAAAACACACAGTAACCTTTTTAACCCTTAGAACCAAACAAATGCTAAATGCAACATTCCTGCGCCGCCCATTCCAGCTGTGCCCTCAGAGGTTCCTGTGCTGCCCATTCCGGCTGTGCCCAAGGAGGTCCCTGCACCACCCGTTCCAGCTGCACCCCCAGAGGTTCCTGTGCTGCCACCCGAAGTTCATGCAGCACCGTCTTATGAGGTTCTGGTGGCAGCCATGGTTCCTGCTCATGGCGCCTCGGTGGCTGGCTGCGGCCCTGCCTCTGGCACATTGTCTATCGCCTGTGGGTCCCCCGCCTGTGACTCATAGGTCACCTGTGCCTGAGCCGACTGTAGCTGTGCCTTTGCCAGTTGCGGCCACGGATCTCTCCTCCCTTCTGTCACTGACCCCTTCACCTTCCATCTCACCATCTCCCCCAGCCTCTTCACCTGCCTCCTCGCCACCTTCAGCATCCCCTTCAGCCTCTGTTCTGACCTCACTTCTCCAGTGGCCTCCGCCTTACACTCGCTGAGGGTCCCTCCAGCTCCCAGTTTCCCCTTGTCCCTTGGCTCCCTTGACCCCTGTGTTCACTCCCTGTCCTGCTCCACTGTTGTTCCCTTCTGGTTCCTTTGTGCCCCTGTGTTTGCTCCGTGTCCTTCTGTGCCTTTGT
>JABFEB020000060.1:30342672-30355024 GCA_019775895.2 Stomatorhinus ivindoensis | reverse complement strand
TCAAGGTTTCACAATTACATTTTACAGTAATAAGCACACCTGACTGATAGGCCTGCTCCTTCAAGGTTTCACAATTACATTTTACAGTAATAAGCACACCTGACTGATAGGCCTGCTCCTTCAAGGTTTCACAATTATATTTTACAGTAACAAGCACACCTGACTGATAGGCCTGCTCCTTCAAGGTTTTTGTTACACCATCAGTAACATCAATGGATTGAACACATGTGTAGTATGCCATGGAATTTACTTCTGAAATGAAGTTTTAGCCCCATTATATAAGGTATTATTGAACAAAGCTTGCACTAACAGATTTTGACATTTGACTCATTTATCTGATGTTTTTATCCAGAGCAATTACAGTAGAGGGAAGGGTTACAATGTGTGTGTAAACCTTGGGATTTAAACCCACAACCTTTGTGCACTTAGCACAATGTTCTAATTGTTGAACTGCAAAAACATATGAATGGGTTTTAGTTATATTTGCGCTGCTTCTCTCTCTTCTTTTTTAAAAAAAAAAATCATCTTTAGATAGGAAGCCTGTTAAACATTTCAAAATTTGTTTAAAAGTGTAAACAAGAAATTATTACTGAACCCAGAACAGAAGATGGTTGGTCACAATTTGTAATTTGTAATTGAAGATCAAAGTCAGAACTGCTCAGTGGTGCCTTTGTTTGTCTTGGTTAAAGCCTTTTGTTGCAGACGAATGGTGAGAATGTTGGATTCCAGCTCTATAGAAGAAGCCAGGTGGTATTTTTATCTGGGAGGTGAGTGAGAGACTGACAAGCCCTGCTGTCGATGTTTCCTTACAGCGGACTCCACAGGCACACATTCACTCTTCACCACCTACAAGGACTATGAGATCATGTTCCATGTGTCCACCATGCTGCCCTACACACCCAACAACAAACAGCAAGTAAGGCATTATGTTCTATTGGTTTTCTGTTTGAGGCTAACACAAAAGCTGTAAACAATTCCCAGGCCACTTACTTTAATATTTAACAGTAATTTGTATTGCTTGCATGTTTGATCATTACAGAGCCCTGGGGTGCACATGGTTTGATCTGACGTCGCTATTGCAGTCTGACAGGCTGTTTTCTGCTTTCCTATCTGGCAGCTCCTGAGGAAGCGACATATAGGGAATGACATTGTCACCATCGTGTTCCAGGAGCCCGGCGCCCAACCCTTCACCCCTAAAAACATCCGCTCCCATTTTCAGCACGTATTTGTCATTGTCCGTGTGCACAACCCCTGCTCGGAAAGCACCTGCTACAGGTTAGTGCTCAAGGGAACAGGAGAGTGAGATTTGGGGGGTGCACTCCCCTCGCAATCTGAGGATTTGGCCAAACAAACCGTAAATTAACCACATCCCAGTTACCAAGTATTATGTGTCACAAGCAGTGGCATAGAAGAGAGTTTAATATTGGGGAGGCTTAATAATTTAAATACAAAGATTGTTTATTGGGGGATAAATGAAGACATATTAAGTATTGGGGGGGCATCCCATCTGCCCCCCACCATTGTCATGCCCGGGTCTCAAGCATTAAAATATGAATAATACTAATGTCAGGTGAGTGTACAGTGTGTATAACAATGTGTATGATTAGTGAGTATACATCGTCTATAACATCAAGTATGATCGAGTGAGTATGCAAGGTCTGCAACATTGAGCGTGATCTGGTGAGTATACAATGTGTATAACATCGAGCATGACTTAGTGAGCGTACAGTATCTAACTCATCGAGTATGATCTAGTGAATATGCAGTATTTATAACATCGAGCATGATCTAGTGACTATGCAGTGTCTATAACATTGAGTATGGTCTAGTGAGTATGTAGTGTCTGTAACATTGAGTATGGTCTACTGAGTATACAGAGTCTATAACACTGAGTATGATCTCGTGAGTATGCAGATTCCATAACCCTGAGCAAGACCTAGTGAGTATACATTGCGTATAAAATAGAGTATGAACTAGTGAGTATAAAGTGTGAACAAAACCCTCAAGTTGGCTTTGAAGCATAACATTTAGAGTGGCACTTTTAAACGAAGATCTCTATTTGCATTAGATGTGCAAAGCTGCCCTGATTAAACTGTGTCTGACAACTAATGGATGACTCATTCCAGCAATACTTCAAAACCCTTTTATACCATGAATGCCATTGGATGTTTCTGTTGCCCTCATTTCTTGAAATGATGTGAGTACCATATTAGCAGCAGTGTTACCAGATTACAGTGGTGGTTCCTTTTTAAAACTATTTGGACTATAATTGTTTGCCTGTTAGGCTCAACCAACCTACCTTCAACAAACCAGTACAGAACTGCATATCAGCCCAAAATATTATACTCAATGATGGTGAAAAACTCAAGACTAGGATTTTGTAAAACACACACCTTACAATGGCTACACTTAGCAATAATCCCATGTTAAGAATGCAGATATACACACATGTATCCCTCTGTCTGAGAAGGAAACTAAATTTTTTCTGTGAGTATGAAAATCTGACCAAATGGATTTCATCAAATGTGCTGCTTGTTTAAACTGGTCATAAATTAGACAGGGCCATCATAATTTCAAGCCTGTAACTCATTGTGCAAAGTTTGTGAAAAAATAAACATGAATTGTATTTCAGAATGTTGCTTCCGCCATGGACCATCTGTCCTATTAGTCCAAACCTGGTCTATCCTTTCAGCTAGAATCTGCAAAAAAATCTGGGTGGCTACAAGTATTTTACTCCATAAAATGTGAGGTTTAGCTATTGAATTCACATCTATAATAAAAGTAATACCTTCAATATTAAATGGATAAATAATTATATCTTGCTATATTTATAACATTTTTACTGTGCTTTGAATAAGATACTTTACCATAATGTACTCCTCTTATTACCATATTTGGGTTTGAATACTCACCAGAAGACATGAACAATATTTTGTTGTAGAACCTTACCTAACTTAATTCAAATTTAATGAAAATGGGGAAACTGATATGACTGGTGTGTCGTGACTGCGGCAGGGAGTCGATGAAATCAGGTGAACACGGGGTTTATTTTGGGAAACACACTCAGGAACAAGAAAACAACATCAAAATGCTAATGACCGGACTGGGGAAACATATTCTAACGCGGACTTAAATATACAAGACTCATTAGATACAACTAGGAACAGCTAATAACAGCTGGATTCCACACGAGGTAGATGAGGGGGCATGGCACACGGGAGGATCGGACGACCAGGGCATGACACGGTGACAGTGACATTCCTGTGTAGAATAGATCTTGGATATGTTTGACGAGATGCCCACTGCTTTCCTGAGGGTAGGACATCCTTAACTATGATTAGCACAAAACTTCTTTCTTTCAGACTGTCTTGTCCTTCAACAAATCCCTGCTCCAAATCAGCTTGCCACATCCCTTCCTTGCTACAGCAACTCAAAAACATTGCTCAAAGCCCTGTTCCTCCCTCTCTTCTATTCGAAGTTCAACTTATGAAGACCCCTTCAAGGATGGTGAAGCACAAATATACCAGCTCTACCCAAACGTTCCCTTAGGATTTTGCTGTAGTATTCAGACTTGGCCCATACATTTCATGAGCTAATCTTGTCACACCCAGGTGATTGCTTAAGATAAGTGTGTATTCCATTACACCATAATAATTTTATATAATTAAATGTGAAATGTATTCTGTTTACAATATCATCATGAACTTTTGCAGATGTCTAGGTAGGATCTGTAAGATCTCACTGTTTCAGACACACACACACACACACACACACTCAGACCTGTAATCATATCTTTGTCAGGGACTGCTCATTCATTTCTATGGCAAAAATGCTAATGCAAACCATGACAACTTTAAGCCCTCCTCAACCCTAACCATAACTATAAATAACCAAACAAAATACATTTGTTTTTGCATTTTTAGTTTGTTGATTGCAGTCATGAATTTTTAGAAAAACAGGTCCCCATAAGGTCAAAAAATCGGTATTAATCACGTTGTGGGGATATTTGGTCCCCACAAGGTAAGGTATATCTGAACCACACACACACATTCACTCACTCAAGACATTCACATAACAAGGTAAAAGGAAGACCTGCTTTCCAAGTTTTATGGCTTGAATTTGGAAACCCAAGATTTAAAGATGCAGCCTTGTCCGGGATTTCTTGAAATAATGACTTAGTATCTTGAAATAAAAACTTATTCGAAATAATGGGAAACTTTCTCAAAATAATCACTTAGTATTTCGAAATAATGTCTTTGTATGTCAAAATAACGAGTCTTGAAATAATGACCAAGCACCATATTAGTCCTCTTTCGTCAACCAAAAACCAAATTTTATAAAGAAAAAAATATATTTTTATTTTACAAGAACATATACTGTAAGAAGTTAACCATATTGATGTTACAAAGCATCCACAGGCAATTGAATTATAATAGGTGTAGTAAACAGCAAGCATTCCAATCAAGTTCAGTATATTAGTCTTGTTATTTTGAGATATTTCGAGATATTAAATCGAAATCATGAGAATTTTCTCGTTATTTTGAGATCCTAAGTCATTATTTCAAGAAAGTTTCTCATAATGACTTATGGGATCTTTTTTTCATGACATTGGCAGAAAAAGGCGTCCATATTTTCCATCTTGCTCTTTGATTTTCTTTCTCTTATTTTGTGTTTGTGTTATAAGTGTAATGTCTGTTGTGTGTTAGTTGTAGTGTTAGAAATAAATGCATGCCTTTTGCATGACTAATTGGGACTTCCATAATATTGTTTATTGGAGATACAAACCATTCAAGCATAATAATTAATTAATAACCAATGAATGAATGAATCAATCAATCGATTAAGAAAATAATAATTAATTTCCTTACATATTGCTGGAGACAGAAATTATTTGAGCTAATTTTTCCTACAAAGCTCATGGTTTAACTTTTAATATTTCGTGTTAATTGTCATATACCATGATCAACCTCTGTGTTACATTATCCTCCTAAGATCCTACATCGTCATATAAGGACATAATTTTTTGTTTAAAACCATTAATTGTTCAAAAAATAAAGTTTGGTATTTATGATTATGAGGTCCTACTAATCCCAAATAGCTAAAGGAAATAAAACATGCAGACCACACTAAGGCCCAGAGCTCAGGAGGTTAAAATGGCCAACTGGTAAAGGAGAGCATTGCAAAGACAATTTTGTGGTTTTCTCAGTGTGTGGAAGCTAATATATTTTATTTTTGCACATCCGTTGTTCTATGGTCCATGACTAATCAGTGCTACCTTGGTTTTCTTATAATTATTTTGTTTTGATTGAGATGCTGTTGAAATGAATTGCACAATTAAAATGACATTAGGCTAAGTGTGTTAGGATTAGTTGTAATTTAGAGGACTGGCTTTAATTTTGCAGTTATTAAACTGGATGCTTAGCATTTATCTTTATTAGTGAAGTGTAGTAAACACCATAGCTGCCCTCTTAATATTACATTGCACTGCCTTTTGCTCTGAATTGAGACCTGGTGTGTGGGGCAACAGTCACATTAATGTGAGTTTATAAACATGCCCTTGGAACCACAGCAAGCCAAAGATGGATATATTTCTGTCATTAAGGTGAAAGTTACATCTCATTTATTACAAAGAATGACCTATGTGTTCAATGTTCTTGGTCCTTGGCCTATTTAAACAACAGCAATGTTGTTTTCTTTTTTTTTGAGAAATATGTGGATTGATGGTTGTCATACCGCTTTGTGTAAGACTAAAATAAGTTAAGAGTTCTTTTAAAATGTTTTCATTGATGAACTGTGTGCTGGCTAACTGTAAATTGTCAATCGATGTATATAATTTATACAACACGCCTTCACCTTATCGTGGTGGAGGGGTTTGCATGTTCCAATGATCCCAGGAGCTTAGTTGCCGGGGCCTTTTTCCCCTGGTAGGGTCACCTAAGGCAAAATGGTCCTGGGTGAAGATCCAGATGAAATGCGGCTCACAAGAACCCAATGAAAAAAAGATAAAGGAACCACAGTTTCACTTGCCTGGATGCGGGTCACTGGGGCACCCCCTGGAGCCTGGCCTGGGGGTGGGGCTCAATGGTGAGTGCCTGGTGGCCAGGCCTGTACTCATTGGGCCTGGTCGGGCACAGCCCAAACAAGGCACATGGGTCCCCCCTCCAATGGGCTCACCACCTATAGGAGGGGCCATAGGGGTTGGGTGCAATGTGAGCTGGGCAGTGGCCAAAGGTGGGGACCTTGGCGGTCTGACCCTCAGCTGCAGAATCTAGCTCTAGGCACATGGAATGTCACCTCTCTGATGGAGAAGGAACCTGAGCTGGTGCGCGAGGTTGTGAAGTTCCAGTTAGATATAGTCGGGCTCATCTCGAACCACGGCTTGGGCTCTGAAACCAGTCTGCTTGAGGGGGGTTGGACCCTCTTCCACTCTGGAGTTGCCTGCGGGGAGAGGCGCCGAACAGGGGTGGGCATACTTATTGTACCCTGGCTGGGCGTCTGTACATTGGGGTTTACCGCAGTGGACGAGAGGGTAGCCTCCCTTCACCTTCGGGTGGGGGGATGGGTCCTGACTATTGTTTGTGCTTATGCGCTAAGTGGCAGTTCAGAATACCCACCTGTTTTTGGAGTCCTTGGAAGGGGTGTTGGAGAGCACTCCTCCTGGGGACTCTCTTGTTCTCCTGGGGGACTTCAATGCTCACGTGGACAATGACAGTGAGACCTGGAGTGGCATGATTGGGAGGAATGGCCCCCTGATCTGAACCCAAGCAGTGCTTTGTTGTTGGATTGTCCATAATGAACACCATGTTCAGGCATAAGGGTGTCCATGTGTGAACTTGGGTGTGGACTCCCCTATCTCTGGGGCGCAGATCACTGAGGTGATTAAAAAGATCCTCAGTGGCCGGGCCCCAGGGGTGGATGAGATCCGCCTGGAGTTCCTAAAGGCTCTGGATGCTGTGGGGCTATCCTGGTTGATACGCATCTGCAGCATCGTGTGGACATCGGGGGCAGTGCCTCTGGACTGACAGACCGGGGTGGTGGTCCCCCTCTTTAAGAAGGGGGACCGGAGGCTGTGCTCCAACTATAGGGGGATCACATTCCTCAGCCTCCCTGGTAAGGTCTATTTGGGGGTTCTGGAGAGGAGGGTCTGCCGGATTATCGAACCTCAGATGCAGGAGGAGCAGTTTGGTTTTCGCCCTGACCGTGGAACAGTGGTCCAGTTCTATACTCTCCGCAGGGTTTTGGCGGGTTCATGGGTGTTGACATGTGTTTTGTGGACTTGGAGAAGGCATTCGACTGTCTCCCTTGGGGAGTCCTGTGGGGAGTGCTCCGGGAGTATGGGGTGCCGGGCTTCCTTTTAAGGGCTGTTAGGTCCCTGTATGACCGGTGCCAGAGCCCGGTCTGCATGGGCAGCAATAAGTCGAACTCGTTTTCAGTGAGGGTTGGACTCTGTCAGGGCTGCCCTTTGTCACCGATTCTGTTCATAGTTTTTATGGACAGGATTTCTAGGCACAGCCAGGGCATTGAGGCTGTCCGGTTTGGTGACCTCAGGATTAGGTCTCTGCTTTTTGCAGATGATGTGTTTCTGTTGGTCTCACTTGGACAGTTTGCAGCCGAGTGTGAAGCGGCTGGGATGTGAATCAGCACCTCCAAATCCGAGACCATGGTCCTGAGCCGGAAAAGGGTGGAGTGCTCTCTCCGGGTCGGGGAGGGAGTCCTTCCCCAGGTGGAGGAGTTTAAGTATCTCGGGGTCTTATTCACAAGTGAGGGAAAGATGGATCGGGAGATCGACAGGCAGATCGGTGCGGCGTTGGCAGTGATGCCGGCGCTGCATCAGTCTGTCATGGTGAAGAAGGAGCTGAGCCAAAAGGCAAAGCTCTCGATTTACCAGTCGATCTATGTTCCTACCCTCAACTATGGTCATGAACTTTGGGTAATGACTGAAAGAACAAGGTCGCGAATACAAGCGGCCGAAATGGGTTTCCTCCGCAGGGTGGCTGGGCTCTCCCTTATGGTGAGAAGCTCGGTCATTCGGGAGGGACTCAGAGTAGAGCCACTGCTCCTCCGTATTGAGAGGAGCCAGATGAGGTGGCTCGGGCATCTAATTAGGATGCCTTCCTGGTGCGGTGTTCCAGGCATGTCCCACTGGGAGGAGGCCCCGGGGAAGACCCAGGTCATGCTGGAGGGACTATGTCTCTCGGCTGGCCTGGGAAGGCCTCGGGACCCCCCCAGAGGAGCTGGATGAAGTGGCCGGGGAGATAGAAGTCTGGCTATCCCTGCTGAGACAGCTGCCCTGCGACTTGACCTAGGATCAAGTGGAACCTGATGGATGGATGTTTGACCTAAAGTAATTCCTTTGTCACTTATTGCTTATAAACAGTTTTATCCACATAACCTGCAGGTGTTAAGATCAGTCCTGGCCTTCTCTGTCATTTTACTGGCTATCCAGTCCCCTAGTTTTGCACCCATTCTGTTTCTATTGTTTTTTGTTTTCTGCTCCCCAGTCTACTGCATGGCTGAATGGGCTGAGCATATGGCTGCGAACTGAGCAAGGGTTGCTAACTCTCACGCTTCTGGAGTGACACACACACTTTCTGACTCTCATGCTCAAAAAGAAATCTTACAGCAAATCTATATTATTCCATTATAAACCTAAAATTTGTTAAATCAAAAGTGTTGGGGAAGTTTGCAAACTACACAGACTATTTACAAGATAATAAACTGTTACATACATATAAATGTGTGTACATGTGTGTGAAGACTTGTCTCGAACTGAAAATCTCACGCCAGCATCCCTACCCTCGTTTGTTTGAGGCTGGCTAGCCTCAGCTGTGTTAGCCATTTTGGTTTTCTGGTGTCCTTAGATTCTGTTTTGTTTCCCCTGGGTTAACTGTGTTCCTGTTCATGTATTTCAGTTTTGGTCCTTGTTTGCACCTTGGTTCCTAGTTTACCATGCCTGTGTTGTTTTGTTGATGTTTTGTATTCCTTGTATCCCTTGTATTTTTCTTACAATGTTATTCTTAATATTACCATGTGCAATGTGATGTTGATATTAGACGTTTTACTTATATCTTCCATATTTATTTCAGTATCAAAATTAACTTGCTTAACCATGTAAATTATTTTTGTTTGGATACATAATTACGGAAAACTATATTTCGGTAGTTTGCTGCAGTAATAGAGGTTTAATATGCATGAGCAGGGGAAAAGTTAAGCATTGACATTATAATCTTATTTATCAAGGTATCCCTGTGAATAATGCTAGTTAGTGTGATGTCTAGGGTAGGCTATAACCGAGGGAGTCACGTGACTTGACTTGAGTTTCAGTTTTTATGACTTTCTTTCCAATTTATGACAAAGAGTCTTCTTGACATAAACTTGGATGCTGCTGACTTGAGACTTGACTTAGATGTATTATAAATGACTTGTCAAACATTCTATTGTCACGTCGTGTGCAGGCTGTTGGCGGCGTGGAGCAGGAAGAATGACCAGCAGGCAGGAAATCGGGGGAAACGGGGTTTAATCTTCCAGACGCAGGGCATACACAGGAATAACAGGCAACGCCACAGAACACCACAATGACTCATCTGGGGATACTAACTTGGACTAAATACAAGAGACAATCAGGCACGGATATACAACAGCACTCTGGGCGCGCCCCAGGGAAGGGACAGACGAGACCAGGGCAGACCGGACCTGGAAAACAAAACAAGAGACAGGTTACTGGGGAACAGGAAACAGGACTGAGACACAAAACTGACACAAGGGCATCAGCCAAGACAAAAGGTGGCACAGGACAGGGAATGCAGACAAACACACCAGGAACAGGGACAGAGGGGGAACCACAAAAGGCAGAACAAAGACGGGAGGAACAGGGCGAGGAGCAGAAACAGGGGGCCACACCAGAAAGGACGGGGGACAAGGGGGAGCCCTAGGTAGCCCAGACGGGTGGCGGCTGGAGGAGCCGCGGGCGGAGACACAGAGGGAGCAGGAGGGGACCACAAGGGAGACGTGGAGACGGGACGAGGGACAAACGACGGAGGAGCTAAGGGAGCAGGAGGGGGAACCAGGGAAGATGACGAGGGAACCAAAGGGGGCACTGACGAAGGGATGGAGGGAGGGGAAGACACGACAGGCGACGGCCAAGACTGAGCTGGCCATGGCGCAGCCGACCAACGGGTCAGAGGAGGAGTGACCGCAGGGGCCCGAGGAGCCGACCTCGGGGCACCCGTAGGCGAGCAGAGAGCCGAGGGCGGCCGTCCCGAGGACAGGCGACGGGGCGCCGCTGGGGGACCTGCAGGTGACTGAGGGGCCGGAGCCCCTGGCGACGGAGGCAGCCCCCGAGCCCCATCCAGGGCAACCGAGGGCGAGCCAGGGGGCAGGGCGGGTGGGACCCGGACCCCACGCCTGTGCCTACGCCCGTTACGGGACACTGATAGGCGAGGTATCCTATGCCGGGGTCCAGGGCGCGGTCGGGCCAGTCCCAGCAGGGATATCCCTGAGGGGTCCCACTCCAGCTCCTCCTACAAGGAGGAGGGAGCAAAGGAGCCACTGGCTGGGAACTCCTCAGGGATCTGGGCCAGGGTCATGTGGGTAGGAGTCCCTGGGTTAGGTGTAGGAGTCACTGGAGCAGGTGCAGGAGTCACCGGGGCAATAGTCTCTGGGGTAGGGGTCACCGGGGCAATAGTCTCTGGAGTAGGGGTCACCGGGGCAGCCGACGTGGAGACGGCTGCGGCCTGGGCAGCCGGCGCAGACGTGCAGACGGGCTGGGCAGATGTGCAGGGCATCCGGCGCAGACGTCGATGAAGGAGGAAGGGTTGCCCCCTGCACGGGGGTCCTCGGTGAGATCTAGGTAGCGAAGATCGGCGAGCCCGACGGAGATGATATATTCGGTCTCTGGGTCGCCCTCCTCCCACAGGCGTGCCTGCACCGACTTCCTCTTTACTTCCTTCTCTAGCTTGGTTCGCCGTACCCGGTTGGCGGCGAGCTGCTCGAGCTGAGCCCTGAGGTTCGCACGTACCTCCGCGAGGGGCCACATCATCCTGGAAGGGGGATCGTGCAGCAGGAGGTCTGTGCTTTCGCATGCGATCAGCCGCGCCTTCGGGTCCGCCTGGACCTCCAGATCCTTGCCCCAGTACAGGACCTCCTGCAGCAAACCGAGGCGGTCTGCCTCGACTTGCCGCGGTGCTTTCTTGCGGAGATGTGTCATTCTGTCATGTTGTGTGCAGGGTGTTGGCGGCGTGGAGCGGGCAGAATAACCAGCAGGCAGGAAATTGGGGGAAACGGGGTTTAATCTTCCAGACGCAGGGCATACACAGGAATAACAGGCAACGCCACAGAACACCACAATGACTCATCTGGGGATACTAACTTGGACACGCACTAAATACAAGAGACAATCAGGCATGGATATACAACAGCTGGTTTCCAACAGGACAGAACACGGGGTAACGAGGGGGGCGTGGCACACACGAGGCTTGGACGGGCGGATCATGACATCTATCAATAGAATTAATATTACTTTCCACCTTGGTTTTTCCCTTCATTGTCACTGGCTTCACAATTGTGTTCCTGACTGCTTTTATCAAAACCTGAAAAACTGCAGATCCTACAACACGCCCACAAGATGGGCAATGTGAGTACTTTGTTCAGTGCTCTAGCATGAAGTAACCATGATGGCATCGATACGAAAAATGATAAACTTTGATTACTCAAATTTATAAACAGATGAGAAGTTTAACCTTGGGGGATTCCCTTTGAAACATTTTGTTGGCTTAGTAAAATTTGCAAACAGGGGTTTAGAGGGGGGTATTATTAGTCTGAGTTACAATCAGGAAGCTAACCTCTTTAGGGCTGGTTTAAAACCTTGTGCTGTTACAAAATTACTGCTCAATTACTATTACATATTTGGGGTGATTTTACTGCAATGGTACTCACTACTACTCAGATGAAAATTATGTTATTGAACATATTAGGTATTTGCAGATGATGCAATATGATAAATTATATTATAAAGTTATATTTGCAAATGTGGTTTGTGTTAGTCATATCAATGAGTAATAATAATGAATTGAATATCATGCACCTTGTATACACATGTGTAGTTTGACATAGCCTGTCTGAAAAGACTGACTGGGCTCTCACCTTGCACCCACTGGGAGGAAAGCCTGGAGTCGCTTATGAACATTACGACTGTGTATGTAATTTTTACTAGGCTGTGTTGCATAGTAATTGTGATGCCTGCAAGTACTTGGCTTATCCATGGTAACAGGAGATGACTTACTTAGTGTTACTTTTACATATATGAAACATACTTAAGGCTTAGTATTTAGCTACAGGGAAGAGACATTCATAT
>JABFEB020000060.1:30315027-30330972 GCA_019775895.2 Stomatorhinus ivindoensis | reverse complement strand
GTCAGTAGTGCTTTGTCTGTACCCCAGCGCGTTGGGTTCTCTGTCAGTAGTGCTTTGTCTGTACCCCAGCGCGTTGGGTTCTCTGTCAGTAGTGCTTTGTCTGTACCCCAGCGCGTTGGTTTATTCCCAGCTTAGTGTATGGGAACTGCATGTTCTTTTTCATTTTGTGTAGGTTTCCTACAATAGTCTCTTAAAGTATGGGAGTAGTTTGTAATGGTATTGGGCCATTGTGGGAATACGAGTCAAACTTTATAGTAGAATTTATAGTAGGCATGAGATGATTTTTTAAACAACTCAACTTTTTGTAATGTAGGTAAATATAGTAATTTAGAAGTGGTGTGTGTGCCCTGCAGTGGGTTGGTGTCCCATTGTGGGTCATTTCCTGCTTTGCGTCTACAGCTTCCAGCTCCGGACTCCTGCTTCCTTGCATAGTACATGGATGGATGAATGGATGGATGATAATTTAGATTAATAATGTACATTGTCGCTATACTGTTACAATAACTATAGCTATTTGTAGATGAGCTGGCAAGTAATTTAGGTCAGTTTAAAGTGCAGATTAAATAATCTGGGGTTTTCGGCCAGTGTGCTTTCCTGGCTGCTTTTCTGCAGTGTGTCTCTAACTTTCTACTTTCACGTGACTGTTGTTAAGAGTGAAAGTCCTGCCTCTCCCTTAGTCACCACTCCCACATAAGAGTGAAAGTCCTGCCCCTCCCTTAGTAACCACTCCCACATAACACATAAATAGACCTGAGGCACTCAGCTGCTGCAAAGTCCTCTGTCTGGTCAGAAATAAATGCAGCTAAATTTAAAGCGACATTTGTATCTTTCTGCGGTGCCACTGAGAGATCCATGTCCGAGGTGTTTCCTGGGAGATTAACATTTAGACTGAAGAAGGGCTTTATTTTTGGCAGCAGAAACTTGTGTACTTAAGATATGTAACAGAACTGCACAGATCAGTGAGTGCGGCTGCTTAAGTAGGGACAATCTAAATGATCAATATCGCAGCAATACTGTGGCCTCATTAAACACCCCAATCAAGCCTATAAGAAAACGTGTACCGTCCCCAGAACCTTCTGGATAACAGGGATTAGCCTGGTGCCATGCTTTGTGCAGGTTGCGGCCTAGAGAACTGAAGCTGACAACAGACGACAGATGCCTAGTTTTCACATTTAAATTGAACTTACAATCATTGTATTATAGCATAAAAGATAATAAACCCATCCTTAAATATTTCAGATCAGTCAAAGAATTTTGTAAATAAAACTGGAATCCAAATTTGACAGTAAAATGTTCCTCGCTAGTTTATGGCCTGAGACATATAATGAAACTTGACGATACACCAGGCCACATGGTTGCTAAAAGCTAAAAGGCCCGCCTCCTATGGCCAGATGTGTGTTCCGATTGGCCCAGCCCAGCAGTGCCCCACACCACATAGAGCGTAATGAGAGCTTGGGCCCCAGACAGAAATAGTGCATCCCAAAGGGCTCCTCGACGTCGCCTGTCTGGCTTGCTTTGCCGTGCTGGGTGCTCAGGCTGCCGGGGCCCATCTCCAACATGGCTGGGCTGCTCTGCAGAACCAAGCGAAAGAAACAAGGTAGGCAGGGCTGTGTGTATGGCGCCCTAACCCTTCATTTCAGAGAGCTGCCACCAGTACCGGCCAGAGAGGACATTTCCCACTCACTGTATATCATAAAAATAAATTCCGAATTTGTTTGTTCAGCTCCAGTGTACGTTCCAGCTAGAGACAGGTTCACTTCCTCTATTAGTCTAGAAAACAGTGTGGTTCTATGCTAATGGCCACATGACATGTTTGATTATTAATCCTGAATTTACAAATCACAATAAAGTAACAAACGTGTCTTTGTTCTTGGGTTCATACCCACGCCTCTCCTGATGGATATAAACATGTGTCAATCAATTGTTTGGGTGGGTTTCGGCTATCAGCCCAGTAATCTGTGAGCATGTTACCAATTATAGATGAAACTGACTTTCTGATTATTTGTTTTGCTAATTTACTTTTGTGGACAATGAATCATTGCTTTCTTTAGTGTTATTTATTCTCCCAGGGTTTCCTTGCCTCATTTAGCTCCTCTTCTTCATAAGAAACATCAGGACTCATGAGGGCTAAGAGGGGAGTCCATTACCATTGAGGCAAAATGTGTCTGTATGCAGGTGGAAATAAAAAAAATGATTTTGAGGATAAGCATTGTGTTTGTATGTAAAATTAGATCAGTATTGACATATTTCAGTCTGGTGTTAGAGTGTAATGCAACATTAGGGTAAAGTATGGTATTAAGGTACAATATGGGGTTAGGGCAGTGGTTCCCAAACTTTCTCTGCAGGGCCCCCCCTTTTCTTTCTTTTTCCTCCACATCTTCCTCCACTCTCTAACCTCCTCCCTTTGGTCCTGTACAGTGGATGAGCACCTGGAAGAAGGCAAACAGGCCATCAATGCCCCACTTCTGGCCCCAAGAGTGGATGCACTGCCTGATAACACACTGCTTGGTAATGCTCTTTCAGGTCACTCTTCTCTTGTAAGGCCAGCATCCAGAAAGGGTCTGCTTTCAGTGTCAGTCATTTCTCTCTCAATCCACCAGAGGTCACTATTGGAACATTATACACAGTATAACCTTATCACTTTCCATTATTGACAAATGAATGATTATTCCGTAGCCAACTAAGCAGACCTATTGTTATTCGGTCTTGTAATACTACACTTTTTGTTAGATGAGGGATAGATGTTCACATGGAAAAAAATTAAGAATTGAGTATCATTAATCAGTGATTAAATACAAGAAACACATTTTATCATCCGTCCATCCATCCATCCTCTGCTGCTTATCCAGGGTCAGCAATCTAAGCAGGAACTTGTTACTACCTATAAATTAAAAAAATAAAGAAATATATATGTATGTATAAATATATTAAAGTATGCCAATGGACAGTGTTGCCCTTCTCAGTGGGGAGTGTCTGTGTGTGTATTAGTGTGTCTATAATCAGCATGTTTAGATGTTGCGCTTGCTTGGAACCCCCCTCAGATGATAACACAGAGAGGAGCATGCTGGATCCCAGCTCGAGGGACAACCCAAAGTTTAAAGAACTGCAGAGGGTGAGTGTCAATGCAGCAGGAGGGTGACGGTCTGGAAGCCTCTCCTGCTCCCAGGATGGAGGGTGACCAGGGTTTTAACTGCACCCAGCTGCTGATTGACTGGATTAACAATGAACTGGTGGAGGAGAGGATCATTGTTAAGGACCTGGAAGAAGACCTGTATGATGGGCAGGTGCTACAGAAGCTGTTTGGTAAGTGCTAAATTAACATGAGTCCCACTGTGACTCCTACCATCATTTCTGCCACGACTGTTAAGTGTGGATTTATAGCAAACAGGCTACATTAACATAATCAAACTAGCATCTGTACTTACAAGTTATTATGCTTTGTTATGCTTTAAGCAGTTAGATTATCAAGCATATATATTTATATATATATATATATATATATATATATATATTTTTTTTACAGTGGAGAGTAATGGTGATGTTTGATAACAGAAGTCCACCATAAATGATTCAGCTCAGGAGCTGAGTGGTAATTAGCACAAGGAGTTGAATCAGGTGTGTTAAATGAGGGGAAACCCAAAAATGTGCAGGGCTCCGGCCCCCCAGGACTGGAGTTGGGCTCCCTTGGGGTAGAATTTCCCATTTAACAATGCTTTCGGTTCAACCTTTGAAGAATGCAGCAGCCTACAAAGGCTACAACTTCGTAGACCACATTCTTCAAAGGATGCATCCCCTGAATTCAGACATAGCCTAGATTAACTGTACTCTGACCCACCTTATCAAGCAAGCAAGCTTGGGCATGGTATAGAGAAATCTCACTAGTCAAACGAACTGAATTTTGGGGGGTCAAACGTGCTTGGGCACAGAATGGATCATCTAGTGTGAGTACACCCTTATTGTAGCTCCTGCTACAGCTCAAATTCAGACATTCCTGTTTGGTGACTCCTAACTGTAACTTCCATATAAGATGGAAACTTAAGCTGTGTTTACAGATTAGTTGTTAACTAGGTTATTGACCTGTCGTGTAGGGGCACATAAATTAGACCTCAATATCTTCCTGAATGTCACCCCCTCTGCAGAGAAGCTGTCCCGATGGATGCTGAACATGGCAGAGGTGACGCAGTCAGAGACTGGTCAGAAGCAGAAGCTGAAAATGGTTCTGGGAGCTGTGAACCAATTGCTGAGGCCCCACGGCTGGGACATCGATTGGAGTGTGGATTGTGGGTCTTCAGGGGACACTCAAGCTTTCACATTACAGCCCTGATCAGCTGATCACACAACCTTACAGCCCTGGTCACCTGACTACATGGCTTTACAGCCCGGGTCACCTGACTGCATAGCCATAGCTCTGCCTGCTTGACCTCATAGCCATAGCTCTGATCACCTGACCTCATGGCGATAGCTCTGATCACCTGACTGCATAGCCCTAGCCCTGATCACCTGACTGCATAGCCCTAGCCCTGATCACCTGACTGCATAGCCATAGCTCTGCATGCTTGACCTCATGGCCATAGCTCTGACCTCCTGACCGCACAGTTTTACAACCTTGTATTTTAGAGCTTCATTCTGCATGAGAGACCCCAGTTCTTGTCGGCTGGGCTTGTTCTCACAGCAGCTGGCCTCTCTGTTCACGCAGCTGTCCATTCCAAGAACCTGGTGGCTATTGTGTCCCTGTTGGTGACCCTGGCTATGCACTTCCAGGCCCCCATCCGCCTGCCGGAGCACGTCTCCGTACAGATAGTGCTGGTCAAGGTGAGAAGTCATCTCAATAATGCTGGTTATCCAGAGAGACAGCAACACCTTAACAGAGGTTAATCACAGATATAGTGTCACCAACATAGCTTTACTACAGATATAGCAGTACCCTAACATTGATTGACTGCAAATACAGTATCACCTTAACATAGATACAATGTCATGTAAACACCAGTTAACTGCAGATAAAAAAAATCTTCCAAAAGGCCCTTAGTATGATGTGTGCTTTATTTGAAACAGAAAAGAGATGGCATACTACAGACCTCCCATGTGACCAAGGAACTGACTACTACCAATGAGTAAGTGCTCTGACCAGTGCGAAAGACTTTTACTTGGTAGAACAGTCCTAACCAATTAGAAAGATTGTTACTGGGCACTAAAGCCCAAAGCAATCAGAAAATGTTTTACTGAGCCTTAAATTTCAGACGAATTACAAAGGCTGGCTCCCAGCATGTCGATACCTAGACCCAGGTAATATTAAGTGTTCCTTTCAACATTGGTATGTGTGCAAGACTGTCAGTTAATTCTTGAAAAAAGCTTGCTTTAATATGGGCCAAAAATGCTGTCACAAAATTAAAGCCATTGTCTGATATTCATGCAATTCATTTTCTACCTTTGGTTTTCAGAATGATGCTGAGGAAATTTGGTGAGTAATTGGAACTGTTTCCAGACAGAACATTCATATTTCCCATCTCCCTTTTCTATGTACAGTGGTACCTCAGTCCTCGAACTCATTAGAACTCAAATTTCTTAAAAGTTGAACCAACCAGTTTGAAAAAAATGACCTAAAGCTCGATCTGAATCTCAGAAGTCAAACTGTGAACGCCGACCTAAGACAACTTTTTCGCGCAGGGAAATGAGTCACGTGGCACGTCTCTCAACGGAAACAAAGGGAAACTCTTCAGTCTCAGCCTCGCATTTGCTGTGATAGCACCATGCATGTTTACACAAATTGAATACATATATTTAGACAGTAAAAATTCATTTAGACAACGATAGTAACAGAAATTATTATTATATAATAAAATACATTTTAAAATAAAGATTTCATATTAATTATTTTAATATTAATAATAAACCATTAATATTTAATTATAATAATATTGTCATGCCGAGCAGGGACGGAACAGAGACAAAGGCGCAGACGTCAGGGTATCGGGGAATACGGGGTTCTGTTACAGCTAAGACAGGCAAAACGCAGATGGACAATACAATGACCGGACTGGGGAAACAAACTGAAACGCGGAAGAAATACAGAGGGCTAACAAAAACAGCTGATCACACGGGGATTCCACAAGGGGTTAACGAGGGGCACAAGGAAGGAGCGGACATTCGGGGCAGGACACATTGTTTGGATACATTTATTTTCTTACTTTACTAATTATGGTTTTGATAAATGTGCTTAGGTCTTTTGTGTTTAAATGCTAAAAAGAAACATATTTAGGTGTAATTTTTTTGGGGCCGGGAACCAATTAATTGGTTTTCCATTATTTCTTATGGGGAAAATTCGATCAGAACTCGAACTTTTTAGGATTCGAACCCGAGTTCTGAATGGATTAAATTCGAATTCTGAGGTACCACTGTACTTGAAATTTTACAAAGATCTTCTCGGAGCGATGCAATGCCACACATTTTTACTTTTTTTCCAGAAAGAGATGCATTTGACACTCTGCTTGATCATGCCCCTGACAAGCTCAACGTAGTTAAGATGGTAAAAATTTCCTGAGTGTCGGCTGATTTAGCTGAGTTTTCTGTTCCTCCTTCTTGATATCAAACACTGAGCTTTTGCTACGCCCTTAATGTCTGTGACTCTGCTTCCTGCCTGACAGTCTCTCATCACATTTGTGAATAAACACCTGAACAAACTCAACCTCGAGGTGACGGAGCTGGAGTCACAGGTGAGGCCCCATTCAGGTACTCAAATGGAGCTCCTGTGGGCTGAATGAAATTGTGAACCGCTTAGCATTCAGTAACCTAGGCAACCTCGCTTCTGTGATGAACCATTCCCTTCCTCCTAACCTGTGTCTCTCTGTGTTCAGTTTGCAGATGGGGTCTACCTGGTGCTGCTGATGGGTCTACTGGAGGGGTACTTCGTGCCCCTGTACAACTTCTATCTCACGCCAGAGAACTTTGAACAGAAGGTAGGCACTATCCATGGCCGGATGGTTGTGCTAATACAGATTTTGTGCCTGTCCACACAGTGTTACAGTGTGGTGAACCAGCAGGTGGTGCTCTGACACTTCACTATTCCATGGGTTTCCGACAGGTGCACAACGTGGCCTTTGCTTTCGAGCTGATGCAGGATGCAGGACTCAAGAAGCCCAAATCTCGCCCTGAAGGTACTGACGTTTCTCTATGAAGGGAATTTAACATAAAAAATACAACATATTTTTGTTCCTTGTGTGGAGCCTATGATATTATATTCATGATAATACTGGATATTAAATATGGGTAAGTACATTAAAAAGCACAAATCCTCCAAAAGATTTAAAATAAAATAGTATATTATCATTAAAACTGTAACACTGATATGAAATCAAATGAAAAATTTAAAGTATCCTTAAAGATGTCATAAATTCATTTGTAGACATCCATCCATCCATATTATAACAGCTTATCTTCGTCACAGTTGTAGAGATGAACTGCAATTTTCTTTTGAAACTGCAGTATTTATTTTGGTAATTTTGTAATTAACAAGTTGTGCATTTCTGAATTTAGTAATTATAATATTTTATTGATTACACCCCAAACATTAAAAAAATAAGCCTTTATGAAGGCCTGTGTGTTCAGTTATCACTATAAAAAAGCAGCTGTTTCCATCAGTTTGGGTAAAATGCACTATAAGTCAGAGAGCTGCAAAGTCCTCTGGCTTCTGAGTCTCTAATTTATACCAGGAGCAAAAGTAAGGTGATGTTTTACTGAAATTACGGTTTCCATAAAAAGCCAACATTCCCTGCTACAGATTCCTTTGTGATATGTAGGTTTACTACTGATTCAACTGAGAAACTATCACATCATTATAAATGCAAATATGATCCAACGTATGTTTTGTATGTTGAATCTGTGTTTTGCATGCACACATTTCAGATGTTGTCAACATAATTTTGAAGTCCACTCTGAGGGTCCTCTACAACCTGTTCACCAACTACAGACACACAGAGTAAGCATGGGCTCTAGGCACCCCCCCTCCACAAAAGGCTTATCACCCCTGTCACATGATGGCCCATCCTGGGGTGCCATGCATTATAGTACTGCCAGTCTCTGTCAGGCTTTTTACGGAAATGCAGAAGTAATTCTTCTATAGCCAATGAGATGCAGCATCTCCTCCTACTGTGGGCGACACCCACTCTGTCAGTGCTGGTGTAGACAGTGACAAATGATCAGTCACAATGGGGGGGAAAGGTAAAATCCATTTAGCCTGGATGACATGGGGGTCTTTGAAAAAAATAACTGCTAAAAAATATTAGAATGGTGGTTGGGCTTTTCAGCATCTGCTTCACAGTCATGAATTTGTAAACTTAAATTATTAAGCAAGCCGCCGAGAAAAAAATTGCAGAAAAAAGGCTTAAATGAAGAGGTTTGTTGCCAGTCAGCTTAGAAGCATTAAAAATCTGGAGTGTCTTAAGAATAAAGTATTATTAAAAAGTTTACTTAAGCATATTGAAGACTTTTTTTTACTGTTGAGCTATGAACAATCAAACCTGGTCTTGAGTGGGTTTTTGAACTGAATGTCTAAGCCGCTCTTAGTGTATATACACCCTTTTATAGGCTTCCTTTAGCTAACTGCAACTTCCTGAAGGTTCTGTTATTGGGAGAGTGTCAATTTTACAAAAAGAATGCAATGCTACATCTGTCCCACTGTTGCACTGTTGCACTTGTTTCCAAGATTGAGTCAAATGTCACAGCATTGAGGTGGATGTGGTTTCTGAATGTTTTTTTGTTCTAATCACCACTGTTGTGTCATTTAGGTTTTAATATTGATTGACAGTTGCAGGTAACGTGGTCTGATTATTAAGTGGGTTTTAAAAGGTGTAATGCGTCCTCTGTAGACCTCAAAGTCATTTGTAACCTGTGATTTGAACTGAAAAGCATAAATTCATGATCATCATGGGTCTGGCCCTTCTCTGTGTGAATGTTCTTCCAGTTACCATGGCTACCCCCTTTTCCCACCTCCCGCCATCTCCCCTGTGTCAAAGGAGGGTATTTTCTACTATGTTTATGTGCAGAAAGGGTGCATGCTGTGCATTGTCTCTCTCACAAACCCCCAGAGTACAAGAACAAGAGACCATCGCCCCACCTTTTCACACATGCTGCTTTTTACACATAAGAAATCAATGTGGCTCCCTTCACTCACAATGGCATCAAGGGAAGATTCTCTGGATGGGGTGTAGGCGCTTTTTTATTCCTATCCTTATCCTTGAACTTCTCTAATTTGACCTAAAGTACATGAACTGAGACAACAAAAAAGTCATTCAGCCATCCCTACTGGACTGACCTTTAATTCAAGTGTCCACTTAAGGTCCTGTTGTTGTCTTCATAGATGTGTCTTTGACCTCTGTGTGAAGTGGCACTTGTTCACATACTTGGTTCCGTTCCTTTTCTTCGTAGTTATAATCTTTCTTTTTACCCAATAGAAGGACAGCTTTCTCGGTGCTGGAGCCCATAAAGTGCATCTCTGCTCCACATCAGCAGTAATCCACCTGCTAGACCTGAAGATATTAGTCTGAATAAGTTATTTCAGAACTGGGTAATACCCAGAGTGTCCACAGGGTGCACGTTGGTTATTCTCTGAGACATCCCCAAAACTAACATAACACCCACAAGACACCCAGAAAAGAACATGATAATACTGACATGACACCCACAGACCATCCTCATGACATCTGTAGGGTAGTAACTAAAAAGAGTTCCATATTCTGCAAATGTTCCAATGTATCCAATACCTGGTCACAGGGAGCCTGAAGCCTAACTCTGGACATCTATTCATCATTTCAGCTTGCTTAATTATTTATCCAACGCAGCCAGTTGGGAGCCTATTGCAACGAACAAAAGACACAAGGTGCAGGGTGCTGTGAGGAAGGTGCCTGTCCAGCTGAGCTGGAATGAGCTGTAGGATAGGGGTCTCGTTAAACATCTGGAAGGGGTGACACGATGGTGCTGTGAGGAAGGTGCCTGTCCAGCTGAGCTGGAATGAGCTGTAGGATAGGGGTCTCATTAAACATCTGGAAGGGGTGACACGATGGTGCTGTGAGGAAGGTGCCTGTCCAGCTGAGCTGGAATGAGCTGTAGGATAGGGGTCTCATTAAACATCTGGAAGGGGTGACACGTTGGTGCTGTGAGGAAGGTGCCTGTCCAGCTGAGCTGCAATGAGCTGGAGGATAGGGGTCTCATTAAACATCTGGAAGGGGTGACACGATGGTGCAGTGGTCAGCACTATTGTCTCCCACCTCTGGGACCTGGGTTCATGTTTGCCTGGGTTCCACGTGTGTGGAGTTTGCATGTTCTCCCCATATTGTTGTAGGTTTCCTCCTGCTACTCTGGTTTCCCCAAACAGTCCAAAAACATCCTGAGTTACCAAACTGCCCATACTGTGTGAGTGTGCCCTGCGATGGGTTGGTGCCCCATCCTCGGTTGTTCGTCACCTTACACCCATAGCCTCTGCGAAAGGCTTTGGACCCCCTGTGACCCAGAAGAGGATAAGCAATTGGATGTATGGATGGATGAAGGGATAGATAAATACAAAAGTTATTGGTTGCACCTTTAAGATTTTGATTATGATGGTGACAACGCCCATGTGACTATTTTGCATAAAGACAAAACATTTGAATTTGTTTGAACTAAAGGTACGGTATCTGTTTTCCAAAGCCAGATTTTGATCATAAGGAAGATATTTGATGGTATATTGACCAGGATAACTGTGTTTCCTGAAAACTTAAGAGTTGGTATTTCAAAATAGCCATGTAGACAGATTTTGTATTTGATTTTATTGGTATCATGAATTGTGCTCTTGATTCAGCTATAACTGCTATGATGATTCTTACTTAGCCAGCCCCTACAAATGAATAGAAGGGTATTGTTGAACCTGCAGTTTACAATGTGGGGCTGGGTGGTGCTCAGGTAGCACATTTGTTTGCAATATTTCATGATAATTCTACTGATCCTGCCCATGGAATACTCCTGGCTTCTGCTCCACAGTAGCTGGAAAAGGCTCCAAACTCACCATGACTCTGTATTAGATAAGCAGCTTGACAAATGGAAGTACTCCCCTCCAATTAGGATGGAAACTGTCTGTCCTATAACAGCCGGGCTCTCCTCAAAATGTGAGCCATTTCTCGACAAAGACCATGCTTTTGCAGACAAACCAATATGCGGGGTGTTTCATCTTCAGACTTCCAGATCCTTAGTGTGAACACAGTACTTGAAACTGCAGCACTTGCCCAGTACTAGACACAGTAAAGCCGGAAGGTCAGGAACAGCTACATCAGCTGAATGGATCAACTGAGCCCTCAACCTCTTTAATAACTAACATTGTGTTAATGGTCTCAACTAGTGAGTGAATCAAGTTTCCTGGGCACACTGTCTAAACATTTTTCAATATATATGCTGTACTAAGGGCATAGGTTTGTTTTCAGCAAGGGTAGGTACCAAATCAGCCCCAAACTCAGTGCCCTCTAAACACATGTGGTACTCCCACAATAGTGGTAGGGACATGCCCCGACCATTCATATCCCAGTCTGCGGTCTTCTGCTGTGCATATGGAAAGATTCACAAATTAAAACAATACTGTTAGCAGAGAACATGAGGCATAAGGAAATGATACAGCATTAAATGGTGGCAAGATCTGGGATCCTTGTCAGTTATATTTACCTTATGTGGGTGAATTATGGTGTGGAACAAGGTTGAAAGTTTGGCAAACTTGTCGAATAAAAAGTAGGATTTGTTTTTAAAATGAATATTATATGAGGAGCTTCCCAATCGTTTGCCTAAAGGCCGTCCGTTGGGCACCTTCAGGAATCTGAACAAGACAACTTACAGGACACCCACTGGCACTTTATAAGTTACCTGACTGACCTGCTCAGTGAGAATAGGGACGGGACAGAGGTAGCCACCTGTAGTTTTGCAGGGGATGCGCGGGTCACTGCTCTTCAGCCGTTGTTTCACGCACTCTGCTGCTCAGCCAACATTCCTCCTGACATCCATGAATGAATGTGTTTGACATTGCATAGCTAACCCATTTACAACCTAATTTATGAGAGATTTGGGCATTTTGAACAGTATAAAACTACAGGGCAATCATGAGAGGGTTTATACTGAAAATCTTTGTGGTTTTATAATTTAATCAAACAAGCCATGCATAAAAGCTGTATTTAAATTATTCTCGTTACAGTGTTTACTGTAAAAGTATATAAGTTATCAGGTGATATCTTTGAGTATCCAAAAATCAAAGGTAAATATATCATCCAAAAATATATCATCCATCTTAAAAAAAGCATTTGCTAAACCACTCAAAGGCTCAAGAAGTTAAAAAAAAAAAGTAAAAAGATGTGATATCTGTCTGAATAACTTGTCGCACTGGCTATTTAGGTGCCATTTTTGATCCATACCTTTCACAAATGTGTTCAGAGATGAAATTTCCCTAGTCATAAATATAAAAACGTCCTTTCCCCCTGGGATCTTGAAAAAGCTTTACGTCCGTATGTATTTTAGGTGTTATGTTACATTCTGCTGTTATGCAGCCCAAAGATTTACAAAAATGTATAAAAATTACTTCTTTCTCATGGCTCTCTCCCCATATGATTCAACCATCCTTTTCTGACACACACTAGGATTGTCGGTTACATATCTTTCCAATAACCAAAAATAACGAAACAAACCTCTTCTCAGAATAGAAGACAAATCCAGGTGACACTGGTATGGGAGGCGGGTGTTGGGGTCTGTGTGTGATAAGAGACAAATGTAAGCCTGTCTTATTTTATCAGATTAAAAACTTTCACCCTGCCCCCCACCTATAGTATGGAGCCTTGGTGTTCAGATCACCATTAACTGGTATACTTTATAACTGGAATATTTTAAAGCAGGGGTAGGCAATCCTGATGATGGAGTGCCAGTACTCATTTTTCTGTCCTACCAGATCTCCGATGAACCACACATGATCTCAGGCAGATAGTAACTCATCGGGAAGGTTAGAAAATTTGCTGGAAACTGGCACTCCAGGATCTGTGTAGCCTACTCCTGCTCTTTTACCTTCAATGCCCATCTCTTTTCTTGTTTAACCGTGCTCCAGACAAGGCTATCAAGACCAGAGAAACTATATAGGTCCTGTTTTTGTGTCTTGACCAAAGAATGAGGAAACAGAACTGACATATCAGTACACATGTAATTATCTGAGACAAATACAGAGTTATTTTCTTTACTCGAACAACATATCCTGGTTGCATTCATACATTGATCTGTGGGGGTTTTCAGTTTTTTTCTCCCACCTTCCTGAGAATTTCAATATATTAAGAAGTACTCCTAGTTTACTAAACACTCTAGGATGAGTAGCTACTATAAAATGTAGGAATGTTTTGAAAATGCACTCGTAACATTAATCTAGATGGCACTAATCTAACTACTACAGCGAAGTCAACAGTGTATGTTTGAAAAATGGCGACAGCACGTAAAATGTGAATCCTATGAGCTTAATCCAGAAAAGGAAATGGACCGGAAAGGAGTCTTTGGATTTGTGAGGCTATTCTTGTCACTGTCTCATTATATTTTATAATTTATAATTTATATATAATAATTTATATAATTTATATATTTTATAATGTTCTGCCATGGAAGGACAGGCATAACAAGTGTGCCCTCTTTGATCATAAAAAACACAATGCAGCCTGACAGTTGAGATCACCTTTGTTTAATATGAAAGTTGAAGCTGGAACCTGGTAATATATGGTCTGGAAGAGCAGGGTTTACCATGGAGAAAGCAAGCAACAAGCCAACCTAAAGCTTTCCCTTAGTTCCTTATCTTCAGATGAAATACTGAATAGTCCAACTGGATCAGTCAATGTGCTCATTTATTAACCATGTCAGCTAATGACACTCTTACTTTGTGAAAGCAAAGATAATATTTGTGCATCAGTGGAAAAAGTGATGGTGTTCAATCTGTGGAATCAAACTTACATTGTATTTCCATAGATCAACATGATGAATGATTAACAGTCACCGTAAAGTGAAATTAAACCACGGGAAGCTAAATTCTGTTTGACAATGAAACACTGAAGCAATATTTTTGCATATATATATATACACAAACACTCGCAAGCATTTCAATAACACATGGATTCTGTGGTAGCAAAACAAGGGTTACCAGCAATGGATGAAAATGTTGGGCGTATTGGAATGATTCAAAAAGAATATAACAGGTGATGAAAATCACTCCATGCATATGGATAATGATGCACTGATACCGGGAACTGGGCTGATCCTGTGCTCATATACTCATACTCGTAAAAATTGTCGGATACCAAGAACAGATCATTAATTGCAACATTCTGTCAAACTGTAAGGTCTGTTCTGCTGAATTGTCAAGAGAAGAAAGAGACAGCATGTCATTTAACACAATCAATTTGATCAGACATCTAAAGACACACCATAGTACAGAGTACACGGGGTTTGCTAATGCTTGCAGAGAAAGACTGCAACAACAAACTTTAGCACAAATAATAGAGAAGAGAGGAATTGAAACGGAAGCGTTATTTACATCTAACATTAAGTAACTACATTTAGTTAATGTTAGATATAAATAGTGTTTCAGTTTCAGCTACCTATATAACTACACCTAGTTGAACGCTTTCTTTGTTCCTATTAAAAAAAGAAGAACACTACCAAACAGATCAATCACAGTTCTCGTGGGCTGGGGAAAAAAATCAGTTTCTCTCAATGTCAAATATAGACTTATGAAAGCTTATAACAAACTGCCAAAAACGAGCCACCGAGATGCAGCAGCAAAACTAAAATAAGCCACATTTTCTCTACAGTAGGCTAATGTATTATAGCATATTTGAATTATACACTATTCAGTAATTTAATTTATAGAGTACAGACGCTCCTCTACTTATGACTGAGATACATCCCGAATGGCCGTTCATAACTAGGAATGTTCTTAAGTCTTTATTCAACACCATTTTAATGGTATACACAAGTACAAAGAACCAGGAAGCAGGGAGTACGCACGCTACGCAGCTGCGCGGTTAGGTTTCCGATACCTAATGGCAGTCAAGGTGCTGTTGTCTAGTCTGTATCGGTCTGTGCGTCCCTCCATAGATATGCCTCCCCAGACCATCACTGATTCACCACCAAACCGCTCATGCTGAACAATGTTACAAGTAGCATAATGTTCTCCATGGCTTCTCCAGACCCTTTCACATCTAGCACATGTGCTCAGGGTGAACCTGCTCTCATCTGTGAAAAGCACAGGGTACCAGTGGCGAACCTGCCAGTACTGGAATTCCATGGAAAATGGAAATCAAGCTCCACGGTGCCAGACAGTGAGCACAGGGCCCACTAGAGGACATCAGGTCCTCAGGCCACCCTAATGAAGTCTGTTTATGATTGTATGGTCAGAGACATTCACACCAGTGGCCTGCTGGAGGTCAATCTGTAGGGCTCTGGCAGTGCTCATCCTGTTCCTCTTTGCATAAAGGAACAGATACCGGTCCTGCTGATGGGTAAAGGATGGGTTATGGCCCTGTCTAGCTCTGCTAGAGTAGAGTTGGACTATCTGTGCAACCTCTGTTGGGTCCAGGTATTGCCTCATGCTACCAGTAGTGACACTGACTGTAGCCAAATGCAAACTAGTGAAAGAAGAGTCAGAAAAGATGGCCTGTTAAATCATTCCTGTTTTGGGGGTCGTTCCATTGTTGACCCTCTAGTGCCGCTGTTGTTAATTTTATTAACACCAAAGCAGCTGAAACCCATTAACAACCCCCTCTGCTACTTAACTGACCAGGGCCTGGTTTCTCGATAACGAACACTCTTAGCGCGCTAAGTAGATTCTTAAGATATAGCCTACCAAAGTTGTTTACGTTTCTAAGTGTGTTTCCCAAACTGTCTCTTAGGAAGCTTCTTAAGACTCTGCCTCTTACG
>JABFEB020000060.1:30266884-30299987 GCA_019775895.2 Stomatorhinus ivindoensis | reverse complement strand
TGCCTTTTGGCTCAGCTCCTTCTTCACCATGACAGACCGATGCAGCACCCGCATCACTGCCGACGCCGCACCGATCCCGGGAATGAGTTTCTTTGTTTTCTGTGCGTGCGTCAGCCCAACCGGAAAGTTCCTGAGAGTGGTGGTCTGGAGCCTAAGATCGATGGGGCCTGAGAAGGGTTGCTGCAGCTGGATATTATTGAGCAAATGCATCATTGTAATACCAATCGGCAGTAGATCATGTACTGCTGCCTTTTAAAGGTGAGCTGATGCACCATTCCAGGTGGTTCATTGCATGTTATGTCCAATGAAAATGAATGAGATACTCAGTGAGCCAATCCAAATTCAGGGGGTCTCGATGCCACCCCACCTCCCCCTTTAGCTCAGCCACTGTATACAACTGCAGATCATACAACATCATGAAGTATGCCATTTAAATTTGCACCCAGATTTTGTCATTCTGGCCTGATTATTAAATTCACATAGGCATGTCTAGTGGGTATTTCCTAGCATTAATTACAAAGACATTCCTGGAAAAATCATTATTTAAAAAAAAAGACTTTTGTGCAAGTAATACAGTGAAGTTGTAAGTGCCAGCTGGCCCGCTTTGAGGCAACATATTGTATGTAACCTCTTCCCTAAGAGACATTTATATTCAAGCCTAGTTGCACGTGGGAGGAGGAGAAGATGGATTGCAATGATTAGCAATCCAGTAGTTAACAATGGAATATCTGATTTTGTTTAATGATTGTTTGCCTCCATTGACATTTTAGGCAGCACTTCTCTCAAGATGAAGCAAACATTTCTCTTTCAGAGACATGATAAAATTATAGGAAACATTAACAGCCAACATAAGCAATGACCTGGGAAACCAAGTGGGCTTTATCACATTAAAAAGGTATGTAACACTAACTCATAATGTCCTTAAAGTCACCTTAATGCTGCTTTGGAATATTTTGTTTATGTGCGCCTCGTGATGGAAAGCAACAGCCTTGGCTCTAATGGATGAATGTGGTCCTCGGTGACAGAGCAAGCCATGTAGCGTAGACAGGCTTCACCATGGTGATAAATGGCAGTGATTAGTTTACCTGCTTGTTTATTAGGTCTCAGGATGAATCCCGCTGCTCCCCTGAGTGCTTCTGCATTGACAGAATGGCAAGCAGAGGCTTTAAAAAGCAAGACAAAGTGGGTGATGAGTGAGCATGCAGGGCTGTTGCAGGAGTGCGTACCAGGGGACACAACGGAAAGGCCATTTAAGAACTGAGTGATTTAATGCTTCAGCACTGTGGGACTAATGAATTCTATTAAAAAATAGAAAAGTAATGCTGCTGTCATTTAAAGATTAAATAATTCTCACATTTTTTGATTATCAAGATTCAAGATTCTTTATTTGTCACATGCATATAGAGGTACAGCATGCAGTGAAATGTATTCTGATCCCAAGATGTAAATCAGTCATTCTTATTTTTGATTATCAGACACATGCCACTGCACATTCGCCACAGAACACATGTGACATAAAGGGGACGCAAAGGGGGAATCGGGCATGAAGTCACGTCCATTTGTTTGCTTTTGAAAGACACATATATTCCCTTCTGCCTTTTCATTTTTTACCACAAGATGACACAACTCGAGGGAGGAAGGACTCAAGGGCAGGCACTGTGGTGAAAGAAGAGGGGTTTATTGAACTAAGTGACCAAAGATGTTGGAAAAAAATAGGACTGCCAAGGGATCCAAAATGGGAGGACTTGAAATAGGGCACTAAGGATGAAACAGGGAGGAGACCAAGGGGGCAAGGGACCAAAACACCTTGGTGGACATACGGGGTTGGGGACAGTAGTGACACCAGGCTGGACAGAGAACAGCAGGACTGACAAGGTACAACCATGGACATAGAAAAGGCAGGAGCTGGACCACGGACCAAGAGGACAGCAGGAGAGAACAACACTCAACAGAACCACATCAAGGAAACAGACCAAACACCAGGAACACACCAGGAACTGGAAGGACGAGCACTGAACATCAACAAGGACTGGGGAGCAGAAGAGACAGAGAAAGACAGATCATGCTATAAATGAGCAGCGTAGAAAAGGAGAACAAAGGAGACAAAGATGGAAACCCAGGGGTACTGAGCACTATGGCATTGGGGTCTCCACCCATTTTAGGGGTCCAAGGGGGTTGTGTTGGCTGCCTCCGGGGGACCCGCTTATAGATTTGCTTAAAATTTTTTGTAGATTTTTTATTCATGATTGCTTATCACTGTATTCTTAATGAAGCTCCATATTAGGCTCTGGTGATTCCCCCAGTTCTGCAGTCCATGCCTCTGCACTGAGCCTCTGAAGTCAGGCCTCATTTCATTAAAATGCTCAGCTTTTGGTCCTGCTTAATATGTATCTGGATATACTTTAGCAGACACTCTTTCTGGTCATGCCTCCTTGGGAGTGATTTCCCATGATTCTTAAACGCATTAGCGGCGTGAGTCCTGTTGTGCACAGTGCTGTTTATGGTATTCCCTAATCGGGGAGTGTGCTAAGTGGGAAATCTGTTTTCAGTCAGTATTATAACAAGCAAATGAAATTGCACAAGGGCCAATATCCATGCAGTTCTTTGAGAGAAAGGTATAGGAATTACCCTAACCCTAGGTAGGTATGGTATAGGAATTACCCTAACCCTAGGTAGGTATGGAGGAGGGATGGATGTGTAGCAAATTAGGGTGGATTTTTTGCGTTATATCTAGGTTGGTTATCTGGTTCTACATTTCAACTTCCATGTTGGTGGAATGGACTGCAATTTGGCTGGCTGGTCGTGGTGCCAAATTACTGGATTTCGTCAACAAACTTAGCTGGGCACTTAGATATTGGTATTGTCTGTTTTATCTCAGGGTTGGCACTGAGAGACTTGTCTCTACATCTTAGCTTTGTATATAAGTGGTTTCCTTCTGCACTGTAGCGACGAGGCAGTACCAGTGAGTTCTGAATATTTGCTTAACATGCTTTTGTTCTCGCTGAGATGAACTGGTTCATTTTATGCTGCCAGCTTTACTTAGTCCCTCGGTCTGTAGTTAACAGTGATGTGAACCGTGATCCTTGGTGCCTCCACCAGCTGTGCTTCTGCTCAGACTTCAATAGGCCAGATGGTGTATGACAGTGGCGGCCATTTCCAAATTCACTGCCTACATTCTCTATCAAATCTGCTGTCTTGTCTTTAATGGGTTTTTATCTCATTCTTGTACTGCATCTTAGTGTCTGTTACAGCCAAGAGTGCAGTGGCCGGCCCCGCTCCTGCCCCAGGTACATGGATGGATGGATAGATGGATGAATGGATTCAGAAGTCCTCACAGCCTTGGTGAATTGAGATTCTGCTTCACCCACATTCAGTGGATTCACATAATGTTCTGAGGGAAGACGCGTGAAAATGCTGCACGTAATTATAATTTTGCAGTGAATCAAGTCAGCCAGGCCATACACAGACTGAGCATTAAACATAGGAGCCCTTCAGTCGTGCTACAGGTTCCTTATAGGAGTGGCTGCAGAAGCAGAGGAGGGGCAGTTTGTTTTACCTCGACACGTTAAGGGAAGAGGGGCATCACTTTGGATTTTGTCCTCCATCCATCAGCTGCATTGTTTCACTTGGCTGCAATCATGGCTTTAGCTTTTAAACTCTTTCACTTTAATGGGGTTTCTCAGTTGGAAATTGTTATGGGTGACAGATGGTGGCAAAGTAGGTAAGATAGAAGGTGAAATAGACTTTTTTACTCCTGAATTGTCACCCACCATACAACATTCTAATAAGATAGCCATAGTCCTTATTTCCCAGCTACCCCCCCCCCCCGCCTCCCTTTTTTGCAGATGCACATTCCAGTCATTTTGCTTCAACTCTGCAATGATATGAAAATATTTTGCCTAAATTGACTGGCCTGACGTGGATGGCACATCTAGAAAGGGTCCAGAGATGGGGGGGTCGGGGGGGGATGTGAATAGGTGGACAATAGACGCCACTTAGATAAATGTTTTAAGTAATGCAGATACATTCCTCAATTTAGCTTCTGTCAGAGGAATGAATTGAAATACTCAGAAAGGCATAGATTTATTGATAATGTTCTTACAGAGGACAGGATAGTGAAGAACACTGTTAACTCACAAATATGGCTTTTGGGGTTCAAAACCAAATCTATATAATCCTCCCACAGCCCGAAAGCATGCAGTTCAGCTAACTGATATCTCTGAATTGCCCGTAGTGCTTCCTGTGATGAACTGCCATCCCAGACATATGGAGAACGTCCTAATGGGTACACGCGTCAAACACAACTGTAAAGTTAGGAGTTGGGGGATTAAAATGAGGTGGCTGTACACATGCATTTCTGGGTCACTGTACACAAACTGCAGTCAGTTGCTGTATTTTGTACAAAAGGGGTGACCTTTTTGAATCTGAGAGCTACTTCACAGGTACTGAGCCGTACGAAGGGCTACCAGTCTGAAACACCCTCCTAAACTTATATAAACTTCATGTATAATAAACATGTTTCAAATGCTTTTTTTAGATATTGTCGTTTATAAATCTATGTAAATGCAAATGTGATTAAAAAAGAATAGCAGCAGGATAAAATTTAATTTTATATGCTGCTCACTGGTGAGTTGTGCTATTTTTAGAACAGGTCCACGGGCGACATGTGGTCCTTGGGGGCATCCTGGTGCCCGCGGGCTCCATGTTGGTGACCCCTGTTCCACAAATATCACCCAGTAGATTCACCATAATGGGGTTCAAATTGAAGAGCAAATTTCTAAAACTCACACAGTCCTTGAGATAAACTTTGAGAAAATGTATGAGCACTGTAAGTTTTGGAAATTTAGAGAAAGTTATCCATTGTTTTATGTGAAGACTGAGTGAGTCTTACTTCTCAATACCGTGATGTATGATGAGGAAGCTTGACTTTCCCAAACGTCATGATTTACTCACGTCTGACACCTTATCTCTAGTGTGTGGAGTAGCCCTGTAATTCCCAGGCAGCTGGTTAGGCTACAGCTCCTTGCTTTTCCAAACAGAGCTGCCCAGTTTCCTGTAGACTAGTTTTGAGAGGCACCCCAAACTAACTGTGTGATCTTAAGAGGTATTGTTATTGTTACAATGGGCCTGTGGTTTGAGTGATGGATTCCATCCATCTTGGTGCCACCATCACCCCCTTTTGGGTATCCTGAGCAACATCTTGGTGAAACCCTGAGCTCTTGCTTTGCAGCCAACAGCAGACTGGCACATGCTGGAATGCTGCTGCTCCGTTGGGAACAGTGCATCCTCCTTGATCATCCCATGAAGGTGAGCTAATCCATCCAGTTAGACTTTAAAGAGATGGGTTGCTGTGAGTGGAATACAGATTCTAGCTGTGGCGACACATTTGGGTCTGCAGCCACTCTTTGGGTGCCCATGGCTGGTGCGCAAGTCCACTTATGCAAATATTCATCATGCTGACAGTTTGTACATTAAAGCTATATTTGTCATCTAACAGTGACTCTAAATATACAGCAAATTATCTTGGATTTTCTCCATGTGCAGCAGATGCTAAATTGATATGTAGGGTGTCATTATGCATGACATAAATTTTTGCTTTCTGAAAATAGCATAGAATATGTGTATGGTAATTTGTACGGGAATCTGGACTTTTGTTCAGCAGTATTATTAGAAGGTACAAAGACAAGCAACCAAGGGTGACACACTGGAAAAGATAGATCTTTATTTCTCTCTGTTGTAACAGTACAAAGTTAACCATTGCAATTACAATTTGACTCAAACTGTATATTCTATCTAGTAATAAAACACACAAAATTAGATATGTATGAACACCAACCCCTGTATTGATATACTGTACAAAGCTACTGAGAGCAGGTGCAGATTACTGTAAGGCAACTGTTACCATGGCAGCTTTGTGGCTGAAGACCCATTTCCTGCTGCACACTATGTCCTCTATGTGGCTCCGTCCACCAGATGTAACCTCAAAGGAGTCACGGACAATCCGGACAGCAACAACGACCTGCCGTCTCTAATGCACGTTGATGGAAATTTATTCAGTCATTACCAAATCAGAGGATCTAAAATGAGAGTCCATACATCTGCGTGTGTGTTCTGTTGGGTGACACTTTACCCTCCTGACCTCCATGTGCCGCGCGTGACACAGTCTGTAATGTCCACATTACTAACTCTAACCCAGTTGATGAGGGTCACACCAGAAACCCTTTGGGGGGGTGAATGTACAGACATTCAACTTACACAACAAATACTCCCTGTGTTCCTTATTTTTATTAGATCATTTAAATCACATGACAAAACAAAAAAAAAAAAAAAAAACGATGTATGAACGTACTTGGTATATACTCGATTTGTTCAACATTTCTCTAACTGAAATAAACCTTTTTGGATTTTGGAGCAGTTTGCATTGTCAAACATCCCACCTCTTCCAGAAGTTTGGGGAATCATGAAGACATTACGGATCACACATGTGGCCATGTTGCCAGATTCATGTATGACTGACATTCATGAGCAGCACGGTCCACACACCACTCTACTCCAGGCCCTCTCTGCTCTCCGGCATTCACACCTCCTCTGAAACAATTAAGCACCTTTGCCTGCAGCTTTTAAACCCCCTTTGCCTCCTGTACTGTTTCCTCGTGGTGAGGGCCCATATTAATCTGAGGCCCATATTAACCTGAAGTGGGATACCATTCCTCAACACGGTAACTTGGTGAAAGGATTCCAAAGGACTGGGGATCGTTACAAATATTCAGACTGTTAATGACTGCCAATGTACAAGGAGGACTTTGGGTCCACAATCTTCGCATCATTGCTGGTGGTGGGGTGGATTTGAATCAGAGCCAGAACTGGGAAGCACAGGCACTCAGATACTGCACTTGTACCAGATGGGTTGGTGCTAAGGAGCTCAAAGGCAGCAGATGCTTTTTTAGTGATATCTCTAAATAGTTACTATTGCAGCACATGTAAAACATTTCTGCCACAATTCATTTAGCTTGGTTCTGCTGTGATATACCTGACTAGCTTCTTATCCGCATAAAATATCAATGTGCCGTTGGTCATGTGACATGCCAATGCAATGGCCCTGCCTACCTGCGGGCGACATGTGAATGAACCTAGTTGTGGATAGGAGCTGTTAACATCATCCCAGCAGCTGCTTGCCAGTGGACATCTGAGGGTGACATGTGGCTCTCCTAAATATCCTCCGCACCCCACTGGTTCTGTTGTCTGTCACATGGAAACGCAGTAGACATTTCTGTCAGAAACATGCCAGGCCCCTAAAAAGCCAGAAAGAAAAATCTGTGATCTCACCTTCCAGTGCTGTGAACATCAGACATGCCCCAGGCTCTCCGTGACATGATAATCTCGGCGACCATTATGTGTTTCATGGCGGCATAAGTGGTTCACAGCCCACCTGTTCTGCAGTAAATAACTGCTGCCTTTTAACCTGAACCATGGATGCTGGTGACTGGTAGAACCACCAGCTGCCCAGAGTCTCAGGGTTTCTCGTTAAACGCTGCCAGCGTCTCCTTCACCCTTAGAAAGTTCCCCCGTCCATGATCACGGCCACAGTCTCACTTGGCGATGCCTCTCTGCAGAGCAGCGCTCCGTTCCTCGGAGTTGGGCCCACAGTTACCCTTGCTGCAGATTCATGTCCGGGCAGCAAGCTCCAGGGGTACATTCATTAAAACTGACAGCCTGGGCGAGTTCAGTGAGTGGGTTTCAGAAGAAAGCTGCCCCAGGACGCCAGGCACTCGCTCCTGCTTGTTGAGGAGGACTCTTAAATTACCAGGGATGTCTTCATCTCTTCATCTCTCTCTCTTTTCATCTATTTCTCTGTGCTTCGTTTTTTTTCTTTCTGAGGTTTCATAGCCGAAAAATAAATCCGGGTTGTTTCATCGATGTTTTCTACTGACACACTCATTTTGTTTTGCTACTTTTTCTACAGCAAAAAAAAAAAACTCAACCCCAGTGAGTAAATGTTTACCGTCACGTCCAAACACACTTTTCTTACAAGACGGCAACGGCAACACAGACGACATTTAGCACAATTTCTCTTCCGCTATCCGTCACTATAATGACACTTTTGGTCGAAACCCTCAGCACATTTTACTGTAGCACAGGTTTGTAAAAGAAATAACCCTTATATTTATAAGAGGCTATAAAAAGCAAGTCTTTGGGAGACATTGGCCAGAACAGACGCACCTCCACTGTCTAAAATGTTTTTTTTTGTTCCAAAGTACACAGA
This sequence comes from Stomatorhinus ivindoensis, assembly GCA_019775895.2. Classification (NCBI taxonomy): domain Eukaryota; kingdom Metazoa; phylum Chordata; class Actinopteri; order Osteoglossiformes; family Mormyridae; genus Stomatorhinus; species Stomatorhinus ivindoensis. The sequence goes on along the minus strand of JABFEB020000060.1, from coordinate 30,291,724 downwards.
TAACTAAAATAAGGCAGGACTTTTAAAAGTTTACTTTGATTTTGTGGTTGAGTTTATCATGTTATTCTCTGACTTCTTGCCCAAGACCTATTCATATCAATATACTGTAACTGGGGTTAATGCTTCAGTTTACAAACTTGGACTTACTAGTGCAAATGACACGGACAGCTGAAGAACTGTGGCTGGGGGGTGGGGTCACTTTTTTTGTCCTCCAGTCTTCTTTGCCCAACTTCCCATGTTCTCCTATGGGTTTCTATGCTTATCCCACTCTCAGTCCCATTGAATTAGTGTCAGAAGTAGTCCAGGTTCACTAGGTGCACTGCAGGCCCTGACCACTAGGAGGCCCTGATACAGACTAGATTGAGTGGGTGGAGGGGTGATTATAAGCTGTGCAGAAGTAGGTGGACCAACTATGCCGTTCTTCATGTACTTGTCCTAACTTCATTCTTCTCAAAAGGACCTTTTTTTCTGGAAAAAAAAACAATCACAGAAGTCACATCATTGCGTAGTTTTTGTTTGTACTCAAAGCCACCTGCAATTTATACAGCTGCAGATCTCACAGGAAATCAAACCCGTAACCTCAGCATGCTTAACCACCATGCAGCCACTGCTCCCCATGTGGCTGGTGCGTTCCTTCTCTTTCGTGTGGTTTGCAGTTTCTCTAGCAGCTTGCTTTCGCAGGCAGGCTGGCTGCTGTAGGCTGCGTCTCCCTGTCTGCACACAGATGTTGCCTCGACAGCGGAAGATCTTTGGACTGTTATGGGGCCCATCACCCCTCCTCCTCCAGACAGTCATACCCAGCCACTCCACCCTCAATTCCCCAGGAGGTGCACCCTCCCCCGGAAGCCTGGGGGTCTTTCTCACATATGGACAGGTTTCCTCCTGTTTCTTCATGAGAAAAGGACAATGTGAAGCACCTGGTTGACACGTGGGCCCTGCCAGATACTGTGTAATTACTCTCAGCGAAGGGAAACCTTGTGTTAATAATCAAGAAATGGCATCTTATGGATCTGGTTCAGTCCGGTAACATGAAAGAACCACGAGTTCCTGTGTGTCCTGTATCAAAAAAGGCATTACAGCATTCTGCAGTGAGTTATAATACAAATATACATGGAAACTAAAAGTATTAGTTTTCAAATATATAATTTTTCAAAATATCTATCACCCATCATAGGTGAAATTTCCAGTAAAAATAATAAAAATGTAAACAAACATACAATTAAATCAATACCTAAGTATTTTGATTTTTTTTCTCTCGATCTAACAGCAAGCATTTAAAGGGATAGGCAGTGGCTTAAAAGCAGTGGATTGAATGCATCAAACTTAATGCAGTGCTTTAAACACAGTCTACTGAAAGAAGTAAAGTGAAGTAGAGTGATTAAGGACCTCTTGAGTAGCTGGAAGTGAATGGAAGCACAAAATTCTAAACCCACAGTGGGCTGTCAATCGGTTGCTATTTTAATTCACTTCCTGTTTGTTATATGATTGATTCCCACAGGGATAAGGAAACTGATGACAATGCATGGTAGTAAAACTAACTGGCACAGTATGCTTTAGAGCATGCGAAGAAGCAGCAGGAGAGTAGATTTTAATAGCAAATGGATTAATAACAGACTATTTTAGAGACAACTGCTACTGATGTTTAACTAACTGCATGTTTTTCCATGCTTTAATGTAAATAATAAAACAGTATTAAATGATACATAATTCTGTGTATGCAAATGTTATTCAGATCTCTGTCATAGAAACTCTCTGAGCTCGATAAGAGATTATGAAGCATGGATGATGGATGGAATAATGTTTTGTAAGATGTTTGTGTGTAGAAAGAATATGTTAAAAGATAAGTTCTGAGAAAATTGTACAGGAAAATGGTAATATGTGAGCGGTAGGCTATTAGTAAACTAACATTTCAAATAATATGCAAGAGATCAGTGAATAAATATTTCTCTACACTGTAAATGGCTTATGAAAGTCACTTGAGTACAGTATAAACAGATGCCAGGGAAAACACAAAGCAGCTCGTGTGTTTCTGTCTGAAAGCCTTTCCCCGCAGCCTTGTAACACACTTGAAAATATTTCAGCTGTGAAATATGTTTACTGGGGAGTCTAGTCCTTCTTTTAAGAACCAGAACACTATTGGCTAAACTCATCTAGCAAAAGGCCATTTATGAAGAGAGCTATGATCCCATTTACAATTTGGAGAGGGAAAGTGAAGTTTGACTGTGACATGGGCCCTGATCTGTGACCCATCTGATCATACACAGGTGGCAGTGCTTAATTCTGGATACAGTGTTTAATTCTGGATACAGTGTTTAATTCTGGATGGATACTGAGCCAGAATTGGAGTGTCTATTACCCCTACCTACCCAATATGACGTCTGTGCTTCCATGCATCAGCTATGCACACTTAGAGCTGCCTAATATTTGCTCAGTTCTTTGGCAGGAAGGTTGAGCCCACCCACTCAGAGCCAGCACCATACATATTATCTATGTCACACTGACTGTTTAACCTGCTTGCCACAAGCTCTCAGTCACAACCTCTCAGTCAAAAAATAGTTACTGATTGCATCCTGGAAATTCAGTCTGGTCAGTATGAGCAGAATATTAAGATCGCATAATAACCAGTCTGTATTATTCTAATTCCTGCAGAAAAAGTCCACTGAATGATCTTCAAAGGTTTCTCTGACTAAGTAATGGATGCTATCGCTTGTTAATGATAAATAACTACCACTGTATTCCCTTGTTAAATTATTCAGTACAGAATATTATAGTGCCAGGCAGATGGAGGCATCATGGGAGCAGAGAAGGACAAGGAGACTTGTTTGCTTTTTTTTTTTAGCTGTCCTTAACAGGACTATAACAGGCACTCAATGAGCACCGAAACAAACACACAGAGCAGAATCACAAGGCTGACAGATGCTGAATTGTAAGGTACACAAACGGTGGGAGATCTACACAAAGTTCACGCAAGGATCGGACGGTAAACACCAAGATACAGGCAAACACATGTGCGACAATAGGGAAATGCAACCATTAACAGCAACCGTAAAACAAGGGCTATGTACAATTGCAGACAGAGGCTATTTACAATTGCACGCCGGACATTCTAGGACATTCACCCCGCCGGTGCTGCAATATGTTTAAATGGCAAGACAGAATTTTAGAAATATCTACATTTGTTAAGTCATAAGGATTGCTTGACTATAGGATACCGCAGATATTCCATTACAAATACAAGTAGGCATGGGTAGGCATGGGTAGCAAGAGAAGGGCATGAAAATGCTAAAGGAAAATCTGAGGGAAGAAACGCAAAAGCAAAGGAAGAACCGCACTCTTCCAGATGCACAGGTACAGTTTGTTTATACCACATTTATTGCTGAAGTTTAATTCTGACCATTTGATCCCGCCCACAAATTAATATGTCCAGTGCTGGCTACCTGTCTCTTGCTCCCACTGCACATTTCTATTTCAGTTTTATACCCTGTGTTATCGAGTTTAAAATCACACACACACACGCACACGCACACACACACACACATACATTGATATTATTTTCTACTCTTCATTTGGTATGCAATAATACTAGTTCATGTGAATTCTGGCTATAATGGAGGTATCCAGCTATGTTTTATACAGTGTCATGTGTGTGTAGGGGGAATTGGATGACTCAATATCGGCCATCCCAAAATTTTTTAATTGAAATACCATGCATGTATACATACGCTCACACGCACACACACATTATATTGCCAAAAGTATGGTGACCCCCTCCTAATAATTGAATTCAGGTGTTCCAATCACTTCCATAGCCACAAGTGTATAAAATCAAGCCCATGCAGGCATGCAGGCTGCTTCTTTTTTTTTTTTTTTAGTTGCTCCTTTAAACTGGACCACTGTTTTATTGTTGATCAATAATCACTTGAGGCAATGTGTCATTTTTTCTGCTTTTAAACCTCTATAGCTTCATTTGCTCAACATAAAAACAAACAAGAACATACAAGCAAAGCAACTCAAACATTCATCAGCAGTTCAAGTCCATTCGTGAAATTTCCTCGCCACTAAATACTGTCAGTGGTATTATAACAACTGTTAGTGGTATTATAACAAAGTGGAAGCAATTGGGAACAACAGTAACTCATCCACATAAAATCACAGAGTGGGTACAATGCATGCTGATATACACAATGTGCAGAAGTCAACTGTCTGTAGAGTCAATAGCTACAGACCTCCAAACTTCATGTGGCCTTCAGATTAGCTCAAGAACAGTATGTAGAGAACTTCATGGAATTTGACTCCATGGCCGATCAGCTGCATCCAAGCCTTACATCACCAAGTGCAATGCAAAGCTTCAAGTGCAGTGGTGTAAAACACGCCGCCACTGGACTCAAGAGCAGTGGAGATGTGTTCTCTGGAGTGACAAATCATCCTTCCCTGTCTGGCAATCTGAAGGACGAGTCTGGGTTTGGCAGTTGCCAGAAGAACAGTACTTGCCTGACTGTATTGTGTCAAGTGAAAGTTTGGTAGAGGAGGGATTTTGGTGCGGGGCTTTATTTCAGGGGTTGGGCTTGGGCCCTTAGTTCCAGTGAAAGGAACTATTAATGCTGCAGTATTCAAAGCTATTTTGGACAATTTCATGTTCCCAACTTTGTAGGAACAGGTTGAGGATGATCCCTTCCTGAACCAATATGAACAAAGCAGTGCACAAAGCAAGGTCCATAAGGACATGCATGAGCGAGTCTGGTGTGGAGAAATTTGAGTGGCTTGCAGAGCCCTGACCTCAAACCGATAGAACACCTTTGAGATGAATTAGAGACTGCAAGCCAAGCCTTCTCATCCAACGTCACTGTCTGACGCCACAAATGCTCTCTAGGATGAATGGTCAAAAATTCCCTCAAACATACTTCTAAACCTTGTGGACAGACTTCCCAGAAGAGTTGAAGCTGTTATAGATGTTAAGGGTGGGCCAACTCAATATTAAAGCCTAAGTATTAAAAATGGTATGGAATGGTTCATGTGTGAAGACAGGCATCCCAATACTGTTGGAAATATAGCGTGTGTATATATGTATGTGTGTGTGTGTGTGTGTGTGTGTATGAGCCTGGGCAGTATATATACTGTATACCCTATAGAGGATGCAGGGAATCAACATAATTAATTAATTCATACTTGATTCCTGTAAACTATGTTTACATAATAAGAACGAAATTTTTTAACGTTACCTGCCTCACTGACAGGTTAGCAGCTAATGGACAGGAAGGAGGGAGGAGGCTAACATAGAATAGACCATAATTTACTGGAGGGTTGGCCAGCACAATACTCTGATTTCAGGAGATTATGTTTGACATGTTTTAAGTCAGAAAAACTCTTCTGAAACTTAAATATTAATTATGTTGAGTTTGATTTACATAATAATTACCTCACTTCAAACTGGAGTGCCAGCTGTGCCACCTTGTAGATCTGCCACTGCGGGTAAGGATTGTAACAGGGTATTTCCCTCTTTGGGATGTAGATGTCAATACATATAGCCATCAAACACTGGTGTCAAAGGATTCTGCTTCCTACAGTATGAAGACACTTGAGGAGATGATGCAAAATTTCGAGTCCATTGAAAAGAATTATACATGGCACTCTGGTGGCCAGTTCTAACCACTTTTCTCCCAAAACTTGAAAATGAGACAAGCAACTCAGTGTCAAAATCTGCTGGTGACTAACGGATGATTGTCATCTTTGCCGAGGAAGTGGGCTTAGGCTACACACAGAGCAAGATAACAAAAAAATTTGAATTGCCTTTCAGTTCCGCTTTCTTCTTGAATTGAATGCAAAGATATCAGTGTCTGTCAACATTTACACAGTATGCAGCATTTATATATCAGATTCTGAAATCTTTTGCTACCAAAGGATGTATCATCCTTCTCCAGCTCCATCAGCAACTTTAGTGCTGGTTGTTTGACTGTATATTGTTTGTTTATGATGTTACATTTTTCTTATGTATAAAAAGTTGTAAGTGCTCTGCTTGCTGCTGCATTGTGTGTGTGTGGGGGGGGGGGTACAGTTTGATATTATTGTTTGTCCTGATTTTTCAAATGAATATGTTTCATTTCTTATTTATATGGTGCCCAGGCCTGCAAGACTTGCAACCAAACAATGTCATGTTTGAACTAGACCACGGAATTAGATGTAAGATGTAATGACTTCAGGTGAGATGGTTACGTCTGAAGAATGACAAGTCCAGAGGGATTTTACAGAGAGCTGCTGTGTGACATGCAACGAAGCGCAAATTAATTTGAGAATTGCTAATTTGAAGATTGTTTTGTCATAGCGAAATTTTAAATTAGGATGAGTGTGATATAAATCAATTAGGCAACAAGAATCCTGGGAACTAGTGAACGGTATATATTAACATACATCGAAACATTTTAAAAACTTTGGTAGAATGATGCCTTAGTTATCTCAATTTAAGGGATAAAAACATTAATTGTGCTTGTCAACATGCCATTTTAATTAATGCGTTATTTTCTAATGGTAAAAACACTGTCATCATGTTTTAGAGTGAAATTATATGGGCTAGTTTTGTTTTACAAATATTACAGGATGCTGATTCGCACTACAGCATTACAAGGCACACAGGCACGCAGAAGTGTAAAGTTCTATCACAAGCCAAGGATGGGTTGAGGGGGTGTTACGGGGAATGGTCAAGAATTTAGGATATATTTTTGTAATTTTACCCATTTTTTTTGTTAATGTGTTATTTTAAAATAAGTATAAAACACGCTATGAAACATTTTATTCAAAGTGCTTTAGGGGTAGCTTTGCTTTAAAAAAGTTTAGTCAAGAGGCGACATGCCACTCTCTTTGAAAATGAGCAGGGCATAGCCACTGATGATTCAAACAAGGAATAGAACAGTTTAGCAGTAACTGTTATTTTGCTAATTAAAGAAGGTGGACATTAGAGGAGGTAGAATTATGTTGAGGGTCTGCTCAATGGTTTTGAATATTACTGTCCCGAACTCAGATAATCGAGGGCCAGAGCCAAAATGTAGTTCTATCTCCTAATCCTCTAACACCCCTGTTCGGTATTCCAATATCTGACACCATGCTACTGAATGCCTTTACCATTGAAAACCATTGCTTAGTTTATGATCCACTGGATAAACACGGACATAACAGATGGTTTTAGAGTCCAGTGCTGAATGTTTATCAGTATCATTTTTTGCGCCGGCTGTATATATACCCTGTGATTGGTAAAGTCAAATTTGGGAATGAACTGTGTCGGAATTTTAGCCTTAAACAACAAACGTCATTGTGGTTACATGTGGGGGATGTTCCAGTTATGCGATGGTCCCATACAATTTCAACAGTTTTGACAGAGCTTGACATCAAACATACATATACACAACTTCTGTGAAAAAATATTAAGAAAACATTGAGTAATTATCTTCTTAATAAACAGACTGCTGCATTATGTTATTTTCTCTAGTAGAACTCATTTTTGAATGCTTTTCTATCCCTTTATTTACAGGCTTGTAGTAAATAAATTATAAACTAAATATTTTACCCCAAAAACTGTGGATCATTACGGAATCAAATATGCGCTTTGTTTTCCATCTAACGTGAATAATATCAGTGTTTTGCATAATTAGAGGTGTGTTTTGGTGGAACGTGTTAAAAATACATACCACATTGTGCACAGGATTACTCTGGAATATTTTAGTGTACAACATTGGTCCTTGGACAAACAAATTGAATAAATTCTCTCAAGTCCAATGATATGCGATTCAAATATGTACAATATATCTATCCAGAGTTACGAGCTTGGGATTAAAATTATTTCAATCATTAATAATGATTGAAAATCAACGCATTTTGCGTTTCTTGGGTTCGAAGGGTTAACTGGTCTGTGACCACATTGCTAAACACCAACCAGCTGATGGGTCTGAGAGAGGAATAGAGTTCAGCTCATTCTCTCGCTTTTGTCCACATCACTGTCCACCATAAATATCTGGTGAATGTCTGTCTGCGGTAGGCATTCATGTTCAGCCATGATGACTTTCCTTGTCCATGTCTGTTCTACTGTGAAAGTTCTCATTTCTGGACAGATTCCATTCATACTCGAGTCTCAGTGACTGGCATCCAAATGTTGCAGCAGCATGGATGGTTTCACACATTCGCTTTCCAAGATGCGCAGTTTCACTCAAAGTGAAGTCATGCTTCAGCTTTCCTCACGATGCTCTTATCATTACCCTTCTGCTGGGAAGCTGCAGTTTCCTGTTTGATACTTTTGCTTCCTTACGGGGGTCAGTTGTCAAGTCACTCTGTTACCAATTATTATTTTTCCCACTATTAGCTGTGATATTATAAATCATTAAGAATGATCTGTTAACCCTTGTTCATGTACCCAAAATGGAGTGGTAACACTCTCTGGCAGGCTTGTGCAGAGGGAGGGGCTTGGAGTGCCAGAGCACCTGTCCCTTAAGCCAAAATGATTAAAAGTGCCTCCCTTTATAGGTACAGAGCTCCGCTGGTAAGGGTAAGATGAGCACCGTCTATAGGGCCTTTGAATTAGCACCTGGCTCTCAAAGGGTCTCTGCATGGCCCTGCCTCTGCATACAATGTACATATTGATCCCTATTTCATTTTCAGGGCATGGTTTGGTGGGGTTGGCTGTGGACTCACCAGGCTGTGGAGGTATGCTGGGCCGACAGCGCAGGGCTCTGGGCTTCCCCTCTCAGGCCAAGCTTGGAGCGTGTTGCCTGGGCTCGAGCCTGGTCCTGGTCCTGGTCCTGGTCCTCCCGCCGGGTGGGGCTGCTCCACTGGCGCCTGGCTTGCTTCAGCCAGCGGCCACCCAGCCCCCATTTCTCCAGGTAGACTCGGCACAGCTCGTAGTTCATGGCTGAATAGTAGAGGAAGTCCAAGGCCAGGAGGATCATGACAAAGAAGCCGTAGACCCAGACTCCGATGAGGGCGCTGTAGTTACTGCACAGACAAGCAGGCGGGGTAAACGTCCTATTAAACCAATTTCTATTAAAGTCAGTACATACTGTCCATTACAGCAATGGAGAAATTCATAAAACTATGAAAGCAAGAATGTAGATGAAAGATTTCAGAAACTGAGTTCCAAAATGGACTTATAGTGGACTGTTGATATCGTAATCATATTTCATTGTTTTCTCTGCTCTTAGAAATTGTACTAATGGTCTCCTGATTATATAATGTTGCTCAGAGCAATATCAAAAGCTTCATTTATATTCTTAACAGACCCTTAATAAATCTTTATCTATCTGTCCATCCATCCATTTTCTGTAACCGCTTGTCCTATTCTGATTCGTGGTGCCTCCGGGGCCTATAATAAGACTCATTTCAATATGAAGTTAACCCAGGGTATTTAATCTACTGTGGCTAAATAACAAACAATTGCAGGAACAACTGAAAAAGCACTATATTCCTTAAAAGCCCTTTACCTGGATGCGATGAAAACTTAAAAAGCAGCCAGTGGTTTTAGCAGGAAAGGAGAGATTCTCAGCTCAAATTGGTTTCAACCAAAGTATAAAGGAAAAACACAAACCACAGAGAAAAACCGACTGACTGAGTATATCGTGGCCTTGAAGCAGTAAAACTGATTAAGTATCAATTCAATCATCAACTCTTATCTACACTGAAGTCAGAAGTAATACATATTTTGACATATAAAATGTAGCTTAGAAGCACGTTCTGGGTTAATCACCCCTGTTGTATCAGAATAGGAGCATCTCCAGTGTACGGCTGAACGGGCTGGAAAATGCATCCTCAGGCAAATTGCCAGGAAGCCCCATGTCTTGACAAAAATGGAGGCAGAGCTCTGGTCAGTGTTCCACACCAGTGATAAATGGCCTTTTAAAATCCCACAGAACAGAGCACTTTGTTCCTGCTGGTTATTAGTTTTCTAGCCAGTAGCATTTACATGTACAATACAGATATCATAAAGATACAGTTATTTAAATATAAAAAAGCCTCACTTTGTTTGCCCCCCCCCTCTTTAAACAGAATAACTGATGTGTAAAAAAACATCCATCTTGTGAGGAGTGCAGTATGATCACTTCCCCAGAATTGCTGCCTTATCTTGTGTTTGCTGCATCATAAGCACATTGCAGTTATTGCTGATCATTTTCCCTCTGTATTGTTACTATTATGACTGTCTGAATATTATAAACTTTTACAAACTTTTTTATTGATAAGTACACTGTAAATTCTGTAAATGTGGTTAGTGATCTATTGTAGGTTTGTTTATTTTGTTTATTTAGTGAACACCCATATCATTTGCACTCTCCATTGCGGCTGTCGAGCATCGTGTATAAAGGGCAAATTCTGAACTCATTCAGGGCCTCAGGGTGACATCAGTGACAATTACAGAGACGGACTGAAGCCTCATTAACAACAGATGGCCAGCAGATCATTGTGAGCATGAAATCAGAGCTGGCGTGGGGTTGGTGACATCAGTGCAGGCTGTGCATTAAACATATCCCCCATCTTCAGCCTCCCTTCCAGTTGAACTTGATCTTATTTTTCTATTTTCTTCTCCTAGCCCAGATCACTTTTAAAGGCCTGTATGGCCATGTCTGGCCAGAGAAGAGGACTATTGCATTCTGTGTAATACTTCCTTTGACATTTTTTGCACTGGTACTGTTTGTTGTTGTTTATTATTATGTATCGTTACTGTCTGTTAATATTTAAACGCTATTTATTTTATTTAAATTTAAATGTGTGTATAGAGCTACTGGATCTCACATCTAACATCTTCATCAGAAGCATCTGTGTTCCCCTTTGCCTCAGCATTCTGACTGGCACCTTCTCGCATGTCTCTCAAGTGTCCACTGGCTGCCTGTCCTCAGTCAGCAGTACGGTATGAACACCCTTTCGCCAGCTTCAGGCTCTTTGATCACGATTTGTACACGTACACATTAAAAGGCAAAGTGAGCTCTCCACGTTCATTGCAGCTGGAGTCTAATTGAACAGTGTTGAGTGGAGGCCAGGGGTCTGAGGCATGATGTGCCTTTGAAGGAGCTTTGGGGAATAAAGAGGTAATGCTTTGAAGACACGGGTGTTTATGCACGTGTGTGTGCTGTGTGAGAGACCAGGAGTGGGTAGGAGAGAGACAGTTAATGGGAAGCAGTGAGCTTTTTTCCCAGTGCATCTTTGGCATGAACAAGGGGAGAACAGCTCAGAAATGCAGATGATTACCGAATCCGGCTCACCGTCTGGTTTTTTTTGCGCACTTTGCGGCACTTTATTCTTAAAAACTGTAAGAACAAGCAGTACTCATGCTCCCTGTCACCTAGAAATAGCCCTCTTATTTGCAGACAAAGTTCTGCACTTTTGGTGTGTGTACATACTTCCTTCTCTGCAGTTCTCTCAGAATGGTCCACGACATGTTGAGGAAACAGTAACTTGACGAGACAGGTGGACCAACTAAAGCTGTTTCACTGAGCTTTGCTGCTATAGATAGCAGACAGTGTGATTCACTTCAGTTTATTCTGCTGCCTCCTTCTCCTTCTCATACCGACGTGTGCATCACCAAGAACACAGTAATAAACAAACCCTCACTGTTTCCACTGCATCATGCTGTCAAAAATTAACTTCTATTTACCTTTTTTCCCTCAGCACTTATCTAGTACAGCTTCTCAGTGATCCTGAAACCAGGACGGTAGGCAGAGAATTACCTGGACAGGATGCCAGTCCATCGCAGGGCTTGAGCATGCACAGCAATTTAGAGACACTAATAAATACAGTACTATGCAAAAATCTTAGGCAGGGAAAGGAAATGATTGTTAATGATCCTCATGTTGGTATGAAGCTATGACATTATGTCTGTCAAAATGTATCAGCTTAGCCATTTCAAAACCCCTGCTAGATTCACTACAGTATTTTCCTGTACCATTCAATTCACCAATGTATTTTTTGATTCAACCACTACCCTTCCGTATTTATCTATTTAATACCTCATTTAGTTATTTGACTAACTAAGTTAATTAATGAATTGAGCTGGAGCTGGTGTTGGAATTTAATGAATATGTGGAATGGCTGGGGTGCCACTGAGAAGTGGTTTGGGAACAAGATATCCAACAAGATATCCAACAAGATATCCAACAAGATATCGGTGACTATTCTGTGAACAGAACAAATTTTGGTTAATTTTGATTTTGGTACTATTAATTTGAGTGTATTCTAATGTTAAAGTATGTTTATTTTATGAGCATATATACACTGTCTACCAAGATAAACAGCTTTAATTATTTTCTTTGACTAAGACTTTTGCACAGTACTGTACCTGTATGCTGTGAGAGGAAACCAGAGTATTGAGAAGAAACACAAACACAGGATAGACGTAGCCCTGGACGGGACTGACCCAAAAACTACACTCTGAGCCACTGTGCTGCCCCCTGCAGCTATTATAAACATATTTTACATATCACCAAAAAAACAGTAATGATAGTAATTAAAAATATTAAATATGGTGTTTGTTTTCCTGATTTTCACCCTATTCATATGCTTTAAATAATGTGGGATACTAATTTGCAGTAGCCTCCCTTTATAGGTACAGGTACAGAGCTCCGCTGGTAAGGACTGTAAAGCACAGGACTGTAAAGCACAGGACTTACTTGTGAGAGAAGCCGTCAGGGTGCATTGTCATGTTGACCTGCATGACATGCTGAAACTCTGTCTCATTGCAACAGTACTTAAATGCCGTGTTATTGTGGTGGCAGCAGAACATATAGGTCTTGTTGTCGGACAGGCGGGGGCAGTGGAAGCCGAAGTGGTAGCGCCCCTTGTGGTCAGAGTAAGGTTCACACACCCGGAAGTGTGCTGAGTAGGCTGTGAGGGACAAATGGATTAAGATGGAAGTTGTTAGTAACACCAAAGAGACCACATGACTTACAGATAGCATTGACACAGCTAAATAATATCCTGAATATGATATTTTAAAAAACTGATGGAAAGGGCCAAGAACTTTATTCTTCCAAAGACCTTCATATCAAAACTGAAATATTTTAATCCAGCACAATAATTAAAAACTCGTCATATTTCATATCTATTTCTCTAGTCCAGGGGTCAGCAACCTATGGCTCACGAGCCACATGCGATGCTCTGAGCACGAGGCTGCAGCTCTTCTCAGAACGATGGACACATTCACATTTTCACGTTGTCTTAACATATTATGATATTACTTTTGTAAATATAAATACTTTATTTATGGGTTAATATTATTATTTTTGATTTAGATATGTCTTTGGCTATATGTGAATGAGGCGGCATGTCACACCCTTCTGTGATGTCTCAACTCCATAATTTACATCTTCCTCAAAGTCATCCTCTACGACGAGAGTATGTCTCTGTACAGTATGTTATCCGGAGTTTTATTCTGTGTCTGTGATTGGATGTAGGCTTGAAAGTTTATTGGGTTTCCTAATTCTTTTATGTACTTTTCGTAGTGGCTAAATCCTCGGAACTCCTTCCTAGGTCTGTGTAAAATTATTATATTTTCTCCAATTTACATATTATAGGCAGCTGATATCGGAGTGGTGATTTTTGCACAGCTCAATCAGCGCAGTTACAGTAGTGAAGTGGAGAGTGAAGGGCAGACAATGCAGAGCCAAACAACCTTTACTCAGAATGAAGGGGTGAGGGGGAAGACTATTGCAACAGAACTGATATTGTGATATTAGTCACCTTTGTGCTGTTACATGTCCAAGTGATTTAAATCTGAGCCCCCCCCCCCCCAAATGTTTTTCTTTATTTTTTGTAAGCACTTGTTTTATTTTTATTTTTGTTTTATTATTCAGTTTTGTTTTAATATTTCTATATATTTTGTTTTAAATGCATGTATACCGACATCGCATTAAAAATCGTATTTCAAGCCCTCTTCTCTGTCAATTGCAGCTCTTTGTAAGTCTTTGGTCAGACATTTAAGATAAGTTGCCAACCTATCCTCTAGTCAATCAAACATGATGTACTTAACAATAATGTCCAAACAAAACCTGAAAGCAAAATAAGTTGCTACCGCCTACTAAAGGCCACTGAGGAGCCCTAGAGGTCTGCTGAGATTCTCCTCAGCCAGAATATCGCAGCATTTCAGCTACAAGTCCAGTCCATTCCCCACCTGTTCACGTAGTTACACACTTGGCATAGTAATCTGGGAGATGGAGGCCAAAGAAGGTCAGCCTGCAGGCCTGCCCTCAGCCTGGCACAAACAGACCCATCTATCCACCTATTTTGCACTAGCAAAGGCTGCCATCTTGCCGTTGCTTCTTGGCCCTTAGAACAACCCAACTCCATCAAAATTACCATGCAAATATTATCAAAAGCGAACAATATTTTTCAAACACAAATTGCACCAATTGTAGAAAAAAAGCATGCTAGTTAATGAAACCCAGCTGGTTTTATTTGGATGATTTTTGACACAAGAAAAATAAACTGGACCATCTTCAGGTTTGGGAATCTGAAGCAGCTCAGTTCAACAAAACATAGTTTTGTGAGCTGCTGTGTTTCCCTTTGCACTTCTGAGAACCGATAAAGATGTTTTGATCAATGCTGTGTTTTTCTTGCCTATAACTGTGCATCCTATTTTTTGTTGTATAAAAAGCCTGTCCGACCCAGACTGCAGACATCCCACAGCCTTAGGCATCACTGAATGCATAGTCTTAAAAGAATGAACTGAAAACTCTGTATACTTAAACTGAAACTGATGCTTTCAACCTATCATTAAAACTAACACTGCTACATCAGTTTTAAATCAGTTTATGCTGCACTTATGTAATTATCAAGATCTTTAAATTGCATTGCACTTCAGATAAATTGCTCATAAACATTTACCACAATTTTACGAAAAGATCGTTTTTCCTGGACAAAAAACTTGGAGGCTTTGATTTGTGGAATGTCACAAGATCCAAAAACATACATTTTCCGAAATGAAAGCAGAGCAGGAAAGTCATTTTACCTGTCAGTGAATTAGTTTGGGAAGAGAGTCTAAAAGCTTTCCTGCTCCTGCCTGTTCCATGTCTTACTGCTGTGCCTCAGATAACAAAGTATTTAAAACACCACAGTTTCCTAACTGTTTGCAAACGGAGTAATAACAGATCAAGGAAATAGCAGAGGGAGACATGTTCTGTAATCCAATTGTCTTGTGATGGCAAACAGAAAATTGCACCATTAAGGATGAAAGAATTTCCATCCGGATGTTTATAAAATTGAATTTGATTTCTGTTTTCCTCATGAGCGACAGATGGAGCCAGTCTAGTTAAATTACAGGGAGAAATTATCTTTTGTTTGTCTTGTCCATCACAGTAGGATTTCTTTTCCACCAGCCATGAGTAAACAAGTTCACTTACTCCACTACAAAGAAGAAGATAAAACAGAACAAAGAAAAGTTACACGGTGGTAAGTATAAGGCTGATGCATAATTGGGGAAGTTAATAAAAATGACAGTAATGTATACAGAGATATCACTAGGCTGGTGCAATTGATTTGCAAACTTCTGTTAGGTTAAGATTCATATTCACTGCATTGTATTTGATCTAAGACACTAAATTCCTTACCCTGTTACCTGATATATAAAGTGCCCCCAGGTACAGAAAATAGCATTTTATTCTTCATGTGCCCTTTACCATAGTTATTTTTCTATACTACACAGCAGATCTAGTTGTTTTCAGCTTAAAATTGCCTCTAAGCTATAGAAGGTTAATGCATTAAAATACCCCACCGACCTTGGGCAAGAGAAGCGGTTGGAAGATAGGTTGGATATAAAATATGTGAAACAGAATGAAAATATAAACCCCATTATTTATCACGTGTTTAAAAACGCTCAAGGAAAAGGCAGTATGGTAAACTGGATAGTGATTTTTTTTTTCTTCTGGAGATGCGATCATTGTGCAGTTCGTAGGAGACTGATTTCATTTCTGTAAGCAAAATAAATAAATATGTAAAAAGATGCTGTGAAAACAGTCTTTAATGGTCATTTATCCAGATGAGGTTGTCAGTGTTCTGTGTCTCCACACTGAGGCCATATGCAGTGGGGTTTCCAGAAATTCTCCCCATTCTCTCATCTTCCAGGTAACAATGAATGGACCTGATGAGTCTGTGTTCACCCAATTACTGTAGGTAAACTGTGCGACCTTTCCGGAGACTCAAGAAACCACCATCCTGCAAGCGGCGCATGGAGGAGATGCTCATTTGCATGTAGGCCTAATAGAAGAAGGCTATTTGCATACAGATGAGTGCTAGCTGGGATTTGGCAAGCCGAAGTATTGCTCTGCTTTTGGACATATGAACCACTGAGCAATGTATATACAATTGAAAATATTTCCCCAATGTAGCTTTATAAATTCATGGATTCTTTGAGCACGAGATCAATGTGAAACTTGATATAATCCATTCATCAATGTCCAGGATGGAGCAGGGCAAGGGACAACCTGAGTAACATGCTGGTAAATTATAGGGTACCCACTCACGATCTACAGGTAAACTAACTGGACCACAAACAGAAACTGAAATGGACACAGGGATACTATGCATAGGAAGTGAACCCACAGTCAGCCACTAAACCTCGGCCATATTGCTTCATATTGCTTCAGATATCTGGAGGGTTAAGAGTGAAACAACAAATTATATTAGAGTGCCAATCAAAAAACTCCCCCATCATCGCGATCCTTGTGTGACCACAATTCCAGCTGAAAGCTGTTTCTATGGGTATCCAGCCCTTTTGTGAAAAGATGATAAAAATGTTTCACAAATATTTCCTCTGACTCATGCTAATCTAAAAAAAAAAACACACAATTGTCTGAAATGTAAAAACAAGTCAGAAAGGTCTGAATGAATAGAAATTAGATTTGACAGATCAGAAGCGAGGGCTGGATAGACAGCGCCTCCAGTCAACAAGCCGGTGGCAGGGCAGGAGGCGGAGAGAGGAGCACAGCTGAGAGGAGGCTCAGTGTGAACCTCCTCTTTACATTCATTCCCCTTAGAGTGCTGGTTTACTGTTTACCTGAACCGTTTGGGTTAAGTACCGCACAAACAAACAGACGATCATCAGATTATGAAAACAAAAGACGATGTGGACAAAAGCATCTGAAAAACAAATGTATTTAAAATAGATGCATAAATGTTATGTAGTATAATTGCTATGCTGCTTATCATCTAGTGCAGTTAAAATTCATTCATAAAGCCTTAATATTCATTCATAAAACTATCACTTTTAAAATAGTTTTCATTGCACCATTATTCTATAAACATTAAACCTTCTATTTTGATTGCATGCAGAATATATAAATAAATCAGTACTTAGGCTTTCATGGTTTTTATCTGGATTCTTCTGTTTTTCCACGCTCTAAAAAACAGAATAATTCTTATTTTAAAGGACTCGGCACTCTGAAAATGCTAAAACGAACATTATGAAATTACGATTTAACCTTAGAAGTCCTCTCTTGTAAGGTAATTTTACCTCAGTTAGATTTTAATACTGTCTTTCAACAGAACGCAAAGTAGTGATGATATTTTACTAATTACTAGGCTAATTCAAAAGGCAATTGCTTGTCTAAATTAGTGTAAATATTTACTCATGCACACCTGGATATTTTAGGCCTAAAATGACAATATTGAGATCGTTGAAAGCCAATCTGAGTTGACATCATTATGAATAGCAGTCTTTAAATTACTAGTAAATCAATTTAACTGGTTGGATTTTATCTGTACGTTAAGTTGTTTGTAAGCTCTTATTTCAGAAACTCTATTGGTGTGGTAAGCATTAAACAAGGATGAATTACTTATATTATTATATTTAATATTGAATTTGACACTGAAAATCCTGCTAAGATAATATAACAGAGCTTCATAGTTATCTTCCTCATCTTCACCTTCTTCACATCCTTTTTCATGGTGAGCATTGCAGTGCTTAATAGTTTAGTGATCCCCCACTCCAGGAAAGGGCATCACTGTAACATCACAAGATACTGATGCGTACATTCTGCAAAGCACTTCCCGACGTCCCTAGCACATCACATCATTTTAATTTAAAATTCAACCCCAGGGCAAAATGCATGCTAAAACCATCATACATTACATTTACAACTGAAGAGTTACACTTTCATATCCAATAAGCTATTTGAATTGTATTTTAATTAACTTCACAACTTTATATTATGACGTTCCATTTTTAACTAGAAAAAGCAAATTATTTGTTCCCTGGTACAGATGGCTGTACTTCTAAATTCATTGTGCACTGTAAATTCCTGCTGAAACCAAAAAATTGGCAAGATGTTTGAAAAATTTTAATTAAACAGTCAAATCATATGTTCCCTGGTACATGATTTTAGCTTAATATTAAACCAGCTTAAAAATGAACCCTGAAGTTAACCAGTGGAAGAGCAGAGCCCAAGATCTTTTACTATATTCACAACCTGAAGTATGTTAATGTTCATTTATCAGCAAATCGTGGCTTCCTAAACTGGTCTTAAATCACATGATTTTGCCTTAGGCAGGAAAAAGAGCCTCTCCATTATGCAGGAACCCACCCCCCATCCCCCCCCCCCCACTATATATCTATATATCTCCTAAGGAGTGCCTCTGTAATTATACCCCCACACAGGCCAATGAGATCTGACACCTGTTCAGTCATTAAACATGTTCATTTTGAAGTTAATAATGAAAACCGGGGAAACAGTATTCAGATGTATTCACTAAGCAGATAATCAACAGGCTGTGCTTCAATTGTGCCGCAGCTATTGCCAGGAACTCTGGCTCAGAGCAGTCGCACTTTGACACCTCTCAGGTGTACTCTGGCACCTCACACCCTACCCAATATAGTTAAACTTAAAATGAATTTGAGTTAAACTTTGGAATGAATGCAAATTGAACTAAAGGAGTGTATATTTATATATATTTATAAAATAGTTTGTATTGTATGATTTTATTTATTTATTTATTTTTTTAAATACATCAGCATAAATTTGTATGTTTTACTTATTTGGAAAAAACACCCCAGACGTGCAGAAAATCTAGTTTCTGGCCACTAAAATAGATTTAGTTATTACAGCAAAAGTATTAAAAGAAAATGTCAAAATGATGGAGTAGTACTTTAAATCTTTTGGCAACAAAACCATTGTACCCCAAGTAGAGCAGAAATGAACCAGATAACCTGGTGTAAGAACAAGCAGAGAGAGCATGGGGAGGCGCACTAATGCTAGTGAGAAGAGGCACCAAGAGGAGAAGATGGAAAAACTGATGTAACTAACCGGTGTTCGCGGAAAATATTACATTGCTTAAGTAATTCATAGTGTATTATTGTAAAAGACTGATTTGTGTGCATGACATCATCATGATCTTTATCAGCTCCAGCACCTCAGACTTCACAAATGAAGCACTGCCCATAGGTGTGGCCATTTCACTAGTGAAGACTCATAAACCTCCAATGGTCTGTGCAAGCCTCTTACAGCATCCCTCTACCTTCATGGTTCACTAAGCGTGACTCTCTTCAAATTGCCTGAGGGCTTCTATAAGTGTGGGAACGCCTGACTGATCCATAACACTCTCACAATAAATACTCCAAGCTCCATTAATTCAAGAAGTCAGAGGGAACTGGAGTTCTACGCCATGTGAAGGTGTGTGATATATATTATCTGTTTACTTTATTTATTTATTTTTTCTTTGCAATAATCACAATACAGAGCACCGCTCCAGGAGACTATAACACTACATGAGCTTGCCATGCCTGTCACACTGGTCTGCCATGCAATGGTGATTGTGACTGATATTGATGTAGTTTTCAGGTTAGTTTCTCAGCAAGGAACTAAGGTTACTATAGTTAGGACAAACACTGAGGAATGTCACTACATTACTCAATATTTCAAGCTGACAGAAGGCAAATCAAAGCTGCAATCATAACATGACTTAATTCTGAGTACTCTGAATCACTGTGGATGACAATTATTTTTTACAAATAAATCTGTCACTTTGTTGTTAAAGTTATTACCAAGATGTTCATTATCACTCATTGGTCATGTCTACTACATAAAAATACATAAAACAATACAATTTAGAAATTAAAGGGAAGATTTTGGCATTTTACATTAATTATAAATCGAAGACCGATGTAACTTATTTGAGCTCTATACATAAATAGATCCACACACAGGTAGTATAGGAATATCACAAACATTGTATTAGCAAGCTGTAAATGCTATCAGTAAAGTACTGAGCCCTTCACCAGCTGTAAAGAATACTACTGAAGTGCAGGGCCATAAGCCAAGTGTAAAAGATATCAGTAAAGTGCAGAGCCATTAGCATTCAGTAAAGGATATCACTGAAGTGCAGAACAATTAGGACAGTGTAATGGATATCACTGAAGTGCAGAACAATTAGGACAGTGTAATGGATATCACTGAAGTGCAGAACAGTTAAGACAGTGTAATGAATATCACTGAAGTGCAGAACAGTTAGGGCAGTGTAATGGATATCACTGAAGTGCAGAACAGTTAGGACAATGTAATGGAAATCACTGAAGTGCAGAACAGTTAGGACAATGTAATGGATATCACTGAAGTGCAGAACAGTTAGGACAGTGAAATGAATATCACTGAAATTCAGGGCTATTTAGTGGGCTGTCACTAAACTGGAGGACTATAAGCAAAGTACAAAGGACATATGAAGGGTCCAGAAGCAAAGGCATACATTTTCACCTGTGGCTGACTTATAAACCAGTTTAAAATGTCCAATTAGTGATTAGTACCCAACAGGGGGCCACGTGATGTCCCTGCCTATATTTAAATTCAGTGAATACTTGCCGTTATTGACATACCACAACAACAAAATTTGTTCTTTGCATTTAACCCATAGGTAACAATGTGACATAGCAGGAGCAGCTAATTCAGCACCCAGAAAGCAGTGCTTGGGGGTGGAACCAGACTCAGGGTGCCGGGCTGGTCAGGGATTCAAACCTGGAATCTTTTAATTTACGAGTGAGCTTCCCTAACCATCCAGCCGCCACTGGCCATAGATGCCATGGGTTTCCTTTGATTGACTCCAGGTTCAACACATCCTGGACTATGGGAGATGGATAGAAAGATGGTAATTAACAATATTATTTCTTGGTGTTTAAAGCCTGGGGGTCTTGAATTCAGAGTGTGATGATATTAAAGAGGAAAGGATGCTGGTCAGCCTGCAGCATTTTATGGACGCTGGTTTTGTCTGTTATCGAGTCCCTTTGCTCACCTGTGGTCAACACCAATAGCAAGGCGACTGCCAGGAGATCACAGGACAGCCAGTTTGGGGGGTGCATCTTCTCTCTGACATGCAGAAGCGGAGGTAGGGGACCAAGTTGGCTTCAGCTGAGCACCAGCACGCTTCTGATGGTTCTTCTCATGGTCTACGACGTCCTGCCTGAAGGAGATGTCCAACTGATCATGTTGCACATTTTGCTTTTGATTCTCTAGCAAAACAGCGCGTGTTGTGAAAAAGGGGTGAAAGATTTAAAATGCTGTCTTTGACAATACAGTAAGACCAGATTTTATATTCTCTACTGGTTTTTGTAGGATTATGACATGTTAGTATGGTGGCTAAGCTTCTTAAATCACAGAGAGAATACTTACTGTTTGCTAGAGAGTTTGTATCCATCTGGTCTTTAATACAGTTATCAATCATCTGATATTTTAGGAGCATTTCCACTTACAATCAAAGGGTTGAATAAGGTCAACAAAACACAGAGAGAATGCCCAGATGAAAATACCCCTAAGCTATCTCTACTAGGAAAGTGACTTAGAGACTTATCCAGGAACTGAAGCCTGAGCAGACCTAACAGGGACATGAGTCACAGAGCTATGAAATAAGTAGAGTATTTAGGTGACAGGCAGCTTCGCATCAGAAGCCGTGAGGCACGCAGCTCGCGGCACGGGATGGAACAAGGTGTTTCCAGCACCAGGGACTTTTCTCCCAGGTTCCCTGCCCTGGGGCCTCTCTGTGAATACGGGTGGCCTCAGAGTGCCTGAGTTCAGTTTCCCAAGGTAAGAAATGCAGAGCATAGCTGGAGGAGGCTCTCACAGTACCAGGCTTTCCACGTCTTGCTCCCAATGGTCTGCTCGATATGATGTCGTCTCCCTCAGAAGAGGGCAACAGTACACAAAGCAGATGCTCTGGATGAGAAGCAGCCCACTGAAAGACTTTGTGATGAAACATGTAATAAAACAAACTATTTTCCTCTGCCCTTTCCTCCCATCCATATTAAATGGACTAGTCTTGGCAAGGTGTGTTAAGACCGTTCCAGAATGAAATGTTATTAACTGATTCTTTCCAGGATATGGACGGTATGAAGTGTATTGTTTTAATCACCCTTATAGTTGTCTTTATTCTTTATTCTTCTTTATTAAATACTGTAGTATGGTTTAAATTAGAATTTCCTCTAGGGGATCATTCATATCGGGCTAAACTGCCCTCTGCATTCAACGATGAAGTAGCCTGAATCTGTTGGCTATTCTCAGCATGCTACTGAAGTCTAAACATAAAAGGAGGAAAATTTTTACAGGATGAATTCAGTCTTATTTTTAATGATTGGATAACAACAGATGGCTTCCAAAAATAAATGAAAAACGTCACAGTCACGCCTAACATAGCGAAGCACAGGAACCCCAGTGGGGGCTTTGCAAGTAGCAAGTTGACTTGTGTCACAACAGAAAGAACAGGTGCGTCAACCATGTGCTAGCAGTTCATGTCGGTAAAGGTTGTGATTTGTTCATACTTTTGTTAATATGTTACATTCACTACACACTCTACTGAGTTTTCTTCTATTAGTAATTTTATATTTTTCACATTGTCTGCATGCATGTTGGGTATTCCTTTAACTGCTCAGACATAATATTATTGTGGATAACTATTACTGAGGATTAATAGTGACACATGGAGCTAGTCTTTTAAAAACAAAAGGGTCATAGTCCCTGCATCTTGTGGTTTGTCTTGTGTATAGAGAAGATGATGAGAAGATGAGAAAGGAAGAACACAAATATTTAATTCAAGTTCAACTTAAAAAAAACTATGAATTGTTTTGTGTGGATTTCCAAAAATGTTTTGCCAATTTTTATGTACAGGTAAAGTCAAATCCTAAAATATGATAAAAGAGTTGAGGAATCATTTCTGATAAAGGCCTTGTCATGATCCGCCTGTCCGAGCCTCGTGTGTTCCACGCCCCCCTCGTTACCTCGTGTCTGATCCTGATCATGGCCACCTGTTGTCAATCCTCACCTGCCTTCCTGCGTGTATTTAGTCGGCGTCTGTGTTAGTTCCCCCATATCTGTCATCCGTGTGCATCACTGTGTCGAGTGCCACCCTGTTCCCGTGATCCCTAACCCTGCGTCCTCCCCGTAATAAACCCCCGCCTTGCCCAAACTCCTGCCTACCGCCTGTGTTTGCCTGCCCGACCCCACCGCTGCACAACGGAGCGTGACAGGTTTATTTTAGCTTTCTATTTTAGATTTCATCAGTCAACATTAGGTAACATTTGCACCTTAACTTGCCAGGTATTTAGGTACTTTAATTGTAATATGTGATGCCTTACAAATGACTGGATGCCAGATTCACTGCTGAGTTCAGTCAAACAAGTTTCTTCTGTCTCTGATCTTGACCCTCCATCAGGACCAAAGTCCAAAGTAGCAGCAGTTAATTAGCCCGATAGCTATTGCATGACGTAAATAGAGAAATAGAATACAGGATCTCAGTTTTTTTACTAACTTCTGATTAAAGGTCATGAAGAACAGAATTTTTGACATATTCTGAATTTCTTTTTCTTTTTAGTAAGGAAGAAGGATTCATAAAAGTAGTTGCCTCTGACTTTTTGAATTCATAAGCTAAATAAACTGCTATTAAAATGTTCTGGTAGATCACTTGCGTTAAAGAAATAGAATGCATTTCTGTGACTTTGTTGTTTCACTGCCGCACGTCTAATCATTCCCTTATTTCCATAATATAATGTTGCTGGAATAAATGTAAGAACATTTTATTCAGTGACTCATGCTGCAGTTGTACATATACTTATGCTGAACTCCTGTACACAATATAACTGATCTTTTTGAACAGTAACTTCACATCCAACAAAATCAGTTACAGGTGCGTAGAGAATTTGTCCACCTAAAATTAATGTTCTCCCTGAATTTTACAAGGTGATTTCAAGGAGTATGGAGAGTGATAACAGGAATGAGGAGGGAAAGAATGAGAGCCTCACTTCAGGACAAAGTACATTTCTTAATAGCAATGATATGAAAATGTTTTATATGTTATAGGGTGTAATTTGCGGTACAGATAGTGGTCTCTTATTTGTATGTATATTGCTGTAAATGGTGCAGGAGAAAATTCTTCCTTTGCTGTAATCAAAAGCACAGACAGCAGTATTTATGCAGCATTTATATACATAAATCCATTGAAATCTGCATACAGCTCAGCTGACCGGAGCTATTGAACATGGTGCTGAAGGACAGCTCTCATTATTTACTCAGGGCTCACACTGCTGTCTGCTCGGTGTTTACAGCCACAGAGGCACCAGGACAGCAGCAGCAGACCCTCTAAACATCAGCACACCTGACACACAAACTACTTCCTGTTTCAGGCTTGGAAGAATGGAGCATCATACCCCATCAGTGTCCTGAGACCCCTGGGTTAGTTTTTGGTAGTTCTCTCTAAAACATGACAGACCTGCATGATTATTTGAATACCTGAATGGAAATGGACTGGAAATGCAATTAAAAATAATGACATAAAACTAAACCAAAATGATACATTTATAATGTGCGTTTTTATCTTCTACCTGTCAGGTTTTTAACTGTTCCTTGCTTTTAAAAT
>JABFEB020000060.1:30239109-30251907 GCA_019775895.2 Stomatorhinus ivindoensis | reverse complement strand
TTCCAGTCATGCCAATTCAGGAAGAGAGTCATCACATCTGGAATTCATTCCAGTCATGCCAATTCAGGAAGAGAGTCATCACATCTGGAATTAATTCCAGTCATGCCAATTCAGGAAGAGTCATCACATCTGGAATTCATTCCAGTCATGCCAATTCAGGAAGAGTCATCACATCTGGAATTCATTCCAGCCATGCCCGTTCAGGAAGAGAGTCTTCACATCTGGAATTCATTCCAGTCATGCCAATTCAGGAAGAGAGTCGTCACATCTGGAATTCATTCCAGTCATGCCAATTCTGGAAGAGAGTCTTCACATCTGGAATTCATTCTAGTCATGCCACACTTTTTTAGTGTTAGTTTAATACCATGCTTAATGAGCACAACTAACCAAAAACTGGAGAGCAGTCAAAGATTCACAGCTCCAGACCTCCCAGTACATTGCGTATGTTGATTTTCTGTTGAGATCTTCACTGACGAGACTTGATTAAGCTGTTGATTGAATAAATCACTTAAATCTGAAACATCTTAATGAAACAGCTTTAATTTTCTGCATGTATTAAACCCAAGTGCTAAGAATTGTTATAATTATAGCAGAAAACGTTTAATCTATTTTAGCTGCTAAAAAGTTACCTGAGAGATTAATTAATAAAAACAAAATTAAATTTCCCCACATGTTTGGAAGACAGATGGATGGAAAAAATGTTTTGATTGGTTTCACTGATTATAAAGTAAAGGGATTCATAAATATTACTACAAATGTACAAGCATTTCCTTATATTTGCTGGATTCAAATAGATCAAACTATGAGACTTATATATACAGTGGACCAAGTGCTGAAGTGATTTGCATTCTGTGATTTACTGGTCATGCATTCATCTATCCATCTCTCTGTCTTACATAACTGCATTTCCCAGAAAGCCCAAGTAATATCTCGCCTATATAATACATCAGAGGGGCCGTGGTGAGACTGGGCTAGGACACCATCTTGGATATATACAATCACCATCTGTACAAGAACACAGGAAACGACCTGTTGCAGAGACCCTGGAGAGCGATGGCAGAAAGGGGACGTGGCAACGAGAAGGAAGCTGGGAGAAAGCCCCAGTCAGGGCCGCGCTGGCTTGACCTCTGAGGAATGAATGGCTTCCTCTGGTGTTGTGGTGACATGATGCCCATGTTCAGACTGCCACTGCTGTTTGCGGTGACAGCTGGGACATAGCAAAAGGGACCACAAAAGCTGTCTCTTACAGCGTCCCATCTATCTGCAGCGAAGGGGAAACCCCTTCAGATCATCATTTCAAAAATACCTCTTCAGACAAAGAAGGCACGTTGTCTTAGGACTTGTCAACTTTTGTACCATTAATAATGCATTCAGTACTCATTAGAGAGACTGTCCTTTGTTAATTAACCTGCATTTCAGCTCGTGACAAAATGTTCATTTAAATAGTTTAAGGAAATGAAACAGTTGTTCCTGTCACATAATGTTTAAATGGTGTTTTTGAATCACAAAGAATATACAGGAAGGGGGAGAAACTTTACTGAAATACTGAAGGAAATTAAAAGATTGGTATGAGTAAAAATACTGCAGTGCATTACTTTCAGAGGGATGTGGAAATACCGAAGGGGACCATTCACAACCATCAATCAAACAAATAGTAACACCTGCTTCATACCCTCTGTAAATGATGGCCAACCTTGAAAGCCATAAAATTAAAAGAACCTGAAATGGAGATTGAAATTCTGAAGTGAATCAGAAGGCTGCGACTCTTTATCAACAGTATTATGTTGGTAAAATACATCAGAAATGAGAAAATGTAAGATAAAATCCTATCCTCTCAGCAAAAGCGGAGTGCTGCCTTCAGTTTAAGCTTGCCTGACCCAAGGCTTATCCCTAAAAAGTCTTTCCACACTCTTGATATATCAGTCACACCAGTTGCTATAGATAATTTGGTGTTTTATAATAATGGTGGAGTGAATTATTTGGCTAGCAGTATTCCATCCGTGGTTACTAAATAAGTCATATACCAAGCTACTACGTAATATCATTTTGAGAAAAACAAGACCTGGTTCACACATAACAATGAATCAACTGCACAGAGACCTCCATGAGTCATACCTCAGTAACTGGAATACGTTTCATCAGAAGCCACATGTGCTGCGACTGATAAGATACTGTAATGTAATAAAATACACATAGTCCCATAAGTCACGCTACGTAGCAGACAGCTGCATAAAAATGTCTGTTTCATTTTCACTGTCTTTTGGAGTGTCGACCTATTTTCAACTGGCACGTGTCCTACCCTTCCTGGGAGAGGCTGCAGCCCACCAGGATGCTGCTGTGTAATCAATTAAAGAAAATAATTGAATGGATATAATTATGCATCATAAGATGTGATGTGAATAAAAAATTACTGTAAGCATTGTAATACTAAGAAATTATGAAAAAATGCCATGTATTAATATATATGTGTGTCAGTGTGTGTGTTTATATATATATATATATATATATATATATATATATCAAACATAGTTCATTCGTATGCATACTTCTTTCAGCTAATTGATAGGGGACTGATTTTGAGTAATGCCTTTTCCTTAAATCCATTGTCACTAGGTCATTAAAACATGACTATGAAATCAACAAGTGTGTTATTCATATAGATATTTGTTTAAAATTATGTTAGATATTTATAGATGTCTTTGAGAAAGATAGTTCTGAGCTTTCATTCGTTTCTGTGTAGGAAGTAAACTGCATGTCTGGGGTTATCTTTGTTTTCTAGTATCTTACACATTTCTTCTCATGTCAAGGTTTGTCAGTTGATCCTGCCTCTTTGTCAGGGAATTAATGATGCCTGCCGTTGTTTTGTACTAGATGAGAATACTTTTAGCTTTGTGCAGAAGGGCTACCTCAGATCTTGACACTTACAAGCAGCAAAGGTGTTGATTGTTCAAACCTTTCAGCTGGACTGGGTCCCTAGAGGTAAGAACATCATCAACTAGCTGAGCATTATTAACTCTAGAAGAATGACTGCTTTTGTAGTTTTCATGAGACATTTCAATAAAAGATTAAGGTTTGAAAGTATATTCTAGGATGAATTTGTCTAAGGAACATCACCAATCTCTTCTCAAGGGCTTCATGTGCTGGCAGTAGGCAGACAATGGCGTATGGCTGGGTTTGGATGATCTCATGTTACCATGGTGATTTATCACTAGCATGATGCCTACACCAGCCTCAGGTATTGAAATATAGCTAGCTTTGTTTGTTTTCTAGGGTTAAAAATGGTCAGCCCGGTGTATATTTGGCAATTCTTGGTGTGCACTGATTTCTGTTTGCCATTTAAAGGGCCTGTGGTTCCATTTTTATGGTTCTTATTATATTAATAGTTTTGTTTTTGAAAAAAAGGCAGTTTGTTTAAACTGTGGCTCTGTTCTGCCCATGTCTGTTCCAATGTGTGCCCCAAAGGTTGACCAAAACATTTTTTTTTTTTTTTACTTCTGACAACGTTTTAATTGACACAAAAAAGGAAATAATTTCACCTGAATGGGGCTTTGTCTAGGTGGAACGATCTGTTTGAAGCAGGAGCAGCTGTTTTGCCACCATGGCTCAGTACAGATAATTGGACTGTTATCAGACAGCTGATCTCATTGAAGGACTTTGTGGTGTGGGAGGTGTGTGGGGGTAGGAATGTGGGTTTGTGGGTTTCACTGCCTCTATTGTTAGGCATGATCTTCTTATGTCTGGGCCGGTCCCGACTGTAGGCTTCTGTACAAGTACTGTAAAGGGATAGTACCCAATATCACAGTTTAGGCTGCACTGAAGTTGCCTCCAAGTCGACGGCATTTGCCTATTTCTGGATGGCTTGATTGAAGTGCCTGGTAAAAATGTATGTAAAATTAAAAACTTGTGTCGTTGTTAGCTAAAATTTCTCATGCGGGTTTTGTCCCACTGCGAGAAGATATGCATCTCTAAATTACTTGTAGCATATGATTGTGTGTGTGTGCTATACCATAGATTTGCACATGATTGTGTGTGTGTGCTATACCATGGATTTGCATATGATTGTGTGTGTGTGTTATACCAGGGATTTGCATATGAGTGTGTGTGTGTGTGCTATACCGTGGATTTGCATCCTACACTGGGTGTTCCCCTGCCTTGTGCCTTGTGCTGCCTGCATTCAGCTCCAGACTTACCATGACCAAGACCAGGATGATTGGAGAGTCAAATGTTTAATTGCTGTTTGTTCCAGTCTAATTGCTACTGGCCAAAAGAATTAGATTGTAGCTACAAGTGGCAGAAATGTGCTGCTGGGCTCAGTCTTAGAGAGAGGGTGAAGAGCTCGGACATTTAGAAAGGCTTTCAAAGTTGAGCTGGTGCTCCTCCACATCAAAAGGAATTATCTGAGGTATTTCAGTTATCTGTCTAGGATGCCCCCGGATGCCCCCTGGGAGGGTATTTTTGGCATGTCCAATTGGAAGGAGACCCCAGAGTTGACCTAGGAGACTCAGCTGGCCCGGAACGCCTTGGTATCCCTCCGGAGGAGCTGGAGGAGGTGGCTGGGGAGAAGAAGGTCGGAGTATCTCTGCTCTGACTACTGCCCCTGTGACCTGAACCCAGATAAGGAGTGGCAAATAGATGGATGAATGCTGTCTCATTGCTAACAACTGAAAATAGATGGAAGATTTTTCAGTTCAGTTGAGTGAGTTTACCAGTATGCACGAAAGATCCTGTTTGCTATTACTGACCGCATTTCCCTCTCCGATCACACATACCACGCTTTATGGATTCTAGATTGTTTGTTAATTTATGGGTATGTTACAGCTATGGAATAGGCCAGTGTCTGTATTTGTAATATGATTTTTCATTCTATCTTTCAGAGAATTTATGTTTAATAAGCAGGGGCCCTTTAATGCACAGGCTAACTCTGGTCAGCAAGTGCACCAACATAGAAAATACGGGGGACACTGACATCCCAAACAACCCAGTGGCCGCTAACCAGGTTAGAGTTGGGTTGCTTGGGAGTATAGCGCTGAGTGCTGTAGCCTCACAGCACTACAGTCCCCCCCCCCCCAGCTCCATGTGTCTGGAGTTAGCATGCTGAGCTCATGTTTGGGTGCATCTCCTACAACTACAGCAGTTTATTCTTGCACTCCAACATATGGCGGTGCAGTGGTTAATACCGTCAGCTCCTGGACCTGAGTTCAAGTCTCTGCCCGTTGCTCCATGTATGTGGAGGTTGCATGTTCTCCCTGTCTCGCTGTGGGGTGTCCTCTGGGTACTCCAAGGAGGCTGAGGCTGCAGTTATCAAATTGCCTATGAGTGTGTGCTGGGTGGGCACCCCATTCTGTGCTCTTCCCTGCCTTTCATCCATAGGTTCCAGATCCGCTGTGAACCTGAATGGGATAAGTAGTTTCAGAAAATGGTGTGGGGAAAATGGACAGATGGACTCCATCATACAATTAGGTGTATTGCTGGTTCTATGATTCCCACTGTGTGTGAGTCCTGTGATAGACTGGCATCTTGTCAAAGCCTTGTGCCCTGTTTTTGCCTCCAGCCTCACCATGAACCTCTTACTGCAGAGGCAGTTATTTACGATGGATGTATGTCACTTTGGATCATTTTATGACACTGTTTCTGATCCTGGAGTCCAAGAACTGGTTTCATTTTTGGACGGTTTGACTAGTTACAGATCACCTAGTTAGAAAGTAATAATTTCTGAAGTGCTGAAGCAAAATATTTCATATTTTTGTCATGCAAAACCTAAAAAGGCCGTCAACTTGTTTAAAAACTACTATAAAACACAGGGTGGCAATCAGTCATAATACTTCCCTAAATTTTGGTTTTATTCTTTATTTCATAAATACACTTAGCAGCCCACCCATGGTCCATAACCTCTGCAGAGGGTCACAGTTGAGTAAAACAACGCAACCTTTTACTTATTCTTTCATGACTGTTATTGACTAACAGTTGGTTGATAAGTGTGTTAAACTTGAGTGTTAAATATTAACTCCATAGTCACTCACATCCATCTGATAACCCGCTAAATCTGAGCGGTGCATGCAATGGGAATCCATTTTCTGATAAATCAATATTCAATATTCAATTAATACAAATTTTTAAAGTTTTTTATCATTAGCTGACTTTAAAACCATCTTTGAAGAACAAAACAGAACTGTCACCTAGCAGAAAAACCCCTGAATTCAATCAACAGCTCCTTAAAGACTAGATAATTTGATCACAGCTGGAACTAGGACCATCATTTTCACTGGTGATTGGAGAAAGGATGAACAATCTCTGGTCTTTGGAGTTAACATAAATGCGGCAGGAGGCCAATGAAAATGGGGCCATGGTCTCAGTCCTATTGGCAGTTGGCTCCATTTCCTATTCATATTTTTTGCATTAGATTTCTCTTTAATGAGGTTTTGGAAATGTATATTCGTTAATTAAACATCTCTTCATATTATTAAACTTCCCATTGTCACCTTGTTAATCTTACCCTCATGTTTGCAATCTATCGCTATCATTACACTCTCTGGTGTTTCAATTATAATTTGGTTATTTACTTTTTTCATCATAATGACAAGCCTGTTGGTGTTTCCATGACAACTTGGTTGAAATCAGCAGACCCCCTTGGAATATATAGAAAGTGTTTGTTCCTCATTTCCAATAAAGAATACAGATCCATTTAAAATTGACATAAAAACATCTTTGTTTCCCTTTTTCCTAAGGCTCACTCTTCCTTGTTATCCTGCTGTCAGTGTGTTTCATCTCCACACTATTCCGCTGTGTTTTACTTATCAATGCAGTACATTTAACGTGAAAATGACCAGAGGATGTCTTGTCTGATTAGTTTCATTTAAACATCCCAGCATATTTAATTTCACCTCACATAACAGCTGAGCGTTCACTGAATTCTGGTGTGAGTTTAAAGTTTTCATAACTTACATACTTTACCACATTGGAAATTCAGTGACGGTCCACAGAACCTGTAAGATTTTAACCCATCTGTTCTATAGTTTTCACTGTACTGGCATTAGCAAACTTCCTTAACCATTTATCCACTGTAAAATTCCTTTGCTACATCACACCATTAATTAATGGGCCCCAGATATACAAGAACAATGGATGTGGACAAACAAAATCTCCCAGCCAGCAATTCACTGTCCCTAATGATGTATCCAGTGCAGAGTCACAAGGAAGCTGGAACTTACCATGAGAAACACAGCGGCACCCTGAACAGAATGCCAGTCCATCTTGGGAAACCCCCTCATACAAGAGCAATTATTTTTATTACTATTATTAGGTGTTGCCAAGTAGACATGTGGTCCTGACAGTACTCCCCCAGAATGTTCTGCCTTCTGTCTGGGGCTTCAGGCTTCCAAAACCATGGTCGTTGTTGTGATGATCGAGTGCATCTCTAGTGTTGCCGGTGATCCCTTTCCACTTTAATGTCAGCATTTACAAATATTATGGTCTTCCCCATTCCACTGGGTCTTCTCAAATATTTGATCAGCATTAGTATATTTATATTACACATTTTCCTGACTATCTCGCAGCTTAATTTAAAATGTGTTTTTTTTTTTGTTATCAGTTTTAGAGCTCAGGGTGTGACAGTCTCTGTGGCATAGTAAAATACTGAAAAAGTTTATCCATAATATCATTTCAGTTCACCAAAACTGTAAACTGAACATGTCATATTGCTGATTGTTGGTGTGTATTGGAAATTACCATGAATCTGCAAACTTTCACAATGGTTGTTTTTCTGATTCATTGAAAAAACAGATTGCTATCCACTGGCATGCTGTGAAATGTACACATCATTATAGTGCACCCCCCAATCTACATCCAACACAAGATCAGTTTACATCAGGCATTCCATACCTTATGTTTCTGAGTCATTGGTAAAAGTCCACAGGTTATATTGATGAACATCAGAACCAGAACCACAGAACTTTGTGGGTCATCCCTCCAAGCTGTGATTTTTACTGACATTTGCAACAAGAATCCAAGCATTGCTGGAATCTTAAAATATAAATGCAACACTCAATATTCATCTTAAACAAAGACTTTATTGAAAAGAAATTAATAA
This sequence comes from Stomatorhinus ivindoensis, assembly GCA_019775895.2. Taxonomy (NCBI): domain Eukaryota; kingdom Metazoa; phylum Chordata; class Actinopteri; order Osteoglossiformes; family Mormyridae; genus Stomatorhinus; species Stomatorhinus ivindoensis. The sequence goes on along the minus strand of JABFEB020000060.1, from coordinate 30,243,821 downwards.
ATGTAAATAACACATTAAATGGATTATGAAAGCTCTAAGTACTGATGGCATAATGGGGAGGGAAGTGCACTTGTAGTTAAAAGAATGCTGGTTTAAAGCCCCTACCAGCACAGTACCATTGAGGTGCCCAGAGCAAGGTACTTCCCCACTTCCCCCAAACACTGCTCTGAGGTGCCCAGAGCAAGGTACTTCCCCACTTCCCCCAAACACTGCTCTGAGGTGCCCAGAGCAAGGTACTTCCCCCAAACACTGCTCTGCAGGTCCTGAATTAGCTGCCCCCTGCTATACCACATATGGGTTATATGCAGACATGTCTTGTTGTGTGCTGTGGTGTGTCAGCAATGGCAACTACTCTCTTCACTTTTGGTTACCGTTATTCTGAAAAATAAGCTAGGTTGTGGAAGAGGATTCCCACATTCCCGTATCTGGCATACGAATGCGTGACATACCTGCATCTCTTGCGAGTTGATCAAGTTGTTATTGGTGGCCTGTGAAATGTTCAATATCAGTGTGAGGTTGTCTGATATTGGAGGATGATGGAATATGTTGTCCTATGTGCTCATCTACAGCTTTCCAAAGATGCTCAATGGGTGACAGGCCTGGTGAGCATGCAGACCACATGGTCTGTGATTGTGAAGCCAGCTGCACATACTGCCAAAAGCAGAGGCGGCTTATGCTAGAGAAATGGGCATCCATGAATCTGGCAACAGTTCTGCTGGGCATCCCTGTACCCAGCATGCCAATGGTACAGTGCCATAATACTTGAGGCATATAGGCAAATGTGTCGCATGCCCATTTTAGAGTGCCCCTTTTATTGTCCCCATATTAATGAGCACCTCTGTAGTGAGCTGCTCAACATTCATGCTGCATCATATCTGTGTAGAATATGGGTTATCAATGCAATGTAACCTTTTTTGGGAAAATTTGAAGGACATCTCTCTCCCTCTTGGCCCTTTGCATACCCACAAAACACATGGAATTTCTTTTTTCAAGCTGCTGCAGAATGTTGAATTAAAACTATTACTGATATTAACATGTCTGGTACTTGTGTGTTCAGTTCGGCCAGGATCAATATTCCATAACAACATTGCATAAAACTGTCATCGGGCTCTGAACAAAGGTGGGGCCAATATCTGAATTTGCATTATCAGCTATGGCTGCTAAATATATCAAGATTACTGATCATTTCTAAACACATGATCATGAATGAGAATACCTTAATATAGCCAATTTTGCATTTTGGTAAAATGCCATTAAAATAGTGCTATACGACCTATAATTTCAAATATTTGACTCATATGCTTTTGTAAAACGTCCGTTTTATGTGGCAGAGGCAGAGATGCCAGGCAGAAAGTTTTGCGATCAAACGCAAGTCTAGCGCATGAAAGCCCGTTTTATCCTGTGCTTACAACACGACACAAATGTGAAAACTACTCAAGACACAAAGTGTTCTTTTCAACTTCTATTTTCCCCAGTTGAAACAGGTGTAGAAAATATTTCCCAAACAAAAAGCGCACAGGCAGCGGTCATAATTGCATAACGAAAGTAATGTATTTCCAATACATAAGTAATGGAATTTATTAATAAAAAGGGCATCTAAATTCTCTGTATGTTTACGCTTTCATTGTGAACTGCCATCTGCATTTGGGAGAGGAACTTAAACAGTAACCATTTTACACGTTTTTAGCGAGAAACACAGGCATGTTTACTTTGCTGGGGTTTATGTGTGTGTGCAGAGAACATATTGCGTGCAACTTCATTTTAGTGTGGTGTGCTTGTCACCGAGCTGCAAGGAATTTTTTTTCTCTTTCATGTTTGCTTTTTAATCCCATGATGCAGTTTGACCCAGTGTAAATAGAATTAGTTGTAACTGCCAGTGAAAACTACTGATACACATTTTCAATTATATTGATATAACTGGAAAAGAATCCATGAGGAAAAAATATTGTATTTATCGATAATATCGAGTATCTGCCCAACCATACTCTAACTTTGCTAACTAGCAAGCCAACAACACAAAAAAATGCATACGTTGCTATGCAGATACGATTGGTTGTCAGGATGTAGCTTTTTGGTTTGTTAATTATGACCCAAGCCTCATACATAGTGGTGTTGCGTCCTCGTCTTTGGCAAGGAAGGATTTCTGATTTATAGACACAAAGCTCTGAGTCTGTGTCATACTATGTGTCATTCTGCACACAACCACAAATTATGTAGTCATAAGCATCTAGTGACTTGCATGCTAGTAATGTCTCTCTAGTTTACATGTTGGTTCTCCACCAAATGTCTGTGTATATCTGGCCACTGAATATTCGACCACTTGCTAATGTCCTCTACACATTTACTAATAGCACATGGACCTGAAATTTAATCACCATTGGCCAAAGCCAATTTGTTTAGGTAGCATTTGTGATCTTTGGTGCTTAGTGCATAATTTTTTCTTTTGGGTGCACATCTTAGCACAGAAACTAAATGTTTGTTTGACATGCTGATTATTTATACTAGACTAGGTTCTGATTATATGTCCACAAGAGCCCACTAATGGAAAATGTTATGTGCTTGCAAAATAAAATGGTTCCTAAACCAAATACATGTTTAATTATACAGAGTACCTAACTTCCTTCACTGAATATTCATAGAATACTAGGTTGAATATTTATAGCACATTACTTTAAAGTAATGCACTCCACAAGGCTAGAATGAAGTAGAATACATAGATGATGCTGATTATTACAGTAATATTACAGTGAGTTGTCACTCGCTGCCTGGTTTAACCTAGTGGAAACCAATAAATTAACCCAAAGCCGCAACCATGACTAACAGGCAGAACAGTATGTCAGGCCAAATTTAAATAGCAATTTTCGTAATGCAGAATTTTCCAAATGATGTCTTCAGGAGATAATGAACTTGTTCAAAACAAATATGAGAAAAATTCAGGATGGAGAATTTAGTCTGATTGTAACACATCTCATTAATCAGTAAACTGTACCTTGATGGCATTAGACCCTGAATTGGCAAGGAAAAGTTTACAGATCACAAACACCAAAAACACAAATGGAGTTACCTGAGCCATGTCTATGCATGGGAGCTCAATCACCCCCTGCCAGATTAGCTCAATCTGACCCTGCCATATTATATATTCATTAGATCTGATCTAATGGGGAGACAGCTAATGGCTAATTTTAGTTATCTTCTGTCCTGTGCGAACACGCACACACACGCCACACAGCAGTCTTATCTGTAGAGAGCAGCCTCCAGTGCAACTGTTGACTGTGCTTCACTTCCCCAGACAGGATGGCACCACCACACTGTTCAGTACTCCGGTGAGCACGTCCTGTCTGGAGGGGCCCTGACTAAGGCAAGTGAACTGTTCTCAGGCGACTTCAGGGTATGTTTGAAGAACAGATCCCATACACCCTGTCCAAGGGATATGACGGAATTCGATGCATGTAACATCTTACCAAACAACAATCCCAGCAACTAACTACCCAGAATGATAGGATTGTCTTTTGCTTAAGATATATTTTCAACATGACAGCTCCATTTATTGACCTTCGATTACTATTTTCTTCAATTTCTCATGTTTGATTAGTATATCAAATTACAATTTTGGAACCTACCATCAAAATGAAGCTAAAGCAGTGATATAATTGAAATGCACCCCTCTGTGAACATAAAGTAAGATATGATCTGATTAAATTTCACTAAATTTACACAAAACGAGATATTTCTGCAGCTCTACAGCCTCTCTGTGGAACACGTCCTGAACTCAGGTTACTTTAGGATAACAGAAGGAACCTAATAAAAGCCAGGAACATAGAACAGAAGTACGGCTCTGTGTACATAAAAGCACTACAACAATCTGGCATGTAGCTCTGTTAATTTTCAAGTTGCCAAGCTTCAAATGGATTGAGAAGTAGGTCGTTCAGTTGGCATGGGACCCTGTTGCTGGAAATTTTGCTGGAGAAATGCATCTCTGAGGCAAACAAACAGTCTTGACCCACTTCAGTCCCAGGTAAACCTATTTAAAAGTCCTGAAGAAAATCACTAACCTACACAGCAGAGCCTTGCAGAAGGACTATCAGAATAATAACAGAAGTAAAAGAAAGAATGAAGGTGTGTGTCTCTGGGGCTGCACTGCCTCAGTGTGTGGTTCCACACCTCATGTGTGTTGATTTGCACCCCCCTGGATCTGTAAGTATCGAGTTTGCATGTTTCCGCACATCCGGCTCTTGGTTCATCCAGGCACCCTGGTTTCCTCCTGTTGTACAGTGACTTTTGACTTAGATGAAGTAGTGAGTTTCCAAATTGTTCTCCGTGTGTGCACTCTAATGGGCTGGCATCCTGTCCAGGGCATCCCAGCCTTGTACCCAGTGTTTTCTGGGATACAATTTAGCTGTACGATAAGTAAAAGTGCCAGTAATTGGTATGCAACACAATGAGAAATAACTAGTTACGGCAGCAGGTCAGCAGTCGAAGACACCAACATGGGTGCTTTCCTTATTTAGGAGACATGATGCTCTTTGGCATGAACCAACGACCCGAAAGTGGCAGATGAAAAGTGTGGCTGACTGGGTGTTTGAGGTCACCATGCAAACCAGTTTAATTTCCTCCTCAGAGGCTGCTGGCAGAGCTGTGCTAGTCACAGCATGGTTGACACTTTCACATCAAGTTTGGAGCGGCAGTTTATTGTGAAAGCTGGAAGGCTTAGA
>JABFEB020000060.1:30196701-30228625 GCA_019775895.2 Stomatorhinus ivindoensis | reverse complement strand
TACATGGGGAGGAGGATTTATAACAGCAGTGGTGAGGGATGACTACATGGGGAGGGGGATTTATAACAGCAGTGGTGAGGGAAGATTGCATAGGGAGGAAGGGGGGGGGTGTTATAACTACATCAGGGAGCTGGCATTATAGCGACAATAGTGAGGGATAACCCCACAAGGACAAGGGTTTATAACATGCTATTGACATAACAGGTATGCAAGTACACATTCATTATATAAAGCAATATGCATAGTAGTTTATTGTTGTAGTAGTACAAATGCTCATTTATCCTATCTGCACTTACACTGTTATGACAAGAAACTACCTTGCATTTTAACCTTTATACCGCGAATGAATTTGCCATATAAAGCATAAAATGCATGGCAAAATTTTGTCATAACAGCACAAATGCACATATTGCCAATACAACAGGATAATGCTACATGTATTGGTTTATACAGTGAATGCCTTTTCAAATTTGAAGTTATACCTCTGTTTATAACTGAAACAATGAAGGATGACAATAAGTTGAGGGATAATCACATGGGGACAGGTGTTTATAGCAACAGCAGTGAGGAATAATCACACGGGGACAGGGGTTTATAACAGCAACAGTGAGGGATAATCACACAAGGACAGGGGTTTATAACCACAGCAGTGAGGGATAATCACACAGGAACAGGGGTTTGTAATAACCACAGAGGGATAATCACACAAGGACAGTGGTTTATAACAACAGGAGTGAGGGATAATCACACAAGGACAGGGGTTTATAACAACAGCAATGAGGGATAATCACACAAGGACAAGGGTTTATAACAACAACAATGAGGGATAATCACACAGGAACAGGGGTTTGTAACAACCTCAGTGAGGATCGATAAATGGAACGGATTTCAAAGCAAGCGCAATAAGGTATTGCATAGAGTAGGATTTATAGTACCAAATGTACAGGTTACATAACATATTATACGCACACTTAAAATAAATTAGATGATGCAAGGACGAAAATAAAGAGTTATTAATATCTGTGAAAATCCTTCACTAGCTTCTGTAGTCTTTTTTTATAGTTTCATGTGAAATGCCTGGGAGCTCGTTAGCCTCTGCTGCGGACTTAGCTTTCAGCTTCCCCGTGAAACCTGCAGGGAGATTCTGTTTTTCTGTCTGGAAGCCCACATAAAGTGTATAAATCTTGTGAACCACTTTAACTGCAAAGAGACAGGTCCCTTTAAACTTACTCTCCTGAGTCTCAAGGCTGTTAGTCATGGATTAACTTTATTAGGAATACATACAATTCATCCTCCAATATTTCACACAAAATCTTATTAATGCGTGCAAAAAACCAGTAAAACAGCAACATTCAAAGCTGCAGCAAGTAAAAAGTAAAGTAAAATTAGCCTCAAATGCGAATGAAATGCATTCTGCAGGCATTGCTTCACAATGGACTGTAATGAACAGGAAAGTTGATTATTAAGAAAAAAACACAAATTTTGTTTTGGAACATGTACTACTACAATTATATTAATACAATGACTAAACAAACAGGTGCAATTTTTCATAAGGGGGGAATTTAATCAATTAAAATTAAGAACAATTGCCTCATTAAATACAAATTTAAGAGCAGGGGAGAAAATAAACAGCAATGATGGGTTATGGTTGATTGTTATTTTAGCTGAACAAATGGGACTGACCCTATAGGGACTATGATATGTCTGAGAGAGACCAAAGGCAGTTTACCATACAATTGTGTTACTAAAAGTCAATTTCAAATCACGGGAATGAAATGCTCCAATTTGGCCAGCAGAACCTTGTGCTGTTAGCTATCCCTTGTCTTCCTTGTTGGTTCTTTAATCACACCTGCCTCTCGTTCAGTCCTTGTTGGTTCTTTAATCACACCTGCCTCTCGTTCAGTCCTTGTTGGTTCTTTAATCACACCTGCCTCTCGTTCAGTCCTTGTTGGTATGTGTGTCTCAGTACCTGCTGGTATTGTGCTCCCCTGTCTAGTCACTGTCATCATCTCTGTCTGTATCTGCATCAGCCACTGCACCAGTTAGTGCTCCCTAGTTCCGCTGTGCCCTATACTGTCCCTAGTCCTGATCCCTGCTCATCCTAGTTGTTCCTTGCTGTTCCTCGCTACCTTTCCTTTTGACCCCTCACAGTCTTTTATTTTCGCTTACCAATATATGTGTTTCAATGAAGGCCCTTTCAGTTATTCCTACAGCTGCCCCGGGGGTGTGCTTCCCCCCCCCCCCCCATCATTACAGGTCTTTCCATAAATTCTAATACCATGAAAACATATTAAATTTATCAACTTAGATTAAAACTCTATCATGACATCCAACTTAAGAAATCTTTCCACAGAAAACTACTCATATGAATACTACTAAATAATAGAAAATGAATATTAACAGTAATAAACAGTATTAACATAAACAACTCTATATATATTTAAGTGTCCATTTTGTAGTATGTCTGTGGTAATTTTTCATACCAAGACATTTTGGACAATATATTTATATTTAACAAAATCATACAATAGTGACTTTCCTTGCTGAGGAGTTGGCAACAGCGGGCATGCCTCACTTGTATAATCAAAATTTTGTATAAAAGCACCACCTGAATAAAAGCACCCGATTAATTTGTTTTATGTATTTTTTATTTTGTATTAATCATTTTTATATGAATATTTTTGGGTTTGAGTTTCCATTATTTCTAATGGGAAAATTCGCTTTCATATACAAGTGCTTTGGATCACGGGGACGTTTCTGGAACGAATTATGCTCGTAATCCGAGTTTTACTGTATATTCAACAGCAGCTGTGTAACAGTGATGTATACTTCCATGTGTGGCGGTTGAATGTTCTCATTTGCTGCTCTGCTGTACTGGAGTACAGTCATGTTGGAACAGAAAGGGTCTTCCCCAAACTGTCCCCACTAAGTGGGAAGCATAGAATTGTCCAAAATGTCTTGGTATGAAAAATTACCACAGACATACTCCAAAACGGAGTGGAAAGCCATTCCAGTGGCATATAACTCTATGATCTGCTTTCCATCTCCACTCCTTCTCATACCCTTAGATCTTTATCTTGCATTAATCTTATTATACCTCCTGCTTGCTTGACCTCCATGGGGTATAGAGCTTCCAGCCAAGTGACCCCTTGTCTCTCTTCCACAAGACAATAATAACTCTTCCTACCTTTAAATCCCACCTCAAAACACACATTTTTAGCTTGCTTATTCTGTATTACAAATTAAATCTTGTATTTGTCATGACCAGAGGTGGAGATTTCAGGTCCAGAAAGTAAAAATCCAAACCAGGATTTTGTTCCAACCAACCAGCTGAGTATCTGTGACTGTGACTCTTTATATTCAACTGGTTGGTTGAAACAAAATCCAGGTTTGGATTTTTAATTTCTGGACATGAAATCTCCACCTCTGGTCATGACCTGCTCGTACGATCCTCCTGTGTGCCACACCCCCTCGTTTACCTGTGAATCCCCGATTGTAATCACCTGTTGCCTGTTATGTTCACCCTGTCCTGTGTATTTAGTCCATTTTTTTTTATTTTATACTGTGACTTGAGTAATGTAACTGTATGATGTAAGGTGAGGTGACATATAAATATCATCCTTTTATCATTTTATTTATAGAGTGCCTATAAATAAAATGTATTGTTATCTATTATTAAAGCTGCAATGGGGGGGACCAACATATTGATGCGTATGGATTTAGAATGGGATGTCATAAAATTTCCTGTAGGTGTAATGACCAAGTGTCTAAATACTTTTGTCCATATAGTGTAAATCTGAGCATAGTCAGGTTTCAGAAGCCCCCATGCAAAACACCAGGACAGACACACCACTCATCACAACAGAAAGTCTACACTTTTAGCAAGTCTGATAGAGCTAGGTCTCACATCCCTCAGACATGGCTGTCAGATTGCTTTATTTTTAACGGCAGTGGTAATACACTGACCACAGGGGCACTACATCCTATATTTGGACCAGAGCTGTGGTGGATGAAAGCTGGGGTGTGACATGTTTGGGTTATGAAGGGTAAATCGGAGACTAGTTGAAGGGAGCTGAGCACGAGCACACCTGCACACGATAATGGGTGCCGACTTATTCAGGTGAGCTTAAGAAACCCCACATGGAGCTTCTAACTTGAAATATCACTTGGGTGCTGGATGGTCACCTGAACACCGGTTTGTATCTGAAGGCACTAGTGTGCTCGTTCTCTGCAATTCACCCAGGCTATAATACCATGCATTTAATGGTGGTGAGAAATTCTGTGTTTGCTATGCTATTGTGCATAAATCAAAGACAACAACCACCTCAAAATTTGAAGCCCACAACCATGGAAGTGCATGGAAAACAAAATGCATTTTATATTTTTTCCTCTGCAGCCCCATTGTGCCGTTCAATAATATTGATATTACACTGATATATTAAATTGATATATTAAATTTAATATTATTAAATTTCCAAGAAAGAGAACTTCCATAAATCTGGGTGACCTCAAAAAACAGATCATAATTCCTTGAAATAAAACCAACTTTGTTTAATACACTGTTCCAACCACATAAGTGGTAAATTAGAATTCACCTTCATATTCTCTCTCTCTGAACCAATTCCTGTATTTTTCTAACATCTTCTGTGCTTAATGCTGTTAAAGTGATGACACAATTTGCTGATTCTGACACTTAAGCCAATGGCCATCAAGGTTTCAGAAGCAGTTTTCAAAGAACACATTCTTTCAGGGGGTTAGAAATGCTGGACAGACTGATGCAAGGTCATTTTTATCCATTTTTGAGGAGAAGACACTTTCTGTCGGGATCTTCTCGCTCACTGCCCCCACATCACCCAAGCATTCTCCTCACTTTGTGCTCCCTCTCCATTGGGCTTAAAGGTTAACGGTGGGGATTTCACTGTGTACTGCAGAAACGTGACCAGGCCACAAGCCCAGACAAAATGCATGAGCGAAGACTTTCGGCATCAAGACAAACGGGAGTCTGTTAGCTGCCTCTGGTGGCTCTTGAAGCTCATTATAGAAGTAATAAGGAACACGCACCTTAACACCAAAGCAAGATTAATTAAATCCCAGGACTGCCATAATTTCATTTTTAGAACTTCATCTGTTATAAACTGGCTATATTCAAATAACCTTGTAGCAGATGGAGATGCAGTCATAAACAAATATGCAATGTATTTAAGATTTTTTTTTAATTCGTATTTTTAAGTGGGCAGTATGGAGAAACCAGGATGTATAAGATGCCAATGGAAAATGCGTAAATCTGCATTTTATATCCCTTTTGGTCAGCACTTGGGGTATAAGGCGCTGAGGGTACCGTTTTCACCTCATTTCCCGGGCTGGGGCATAGAGTGCTGACTCTGACGTCATGGGTTCTCATATATAATGTTGAGTGAGCTGCTCTGGGTCTCCTGGTTTTTGCCCCCAGTCCTAAATTGTGTGTGGAGGTGAACTGGTATCTCTAAGTTGCTCAAATTATGTTCCCAGTGCTAATGACCTTGTACTGGATAACGAATAGGAGGCAGAAGATTGTCCTTGTACACATACACATATACACAAACACACCCACAGTAACATATTAAATGGGACGTCAGCTCTACTCCAGACTCCATAGTCTTCTGAGTCAGCCCTTTCTGCAGTAAGGACCAAAGAATATTTATCTGTAAGATAATGAGAATGCTGTGAAATTTGGCTGTCATGTAAGGAAAAGATGATGATACATAATATCTTAGATTTTTCTTTTAGTCAGAATTTATTTTATTCAGTCTAGATGACAGGAAGCTAAGTAGCTCCTCAGAGACTTACATTAAAGAAACACAGATTTTAGATCCTGACATGACATGTGTACACCAATACAAATCTACAGCAGTGAAAGAGTTTTCTATAATGCATTTTCCCTCTCAGAAAAGGGGGATACATTTTTTCATGTTTTTTTTTAATTCCTCAACCCTTGCCGTTTAATGGGCTCACCTGAACAGGAAGACAGTTACTTTATATTCTGCAGTGTGAAAAAAAGGTTCAAAATTAGATAAACATTGGCTTATGAGCAATGAAGCATTTATGAGCCAATTACCTCACAAGTGCTGGAGCTGTTTATGCAACTTTCCAAACACAAGTATACTACAGTAATGATATAATCATTATAATTTAATTTTTGCTTCCAGGAGGAATGGCAGTTCAACAGGTAGAACTACTGCTCACCTCCAGGGTAGAATCCACTTCCACTTGGACACGACCAAAAAAATTTAAATCCCAAAACTCTTGTATTTTGTTGCCCATTTTTAATTTTCTTTTCTTTTTTCTATAATTCTAATATTGGGTCCCCAAGAACATTTTTAAATTTATCTCTTGCATTTATTAACCAAAAGAGTTTTTCTTAATGGACTAAATTATTGGAAGATAAACAATTGTTTCTGTTTAAGTGCTACTTGAAGGAATTCCACGTGACATGCTGAGAGCGTCCACGCACAGCTTAGGATCTAGTCTGTGAAAATCATAAAGAAACAAATGGCAAAAAACTGTAAGAATCCACAGTTGAAGAACCTAAACAGATCATTAAGATATAATTAATCTTCAAAGTCTTAATTATCATCATTACAGCAACAGTCATGTGACTTGACATTCACAAAAATAGAACATAATTTGTTGATTTCTGAAAAACTGTACTTTTATTTCTTGAGAATCAGTCTAAGCTGAGAAAGCCCAAATGCGATCAAGCAGTTATTCCTGACCTTTATAGATGAGCATCTGGTGCCTGATACATTTTTCAAGCATGTTTTTCCAATGTGATGATCCATACAGGAGTGCATTCTGTGAAGACTGGGAAGGACTTCACAGATATTTCTCCAATAAGGCTGAGCAGTTCACAAAAAATTCTAGAACATAAAAATTGAATTTATTTTGATCTGCCCAGAATGAAAACATTCTGGGTTCAACCGCTAGGAGAAAGAGAAGTGTGACAGCAAGACTCATGGCTCAAATTGTATGCCTAACTATCTTATCCTACATGTCAATCAGAAATCCATGACTTAGAACAGCAGTTAGTCATAATTGCAGCATTATATTGTTTGTTTACCTGTTTTTTTCTGTTTCTTACATTTATCACAATATGAATGCTGCATTAACACAATGAAAAATGACTTGTTTGTTCTATTTATTCAGAATGTTTTAGCACGTGTATGCATATGATGATTTACCATTGTCACCATGGTATAATGGTCAGTTGCTTAAACCTTGTTAGTCAAAATAGATTATGTGAAATAATTTTACACCCAAAACTATATATGCAAGTAATCAGTGTGGAAGCCACCACATGCAAAGCAGTTCACAAAACTTTCAAGACTATATTCCATAAATTGCACTGATAGAACACAGTTGCATTTTTGGTTCCTAGGTACTAATAGTTGATAATGTGTTTGCAGTATGTGGACACATATAAATGAATTCTTTAATGTTCACCTGTAGTCATGAGATGATAAACATACAGAAGGCTTTCCTCCATCAGAAAACCAATCTGTGCTACAATGTTCCTGTTTTTGTAGGGATGCCAAACTGTTAGCCAACTAGATGTCAATATAGCAACTCCATATATTCACTTAATATGTTTGATTCCCTATTTATCTTGTACATTATATTGCCAAAAGTATTGGGACATCCCTCCAAATCATTGAATTCAGGTGTTCCAATCACTTCCATAGTAACAGGTGTATAAAATGAAGCACCAATGCATGCAGGCTGCTTCAAACATTTGCGAAAGAATGGCTCTGTGATAGGATGCCACCTGTGCAATAAGTCCATTCATGAAATTTCCTTGCTACTAAATATTCCACAGTGAACTGTTAGTATTATAATAAAGTGGAAGCAATTGGGAAGAACGACTCAGCCACGAAGCAGTTGGCCATGTAAAATCGCAGTGCGGGGACAGTGAGGCGCACAGTGTGCAGACCGCTAACTGTCTGCAGAGTCAACAGCTACAGACCTGCAAACTTCATGTGGCTTTCAGATTAACTCAAAAACAGTCTGCAGAGAACTTCATGGAATGGGATTTCATGGCCGAGCAGCTGCATCCAAGCCTTATATCACCAAGTGCATTGCAAAGTGTTGGATGCAGTGCTGTAAAGCTCACCGCCACTGCACTCTAACAGTGGAGATGTGTTCTCTGGAGTGACAAATCAGGCTGCTTGGTCTGGAAATCTGATGGATGAGTCTGGGTTTGATGGTTGCCAGGAGAATGGTACTTGAATGGTACTAGAATGGCCTGACTGCATTGTGCCAAGCGTACAGTTTGGTGGAGGGGGGATTATGGTGTGGGGGTGTTTTTCAGGGGTTGGGCTTGGTCCCTTAGGTCAAGTGAAAGGAACTCCTAATGCTGCAGCCATTTTGGACAATCTCGTGCTCACAATTTGGTAGGAACAGTTTGGGGACGGCCCCTAAATGCACAACAGTACACAAAGCAATGTCCACTAGGACATGGATGAGTGAGTCTGGTGTGGAGGAAGTTGACTGGCCTGCACAGAGCCCTGACTTCAACCCTTGGGACGAATTAGAGTGGAGAATGCAAGCCAGACCTTCTCGACCCAACATCAGTGCCTGATCTCAGAAATGCTCTCCTGGAAGAATGGTCAAAAATTCCCATAGACACACTCCTAAACCTTGTGGACAGCCTTCCCAGAAGAGTTGAAGCTGTTATCGCTGCAAAGGCTGGGCCAACTCCATATTAAAGGCTGTGTATTAAGAATGGCATGTCATTAAAGTGCATGTGTGTGTAAAGGCAGGTGTCCTATTACTTTTGGCAATATAGTGTATGTGTGTGCCCTCCCCATCATCATAATCCATCCTGGGCTTCTCAAAATCCAGGGTCCATTTTCACTTCCAGTTCAACCTTGTTGCACCTGTATTTGTGTGAGACTAACAAGGGATATGGAGAACCTAAAGAATTCCTATGTACCTGTACAATGGAAGAATAAAATATTATTACCCACTGAAGGGTGGAAGAGAGCCAACATCCTGCCCATGAAACACAGGGCACCTTTGACTGGGATGCCATTGTATCACATGCTACACATAAGCATGTATTACAGACAACAAAGGCACCAATCCACCTACTGCTTTTGGAGTCTGAAAGGAAAGCCATAGGAACACAGTGAACTGCACACACACAGAGCTGGGGTCTAGAATCTAAGTCACAGCTGCCTGCACTGAGGTTTTTTTTTTTTTTTAGCTTTTTGCTGCCATCTGCTGTACATAAAGGGAAACAACATAAATAAATAACCCCAGTTTGCTACAGAGTAGGCCTGAAATTCCACCACTCACAACGGATTGGATTCAACACTGGTAGGGGCCAGATCAGCCCCAAACAACCCCCCCCCTAAGCACACAGTTCACCTTGGCGTAACCTCTTACCAATTAAGTCATTCCTAATATGGCACAATACTGCTCTATTGTTGGCCATACCATTATCACTTTGTTAGGTACAAAATTAATTCAGTAAAAACTTAAAAAATAATTTATTTTACAGAAAGGTTAAGCCAAGACCAAGACTATGGATTTTCAGATTTGATTAGATAATTAGCTTTTACTTCCAAATTTACAAATGCTCGCAAATGAATATCAGAGCTGATAACATGTTCTAAAGCCAACTTACAGGCTGAAGTTGAAGGGATCAGCAGTTCACATTGGCTACTGAAACAGAAATATTATTTAATTGCTATAGAGAAGCTATATTAAAGTTATGCAGTTAAACCAATACTTTCCTTGCAATACTTTCCTTGCAATGGTTAATTTCTTTGATCATTAATTTATTTTAAAGTGCGAGGGCAAATACTGACTGAAAAGTTTCATTCTGGGGTTGCTGTGACCTGTTAATTACAATATACTGAGGCTGCAGGACACAGGCGGAAGTTCATGAAATGGGTTTGGCAGCAAAGAGTAGAAAAGTGGTAGGAAGAGGTAAAGCTGCAGGTGCTACAACAGAAAGTAGCAGTCAGTGAGGAGCAGGGATGTATTTTATGGTTGTGGACCATGAGGGCATTGGTTTAAGAAAAGCCCAAAACCAGCCCAGTCGCTCAGAAAGCTGCATGATCACACCCAGGACTGTGCAGCAGCTGTTTCCATAGAAACAAGCCCATTGCTAGAAGACCCCAGCCAGGCGAGTGCCACTGGGGTTGTCTTTTTCCAAGCCTTTTTTACCTGACTGGGGGGAGCAGTCTGACCGAGACACTAAACTCAGTCAGGTGTTTAGGTGTCGGAGTCTAAGCAGAAACTGGATTGCAGGTGACAGCCCCGCTGTGCAAGATCCCTTTCATTGCTTATAGATCTGTCATCTCTAATTAGGTCCTTCTGTACTTAAAGGAGCTGAGTGACCTCACCAGATGCAGCTGTGGATGCACAAACTGTACAGAGGCTCTTAGATAAAACTTGAGGAGAAAACCAATAACGCTTCTCATTTATTCACTTGATAAATTTATTCTCTTACTGAACAGAGGATCATTGTGATTAGATGGCAGTTTCAGTGATGTTACAATACAGCAGACTGCCTAAAACAGCAGTCAAAATGCACCAGCTATTCTGCAGTAGATGATGGGCAGGTGCCCTAGTGATGCTGGAACAGAGTCCATCCAGCCTCGAGTCTGCCTCTCTCTGCTCAGATCAGCTGGATGGTGATTCTCTTAGAGCAGAATTCCGACGGCAGGTTACCCTGCACCGCATTTCACTGGCCTGGCCAGGACGCCCTCAAGCCCAGCAAGATCTCCACATCACTGGGCGCCAGGCGGTACACCCCAAGCTCATTGAGGGCGGACTCCCGGAGGGGTTGAGGGGCACCGGATCCCCCATCTGCCTCCTGGTTTTGCTGCAGGACATCCCTCAGCAGGAGGGCGGATCCCAGGTTGAGGGTCAGGATGATGCAGGCCTCCTTCACCCTGGGAGGGAGGGATAAGGTGGTGCTCAGGGCTATTAGAGACAGCATAGCCAGCAAATATGTCTCTGTGGGGGGAGGCGGACTAAGTGCATTTGCTCGAGAAAAACTGCACATGGTGCGAGGCTGAGTGGTGCAAGCAGGTGCTGCAGGTTCTTCTCGGTCAAAACTCACTGCTTGAAGTAATTATCTGGCCTCTTGCAGTAGTGTCCAAAGAGGGGGAACAGATTCCTCGTCATGTCATACTGCAGCTGTGCAGCCCCACCCTCGTTAAAGTGGTTGTACAGGATCACCTAAGACAGCCAGAAGTGCAGGGAACTGCTCACCTTGATATATCTATGTACAGCTGGCTAAGATGGAAACATAGGCAACAACCGCCCCTCCCGAGTAAGACTAACATATTAATGTAATAATGGCAGTTCACACATTTAAGGTATTAATTTATCCTGAGGTTTGCAATTTGTTCCCCCGTAAACTAAGAATTTCTCCCTGTTAATCTGGTGCCGGTCCAGCTCAATGCGGCGCAGTGATTTCTACAAGAGATCAGGCGTGAATTGCAACTCACAGCCCAGGCCCAACGTATAACTCACATCCTGGTAGAGTAAAAGGTCTAATTTCTCAGCCAGGCCCTGCCAGAAGCTCTGGAACAGCGGCAGGCAGAGCAGCTGCTGCAGCTGTAGCAGCCGGTCACGCAGGCAAAGCATCATGGGACACGCCGAGCTGGACAGTGACATGGCGGCCTGGTCAGACAGCAAGGGCATGGAGAACCACCTGCAGAGGTCACACACACACACACGCGCACACACACACACACACATACACAAGGACAGCCAGTGAGTGATAAAGGGACAGACACAGAGCCAGAAACCCCGGGGACACATAGGTAATAATCAGCAATAATCTACAAGGACCCCACCTTATGGCACACTGCCACCTGCTGCCAGAAAGAGCCACTACACTGAAGCTCAGTGAGATTGCACTGTAGTGGATTAAAAGGTAGAGCCTGACCAATAATTCAGCGTGCCGATATTATTGGCCAATATAAGCTAATTGCACATATAACAACATCGGGATCCTGGTTGGCGACCCCCCCCAGGCCAACACACGGTCCAGTCCTACCCTCCAGACTCCAGAAATGGCCGTCTATCTGCTGCAGCCATGAGTTGCATAGGCGTCCTCTTGCCTGGTCCAGCCGCTCAGGTCCTCAGCAATGAGGACCCTGTGAACTTGAGTGTAGTGCTATAACTGATGCTTCCTCACAAAGCAGGTAACGTGCCTTGTTCGCAAGTCCCTGAGCAACCACTCACTCAACACAAAGCCAAACAAGTGGTACCCAAGGATTCTTTGAAGAGACACAGTACCAGTGGGGTCCATCCTCATCTCAGGTTTCTGGGTGGCATCGATGTTTTGCCACCACACAGTAAAACAGGGAGCACCAGGACTCTAAAGATATCGGAGCATCACAGACCCCTTTCCAGCAACCTCTTGACCCCCAATCTCTCCCAATCTATCCACTAACTTCACAGGAAGAGTCACCAGAGACATGGATTGTCCGTTATCCAGTTAGTTGTGATGACACCTATTTCCCAAATAGAAACAAAGATTGATTTCTAGCCCACTGAAAACGGCACAATGCAATCTCACTGAGCTTCAGTGTAGTGGCTGTTTCTGGCAGCAGGTGGCAGTGTGCTGTTTTCCACCCCAACACACTATTAGCTTATAATGTATCATACATACAGCCCCCTCCGCAATTATTGAAACCCCTTGCAAAGATTTGCAAAAAGGGTTAGAAAAAAATCCACCTTTTTGGTGAAGTAGCTTCATCTCACACTGAAAAAGCGAGAAAAATCCAACCTTTAATTAAAATAAATTTATTCAAAGAAAAACAAATCCTTCATCAAGAAATAACTATTTCCAACAAAACAAAACAGATTTTTAAATCCTCAAATATCAAACTCGGTATGGGTATCAATCCTGTATGGTCAGACGCTACTGAAAAGACCACCCCAAGAATTTGGTCTCCTAACACCAGGTTTGTCATTTCTTACCGAACCCCATTCTGATGTTCAAGGTCCTTCACCAAGGTCCCTCCAATTGTAATTGTTGAATGCATAACGAATTATAATTGTTGAATGCATAACGAATTATAATTGTTGAATGCATAACGAAAACTGAGTTTCTGTACGGTACGCATAGACTGGGCTGCTCTACAGTACCACCCGGTGGCCTCTTACAGACCTGTCCTTGCAGTAGGGTTGGACCTTTTCCTGCACCTCTCTCATGACGGCATCGAGGAGGCGGCCCATCATGTCACCCCGCAAACGCTCCAGGAGTGCCTGCAGTTCCTCAAACAGTGACCCCTCCAGGGAGGCCAGCCGTCCTACTTCAGTTGCCCCCAGGGGGCCAAAAACCTCATCCCCCAGGGACACGGCCGCCTGCTGCAGCTGTAGGAAGAACTGGAGAACGGGGGGGGGGGGGGGTCTCACAGTTATCCTAATGCACTGGCAGCCAGGCAAACATGCAAAGGATAGTTATATTCTATGTACCAGCATACAGCCTCTAACTAACACATAACCGCCACAAACTTTTGTGACTAGTTACTCAGCCATTTTTATGATAAATTCAGTTCAAGGCATTTCCTCAAAGGTACAAGTCATACTGCTAGGATTTTCACCTTTAACTGTTAAGCTGTTACACTGATGCTCTGGATCACTTCTACTCCAAATGGTGCAGAACCAGAGGTGTAAAGTACAAATGCTTCATTACAGTACTTAAGTAGTTTTTTCTGGATATGTTCTTCACTTGTATATTTTAAGTTGTTGCAATTTTTACTTTCACGTTGCTCTCTGAGCCAAATAAACACTTTTTACTCTGATACATTCTGCACGACCATCATTACTTACACAGTTAAAAAATACACTATTGTATGCAGGGAAAATGTCCCTGAACAGGCCTGTGGGATTCTGAGATACATCACATGTTGTCTTTATGAAAATGGAAGAAACAATACACACAGATGTACAATATATCGGTTGCCATACCAAACATGTCTGATATTTCATCTTTATCAATATTCAAAGTTAGTAGTACCAGAGCTACTACTGAAATAAAAGTCGTGATTTCACTGTACCATCAGCCATTCTCCATGGTGGAGGAAGAGGGTTTTAGTAATCTCATTCACCCCTTATAAGAGGTCTCGAAGTATTGGCTCACAAAATGTTTAAAATTTATTATCAAATCTGTCCCATAGATTGACCTTTCATTTTCCAAAAAATAAAAAAGTCATTCTGCTGGTCTGCACCATCAAGGCCCACAAGTTTAACATGTTTTTTTCCCAAATAAAGAGAAAATATAAACTTGCAACTCAGTTTTCCTTATTGTGAAACACAGTAGCTTGAAATGCTATGTTCAAAATCTGTCTTAATTGTATTTAAATGGGTTTTGGTAAGATGAGTAGATTTGAATGTATAGTACTTTTTACTTGACACTTGAGTAATTTTAAAATCAGGCATTTTTACTTATACTTAAGTAAAAGTCATCCAGTAAAATACTATTTAAGTAACAATTTGGGGTGGTATCAATACTTTAATTGAGTACTATTTCCACCATTAAGCAGAACTTTCCAGAATACTCCCTCTGAATGCTGATGGCTCAACCTAGCCCTAGGGCGACTACCTAATCCATGTCACGAGGGACACTATGTGCTAATACAGGGTTCGTAAACCAGCATTTCAATTAAAAGGCCCAGATTTTACTTAATCACTAAGTTCTTGCTGTGTGCTGATTAGTCAGTCTCCTGTAATCATGCGTGTCTTAATGTGAAACAGCTGCATGAGTGTTTCAATCAAGGAAACAAACCAGTAAAATCACAAATTGAACCAAACAAGTTAGCCAAGCACTGGAGCCTTTTGATTTTAAAGTTGTCTGTAAACCCTGAAGTAGCTCGTGGCGTTGCTCCTGCATTGAGTAGGTGGTCATTGTACCTAACCCAGATAGCATAAGTGGAGTATTATAGGACAGGGCACTTACCACATTGTCAGCCCAGTCGGACAGTACCGTAGAGATGTAGTTGGCGGCGTTAAGGATGGCGCAGTAGCGCCCACCCAGTGGCCTGCGGGACTCCTCCTTCATCACCTGGGTGAGCCGGATGCGGAAGTCGTCCACCAGCTCTCTCTGCAGGGCCAAGAAACTGAGCTGGGCCCGCGAGCAGGGCAGCGAGCGGTAGCGGTCTGAGAATGAAAGGCCGCATGAAAATGAAGGACCAGGGACCAGGGTTCAGCATGATGTACCGTCTTAAAACACTATTTAACCTGTTATATCATATTTACAACTGTACCTATTATGGCATATTTAAATTATACCCATGCCCACCAGAGGGGGCCACTACTCGTGGCGGTACCTGTGATGACGAGCAGTAGGGTCATGAAGGTTTCAGCACAGTCAGGGGCCTTCAGCTCATCCATATCAGTGATGTCTTTGTACTGGGAGCACCATGCACCCTCAGCTGAGAGCATGGCATCTACCTTTTCCAGGGCCACTAAAGGGGAAATACAGGACAGAGGCAAAACTGGAATACAGTTCACGAAGGACACAAAAGCCCAAGGCACGCCGTACAGAGACTATTTAGGTTCTGTGACTCATACAAACTTACTGGCCTCTAATAAAACGGAGCATGACTGCCAACCTACTGGCACGGGGCATTTAGCCAGTAATGGTACCATAAGGACATTACATAGACGAGTACACCCACACCCGAATGGATCCGGACCCAGCGAGACCAAGCCCGGAACACACATCACTCACTCTTCCTCTCCACACTGAGCCACTTCTGCAAGACAGACTCCTCCAGTAGGATGGGCAACGCGCCGGGCAGGATGCTGGGGTATGTGTGTGTGCCGCGAAGCTCCCGCTCAAACTGCAGCACCTCGTCCACCAGGTGACAGAAGAGGGCGTCATCGTAGAGCAGCCTCGGTGCATCCGACGCCAGCTTCTCCTGCGCTAGAGAGAGAAGCCCACGGCACAGCTCCACCTAATGGTGGGAAGACAAAATGGTCCATAAAGCACAGCCACACGTAAAGACCGCAAGCAAATCTCAGTTTATCACTCAGTTTGTTAGCAGGCAACAGACAGAAACATGTCTGTAAACCTGCTGCCACACCTTTGCATTGGTCTTGGTTCCAGCATGATCCAAAATGGGCTGGATCTTCTCCTCCATAAACTTGGAGTTGTATCCCATCCACATCAGAACCTGTGTCAGGTACCACTCCGGCTGTAAGATGGAGACAGTCACTTACGTAACGATAGGCTCATGGGAACCTACACACGGCTGTGCTTCTCTGCTGGGAGGGCCTGACTGTAGCCCTCTCCTTTAGACACCTGTCAGGCCAGGTATATATTCTCAAAAGCAGTACCGCAAGCCTTTCCTTTCAGGACAGTCAGACCCAGCCCAGGGTTTCTGGCGCCTGGCTGAGGTCCGGTGCTTTAGAGAGACATTAGGGTAGATGATTTGGGTTTTCATAACCCCAGGAAGAGTTATTCATGGTACTGGTGTTTACACTGGGTATATACTAAATGCAGGTTGCGGACAAATATAGACAGATGATAAATTAGATAGATATATAGACAGGCAGACAGATGGAAGGATGAATGGATGGATTGTCTGTCCACAACCAAGCAGATCTGTTTCAATAAGCTGACATATGCTGATCAGGGGGGAAATGTCTGCATAAGATTTAACAGCACTTAAACTAGCAATCTGCAGATCATTTATACGCCTTTACTTATTTTCAAATTTGCCCTTTATTAAGCATAAAACATACCATCAGCTGGCAGATATCTGTAAATTGTCTTATACCAGAAGTGCTTTCAAAATAAACCCAATGAACAAACTAGAATCGATGCTGTTTTATGCTGAGTTTCTCAGTCACAAAATCCTTGTCCACTCTGGTTGCCACATATGCGCTATAACAGGAGAGAAACATACATGCCAGTTCTGACCTTGCTGAGTGAATTGGTCTGCCGGTTGCCGCTGAAGTGGTACCGGAACCTCTTGCTGAGAGGCGACAGCATGATCTGTATAGGGAGGGACAGGGGTGGGCCTGGGGCGAGGCCTGGGCGGGGAGGGGGAGACCTCTTCTCTGAAATGAGGTCATCACTGAGGATGAGTGTCAGGGAACTCTAAGCCAGACTTTGATTGGAGCCCTGCGGTCATGCTGATATCATGAATCTGAAGGAACCACAAGACTAGCGAACAGAGTACTAATAGAACCTTCTGGCAGGTGGGTGGAGCAGTGAAACAGAAGGATACGAGGTCTGAAGGGACAGAAGCTGGGAGACCACAAGCTCCAGCTGATTGTGGAGGTCTGGGCCATTGGCAGGGGGTGAGAGGGAGGCCACGGGGGGAGACAGGAACGGCCACTGCAGCTGGGTTAGCACCTCCTCGAGATCACTGGTGGACAGAGCGAGAGTTTGGAAACGCATAACTCCTCAACAAGTGTCTAGACATTCTGCCATTTTAAATAAAAGCTCTTTAGGTCAACGTCCTCCAAAATAACAAGGGGTTGATAATACAAGGAAAAGCCACATCCCTGACACAGGCCACGCCCCCCAGACCAAGAAGGCCACACCCCTTACCCAGACAGCCGGTCTTTGAGAATCTTGTGCCAGAACTGCAGCGTCTCCCGGATGTAGGACTTCAGGTGTGTGCAGCCTGACTCCTGCAGGCTGAGGTCCAGTTTGGCCATCTGCCCCACAGCCCCCACTGCCTCCCATATGCTGCTGGTCATGAGGAACTGCTGGATTCTGTCACTGGCCAGAGAAGGACCACACATACATTCACACAAGCAAAAACATGTTACAGAGAAGCCGGTAGAAATCCCAGATAAGATCAAACAGGACTGGACAGCACAATAATCTACAATTATATGCTGGAAAAAAGGCTTAAAAACTAAATCCTAACCAAATATCAATTTAAGCCTTCAATCAAGGACTAAAGCAGGCAGTTCTGCACGTTTAGCACTCTAGAGCACATCCGACGACGGCATTGCTGGCACATCAGCACTAGCACGGGATTTGGTCCTCACCTCATCTCCTCAATGTAGGAGAGGCACTGTAGATACTTGAGGTGGCGCTCGATGGTGTCCAGCCGGCCCTGGGTCTGCCCCAGGCTGTCGGCCCAGGCCTGGGCGCCTTGCAGGTGCTGCTGCAGAGTGTTCGACAGGGCCCGCTCTCTCTGGAGGATCCCTTCCAGGGCATGCTGGGACTCCTCCGCTGCCGATAATGCCGCAGACACACGGAGAGGCACAGAGCTGGAGATGGTGAGCACCTGTAGGTCGGGGTGGATTTGTTGTTTCTCTTGAAAGAGTCCTGTCTGAAACTGGTCAGCTTCTGCAAATGTTCTATTAGAGGCTATTAGAGGCTTCCCATCTTTGATTTTCATTCACTGGGTTATGACTAATAACTGGTTGCACACAACGTTAACCTTAGCTAGGGGGGAAGAGTCAGAAGATTATAGCTAGCTAGCTGGTTAGCAGAATATGCCTCTTTAGCATATCTTAAATAAAGAAGGTGTATATTTAATATTAGTGTAGTTTGAACTGGTGGTAAACACTGCCTCCGGCAAGTGACAGACCCTGACATCGCCTTTGTGATCATCCTGTCTGCTCAGCACTGAAATCTGAAGCAGGAGCCCTATTCTAGTTTGAGATAAAGCCGGGCTCCGCTGGATGCTCTTCAGCTTGCATCCAGTAAACGCACTAAATCTATTGGACGAACAGTAGTATCTCATATAACTTTCAACAACAAGAAAACATGATTCACTTCAGCTCTGTTTACTCACGCGAATACTACCTAACTTACACACGGATTAAACGGTTACAAATACCACCTGTTTGTATTTTGGTTTTATACACTTAAAACGGAGAGTAACCAGTGAGATGTCTGCCTGACACATATCACGGGTAAGCTATGGTATTTGGAGCCGAACGGGATAAAACGTTTAACTTCCCAGAGGGAGAAACACACTGCGGGCAGTTGTTTTCGACATCCAAGTACTGACTTAATGACTGGTAAAGGTCGATTATGCAGACGCATGTAAACAACAGCTGAACTGTCAACAACTAGTTGTCCTTTAGTACAGCGCAATATCTCCGTTCTGCTTGTAGATGTAATAAAACTCGCAAGCACTACCTGCTCCTCCAGGCGTATGTTCTCCGCCGTCAGCTTCTCCAGCAGACCCTTGACTTTCTTCAGCGATTTCAGATCGCCGCCAATTTCTCCCTCAATCAGCTGGATCACGCAGTCAGGCATCTCCTGGTCAAACTGCTCCTCAGTGAGCGCCGCCATGTCTGTGACGCGCCTCCGCTCCACGTCTACAGCTCATACGCCCTCTGGCGGAGCGAAGCGACACGTCAGCGCATTTCCACACGTTTCTGGTTGTAAATTTGGTATTTCGCGAGGAACACCAGCCATATCAAACTAACCGCATTTAAAGAATATAACCTATCTTCCAAATTCGTATTCAGTATAGAATTAATGGGGTCTGAAAACTATCACATGCAGAAAATATCACATTGTTTTGCACTATATGCGTCTGTGTGCACTTTACATGCGATGCTGATGTATGAACAAGAATACCCCCCGAAATCAATTAAGTTTATCTCATATTTAAACCGTGGTACACACGAGCACACGTTATGGGCAGCTACATAGACCAATATCAACATCGACACAGCAGCAACAAAACTGGAATAATTCTGGAAAGACAACATCCTGGGAATTAAACAGCATATACAGAACCTTTTATAACCAAACCGTATCCATCTTGATAATTATAGCACTTTTGGTTGCTGATCAATACGATTCCTCATGTTACATCTTTTTGAGGTCCCTGCTCACACCTTATTTATTAAAGGTTACAGGAATTCCCAAATTGTCACATCGAAACCAGCGTCCACTTGACTGGGGGGTACAACTGTTCCTGTAGAAAGACATTGCACCTCAGAACCTGCATATTGTCCACCTTAAGCAGATATTTTTTACTTTTTCTTAAGAGGACTGCCCTCTGCTGGACAACTCCCAAATGTGTGTGTGTGTGTGCTGTCATGTCTAAATTACATTGTGGAAACCAATATGTGATAAAAAACCTGTTATTTTAACCGCGTAGTGTTATTTTTCTTCAGTTCCCACAAGGGCAACCAATATTATAAAGATGCAATCAAAAAAGTGAAAATGCCAAAGGTCTTGTATTTTGTTACTTAGGGTTAAGGTTGTCATAGTTGAGAATAGGATGTTGCCGATAGAAATCAATGGATACTCCCTACAAAGGTACGATACCTAATTTGTGTCTCTGTGTATGAGACTGGATTGTAACCAAGTCATATCAGATTCTGCTAGAAATAGATCCTGTTCTACAACTTGGACACTGAAGGGTTTTTGAGGCTTAAATGACTTAATTCACACTTTCAAAATGAAATAATTCAGAATATCTTCCCATACAAGTGCTTTCCTCGTTACTAGAGGTACCGTAAAATCACTACAACCACAGTACATGGAGTTACTTAAGGTTTAAATGAAGCTATGTCAGGTACAGTGATATGGCAGTTTTATTTAAGAAAGGTCACTTCAGGGGAGCAAAGCCATACAGGTCATATTAAGGGCAGGGTGAATAATGCGCTCCTTAGTAATTTAATAAGCTGGCCAACAAAAACTACAGATACTGGGGACCAATGGAGCATCTTGAGCCTTCATCTGCAAGAGAATATTCAGAGCACCAAGGGTGAGGACGATGACCTCAGACTCACTTAATGCCCTAGTTACTGGAGTTATTCATCTTGGAATTAAATTCTGAAGCTTTAAAATACAATTAAATGAAACTTAAAAAAACTGCGAAAGGTCTGTGTGAGCGCAAGCAGGCTGTTCCCCTTATGAGATTTCCCTGGGGCCAGCACACACACCCCTGTACAACAGCACACACGGTCCAGAAGCCTCAGAATATGCCCCTGCAGCTGTGCAGTCTCAGTTCAGCCAGGTGGTGTTGAGCTGCGTCTGGTTTTTGATGCTCGTATCCATCTTCAGCACCTCCCTGATGGCCATGGTGGCATAGGTCGAGGACGGAAGGGAGAACTCCATACGGAGGGCCCTGTACTTCCCCTCTGCGGCAGAACCACAAATTTCATCTCAGAACTTAAACCGATGAATAGGCAGATTGCATATGGAGGGGTAACGCACTGCACAGTGGGTACTCATAATTTACACCACTATTCACACAAGTCACACAATGCGGACATCACCGGGCAACCTTGGGGCTGACCTTTGGGGAACACCGGGGGAGGTCTGCCCTCCAGCTTCTCCACGTCTGTATGCACCAGTGGGATTCTGGGGTCGTCGTAATGAATCACCTCCCTGTAAGGGTGAGATGGGGCGAAAACACAGCACTTTACTGTTAATGGTGGATAAGAGCTCACTGGGCAAGCTGACAAATTCTTCTGCCTTATGTGGAGGACTAGAGGTCGAGAAAAACTAAAGAGCTGTGAAAGCCCTTTGAAGGAGACTCAAAGACATTCTCCGGCTCAAACTCACCGACTACTAGAATCCTGCAGGTTTCTGTACCGTGCTGATTCAAGAAGCTCAACTGATTTGCTAAATTACATGCAAGATTTGAGGTTAACCGAAATCAATCATTTCCCTGAAAGGTCTGTAACTGTTAATACTGATACAGACTGTCCAAACTGAAACTAAAGTGCCATTTTTGCCACTGCTTGGACGTTGGCTTGCGACATCAAACACCGGAATCGGTCTAGGACAACAAGCAGCCTGCACGGAAACCTCAACCCAAGTCATTTCTGACTCAAATGTTTCAGATCAATAGCTCCTCCACTCTGAATATGGGCCCACAAGGTGATTTTATGCTTGAGTAGTTTTTAAGTGTCTATACATTGGTGAATGATGCCTGATGATGGGACATGTGTTCCGAAAATTTACAAAAATCTTAATACCACTTACAAATCTAAACAACCGCAGCAAGTTCCAGAATGCACCGGACGCCAATCTAGAGACAACACCCTATTGGCAGAATGCAGCCACCACAGGACTGATGGGTACTAACCAGCTGACATCCCGGGGTCGTATAAGGATGCGTCGGTAGGCCCCTGCTAGCGAGTAATCTCGAATCTTGTGCCTCATGTTGTTGATGTCCAGGTCATCAGAGGCCAGCATGTCTATGTAGGCCTGACCAACTGCAGGAGGGGACACCCAACGAGTAGTGACAAGTAATGGCGTGTGAAGACTGAAGGCAGTGCCCTTAATTATGGGATGCAACACTGCAGAAGGGAATGGGGAACTCACTATGGTGCGTGGGGTAAATGACATCAAACCCAGGCAGGGGCATCACCACGTCGTGGATGGTGTGTTTCACAGCATCTTCTTCAGACAGGACATGTGCTGTCCCTGAGAGAGGACACGGCAGGTCTGTTAGTGTGGTTTGGGTATCACCATACCCTCCCTTCAATTATGAAAGCTCCTCATGAAGTTCCAATTGGAATTATAAGCAATGAAGTACTACAGAGCAGTGTTTCCTAACTTGGTCCTTGGGGGACTCCACACAGTCCATATTTTTGCTCCCTTCCAGCTCCCAAAGAAAATATGTGGACTGTGGCAGGGAGTTGATAGGGACCAAAAGCATAGACTGCTTAGGGCAGGCGTCACCAACTCCCGTCCTGGAGAGCTACTATCCAGTAGGTGTTCTATCCTACCTGGCTTCTGATGAGCCACACTTGTTCTCAGGTAAATACCAGGAGCAGGCATGGCTCATCAGAAGCCAGGTAGGATAGAACACCTACTGGATAGTAGCTCTCCAGGACCGGAGTTGGAGACTTCTGGCCTAGGGATTCCCGAAAATTGTGTTTGGAAACACTGCTAGAGAGAGCCTGGGGAATCAGGTGGCTGCTCAAGGAGTCACCTAGGAAAGAACCTTGGTTGCCACATGCCCATTGTCATCATGAACCCAAATCATTGACTCCATTGCTCAGTCACAGGGTACAGTATAGCCTAGGTTTCAATCCCTCTCCACTATTGACCTGCACTTCTTTATCAGTCCTTGAATGCAAATGGCTGGGACCTCTGGGCGGACAGGACCATCATTTGGCTCACCTCCTCTGAGCACCAGATCTCCCTTCACAGCCTTCAGGCCAAAGTCCTGCACACGCCGGCTCACCATGGTGTTCCACACATAGCTCTGGTAACTGTGGATGTACATCAGCCGGTTGTTGCGAGGGATCTGAGACAGGGTCACAAGCAGAGGCCTGACTGACATGCTAGACACTCGCATGCCACACAGTTCCACCCTTGCATACTCAATGCTGTCCATGACCATGTCCTCTCCAGGGCCTTGAATCAGGCACCTATAATCCACAACAGTCTGTCACCAGACCAGCTGTTTTAAACACTTTATGTTTCAGAGTCAGCTCTGGGTCTTTGGGTTCACTTCCATAAAGACAGGACTATTGTCTTTGAGACTCAGATGTCAGTCCTCACCAGTCCAAAGGCCGTGACGACGTTCTTCTTGCCATACTTGGTCAAGCCCCGCAGCAGCTGGCCCTCCACGCAGCGCTTCACAGGCAGCTTCTTCAGCGCCTCCTCCGGGTCCTGCGACCTCGCCCACTCCTCGCGGCAGCGCACCAGGTAGCCCTTTTCCGCTGGCGGGGGGGGGAGGGCATGGATCAAACCTCTACACACCTCACAAATGCCTGCCCCTTTCCTATTGGCGACAAGAAGGGACTCGGAAACGATTCGTCCGAGGCCATGAGTCGCCATTGCCGCAAAATGGCAAACCTCCAGGACGCGGCTTCAGGATCAGATCCATCACTTCTGGCCAGTTGTTCTGCAAGATGGCCCTGGTTGAGAGACAAAGAAAGAAAGAGACAGTCATGTGCCCATCAACCGGGGTCCCACCCCTGCATCAGCAGACCAGGACGAGCCCCAGCTTACCTGCCCACCTGGTAGGTGGGGACAGCGGTGGTGCCAAAACGCTGCATGCCATAGTAGTTAATGAAGCCAGTATCCCTGAGGGAGGTCATGGCTTGTAGCACCTGCTCATTTGTCCCTGAGATGTTCCTGGGAAAACAGAGGGTCCCGTATGAGTTGGGGAGCCACTGTTGGGGCCTCCGGGTTTGAGCGCCATGGAGCCTCTTCAGCCTGCATCACACGCACTGACCTGATCACCACAGTGAAGTGGTTGCCCTGCAGCTCCCCCAGTTTCAGAGGGTGCTTCTTGTAGGAGAAATTGCCCAGCTTGAAGTTAACCAGGCACTTATTGAGGTGGGCGATCCGTTCAGCACTGATCCTAAAAGGGCAGATGCCACAAGATGGCCAACTTGCTCTCACACACATAGACACGAACGTGGACGTGAATGAAGGACTCACCTGAGAACGGCAATCTCCTGAACAGTTATGGCTCGCTTATCCTTGGTGCCCATGTAGGAGAACACATTTGGTCTAACTCTGTGGGGGAAAAAATTACATGTTATTTGCATACCGTATCAGTGATTGGATACTGACTATTGTATAATTAGGGTGCCGGAGTCTCAAACCTGAGGAACTTTGAGAGCACGTTGATGGCATCCATGGTGTCCTTGTTCTCCTTGTACAGCACACAATGACAGAAGCTGCCCCGGCTCTTGGGCCATGAGTGTTTCCTAGGGGCTTCCAAGGGTTGGGGATAAGGGGAGAAAGGGGCGGAACAGATGAAAACACAGAGGGTGCCAGGGAACAAGGAACCAGCCCACCTTCACACTGCCCAGACAATAACATCTACATTTCACCTGGTGCTGACATGAAATTCATGACATGCTCTGCAATACAAATGCAGCCTGACCACTGCCTATGGCTAACACCTCTCCCTGAAGGGTGCATAGAGCTCGACATGAATTGAGGAGGAAGAAGAAAAAAAAAAAAAAAAAAAAAAAAACCCTTGGAACAAACTCAACTTCCTCGCTTGAACGCCAGGATAATTTGACAAGCCCTGCGATTCATGGAAACAACCAGCTTAAAGTTCAGTCTAAATGACAAGCACCTGAAAGTCACCTTTTGTCCTTGCTGAGCGGGTAAACAATTAGGAAGCAAACAGAGTGTCCGTTTCTCCAACCCTTGGAAATTAAGTCAACTAGCAAGTTCCATTTGGGGATGAGGACCTGAGCAATAAAAAGGCACGTACCGGGAAAGCGTACCAAAACAGAAGCGGGAGGAATCAACCCACTTAATGCTCAAGGTCAGAGAGACGCCAAAAATAAAGGTGTCCCAACACTACTTGCCTAGTTCTCTCTTTACCTTTGGGTGCAGAGTGGATGCGACGCACTTACCTGCCGCGGTTCTGACCGCTGTCCGCACAGAAGAGCAAGGAAGGGGAGGGGGGGGACAAGAAAAGTATTACTAAGGATGATCAAAGGCCTAGAGAAGGGAGGCAGAGCGGATGGGTCCGCATGCAGGGCGTGGGGTGGCTGGCGGGGGGCAGAGCCTGCTCCAGCTTTCCTGTGCTGCCCGTAGGCAAAGGAAGTGCATAGAATCCACGTTTCTCTGAAGGAACTCCTCTCTATCCATCTATGGTCAGCACAGGAAACCTGAGAGAAACTGCTGATCCCAGCAACTCGGCAAGGGGTGGGGGGGCATAGAATTTGAGATCTGAAAAACAGGCTCCAGGAAAATGAGCACTTGAACACTGGGGGAGTCACTGCTGATTTTCGGCACAAAAGCTCGGTGAAACATCAATAAGGCGACGCCTAGTTTCCAGGGACATACGGTTCAGAGTGAGATGACCTCCAAACTTTTTTGGTCGCAAGTGCAGAGTGGCTGGTTCAGCATGAAGATCGGTTAGATGACCAACCCTACGCTAGCTTGCCTGTGTAGTCCTCACTGATACTCTAGCCCAGTGTTTCCCAACCCAGTCCTTGGGACCCCCACATGGACTGTCTGGGGGGGAGGGGGTCCTTCAGGACCAGGTTGAGAAATACTGCTCTAGCCAATGGTCTCCAGCAGCACTGGCTGGTGCACAGACCAGACTGCTTCAGGGACCTCTATTCCCAGCTGCATCAGACACCTCAAGCTCAACACAGCCAACGAGCTACAAAAAGGTTATGATCTAGATATGATGAGTGCCACGGCTGGCCGTGCTAGTGGAAGGGGGGCTAATTTGATTTAAATCAGGATCTTCAACAGCGCCATGCAAACATCAGGCTTCCACATGCACTGAGCAGGCAGAGCAGGGCAGAAGAAAGCTAACCAGGGTCACATGCAGTGAGAAAGTACAGCTTAACAGCACAAGTCATGCAACATCATCTCATTTGCCAACCATGACGTTGAGGTCCATGCATCTGCATTAGGGTTGAGTAATAGTTCATTAAAATGACTAAATGCAGAATTTTAATCCGACTTATTAACATATCATCAGAAGAAGGCCAGGTCAAATTCCAGTTTCTCAGTTTCTTAGCTTTGATTAGGCACGCCAAACGTTTAAAGGGGCCATTTACCCCCAAACTGAAGAGGTACATTTTAGAAGGGCTTCAGTGCCATCTATCACTGGTTGTTCTCCTGGGAGTTGCCTAGTTTTGGAGATATTGGCCATAGTCAGGCTCCTCACAAATATAATGGGACTGAACCGCATTCTTTCTGTGGTTTTTAAAGCGCCAAAAGAAAAAAAAAAAAAACTATAAAAATCCAACAGCACTGTCTCTTACAATATATCTTGATCCAGTTACTGAAGATAACTCATAGACTCTGTAGTATATTAAACTGTAGGGAACAGTTTAATATAGGAACTATTTTCTTCTACCGAATTCCACACACCAGTCATATTACTGCACAGAAGATACCGCCGGGGTGCTCGTGCTCATATGTTCGGCGTAGTGATACGATTGGTGTGTGGAGTTTGGCAGAAAAATATAGTTCCTACATTAACCTGCTAACTACAAAGTTGGTTATCTTCAGTAGCTGGGTCTTGATTTCTGGTTAGAGACACGGCTGTTGAATTTTTCCCCATCATTCGCTCTTATTATATTAGAGAGAAGGCCAACTATACTATGGCCAACATCTCCAACAGTAGGCAACTCCCAGTAGAACAACCTAGATGGATAGACAGCCTTAGAGTCCCTCTAATACATACATGTTTTTCCCAGGTTTGGCGTGAACTGCCCCTTTAAGTGTAACATGATGTGACAGGTTCACCAACCCTGACTTCTACATTTCATTGCTGTATATCTGCTGGGTCCACCTGATCTATGACGCTGCAATAATCTGACTTCATCCAGCTTGACATGCTAGCCCTAATGGACATCCCAGTGCAAAGCAGAAGTCAGTCTAACATAGTAGCCTACAGACAGTATCTTAGCACGATGCTTGACTCGCGGACCACCACCCCCCTCCCCACTTCGAGATTGGCAGCACGGTACCTGCAAGGGCTGTCTTTCCCGCGGCGTGGTAAGCGACAATGAACTTGCGCCCGTCCCTCTCCTCAGTCTTGGTCTCCAGGCCTGGGAACATGGTTTTCACCGCTTTGTGGAGCTGGGTACGCCTCTCTTTCGTGTCCTCCATCACCTGTGCGGCCACAGAGGGAGGCTTACTGTAACCACAGCAACCGAGTCCACCAGGGCGCCGCCACCACAGGCTATGATGACAGCATAAATCAATAAGCACCTGGATGAGGGCTCTGGAGGCTAAGCCAGGAACAGCATGACTCCAGCTGTGTGCTGGAACACGGCACCAGGCCAGGCTCACCTCTATCAGCACACTGGCCTCTTTGTTCTTGAAAAGCTGAAGCTCCTCCAGCTGTTTCTTCTGTTCTTCTGTAAGCACCTGGACCTCTTCTGATTCTGTTTGGGGCACCTCCTGGATGGGGATGGCCTGTTACTGCATCACCAACACACACACACTGTCCCTCCAAACTGCTTTATTAAGATGACTCTTCTCCATTCTACTCAACCATATTTTGTCAAAGACGCCAAAAGTTCTAAGCAAATTCTTCACCCCCACCCGGCTTACCTGCTCCTCAGCCGGAATCGTCAGGTCGTTAAGCCATACGACCTTCCCATCTTTGTTAATCTCATGCACGACGAAGTCAGAGTACCTGAGTGTCCAATGGCACACACACATGGACACGCGTCAACCATCATGAGGTGGAATAAAGAACTTCCTTCACACACACTAAGATAAAAACAAGCACGTGACATCACAGACCTCTCCTTCAGGATCCCAGAGAAGCCTTCGTGGTCACTGACAAATTTTAAGATTCCCACATCTTGTTCTGTCAGGCCGTGCTTCATCATGTCAGCAAACGTCTCCCCATCTCCCTCCTCCTCTTCCACTCCTTCCGCCAACTCCTCTTCCTCATCTTCCACCTTATCATTCTCCTCCAAGTTCAAACAAAGCTGTGAGCCACTCCCTCCATTTTCCCCCTCCTTTCCCTGGATACGGGGCCTCTTGACGGGATGAGCTAGCTCCTCCTCTGGGCAGGCCCTCTTCTCCCCTCCAGGGCTGAGCACAGTGGGCTCTGATGTTTCCATGAACACAACTCTAGAAGAAATGGAGTAATGATGAGGAGCAGAGGGAGCAAATTGGTATGTCCTTCTGATATTCTGTGTGTAGTACTGTGTACCACACAGAAACAAGGTGCCATTTAATGGAAAAGTGACTGTCTGCTGTCTGGTAGCCAAGTGGACGCAATACTGTAGTAAGAATCCTTTGAGGTGCACCAAATAAATCTTGTATGGTTAGAAAGACTGGCAGCCAGCGCATTACACTGTTTTACCAGCAGTAAAACTCAAATCCATGTCATACAAACTGGGATCTCAAAAGAATCACCTTAACTTAAAACACACGCTTCTCAATGCATATTGCCGTTGTTTATTCCACGCAGGAATTTAACGAAGCAAGTCATTTTAACACGGATATCACACAAGACCAAGACTAGATCAAGACAATGGTCTACCTAGCGTTTTACCGAGGACTTAGTCATCCGGGGAAACGGCAAACCACATAAATGCGTTCACAGAGTCGCTATTTTGTGCATAGCTCACTATATCGGTGCCATCTCTGACTACGGAATTATGACGACGATCAGGAGGTAACTTCACATAGCATTCGCGATGCAGTAGGTTAACTGTTTAGCTACCCACTTGCACTCTTGGGTTTACACGTTACCCCCAAAAGACAGCTCGTCGTTCCTTGTGGCTTGCACTAGTTTCAGCTACGTTATCAATGTTTAAAAGTAACATACTGACAATAATTGGACTAAGCATCTCATTAATATCTCACCTGCTCCTCAGTGCGAACTAAGCAAACGTTTCCCAGGAAGCACGTGCGCCGCTCCTCCCGGAAGCAGTAAGAGGTGAGAGGCCCGCCCATGCTTCCATCTCAATGGCTCTCTGATCTGTCAGTCATCATACGCGCTCGTAAGCTTAAATCTTAAATAGCTTTTCCTTTCTTTCTTTTTTTTTGCAGCATCAGAAGACATAAGAAGAGGTGTCATTATTTGTAGTAATTTCAGAATTTAAAAGCAGTTCTACATAATTATCTGCGTTAGAGAAATTATTATAAATAAATAAAAATTAACACTAGATGAGCAAAGGATCAAATCAATGTAGTCGAGTCTAGGGTGCTCCGCAGCAGAGAATGATTAATAAACAGTACTCGAAATAAAAAAGTCTCATTACAGAAATATTGGTGGATGAATTAATGAATTAATGAGATCGAGTGATCTGTTAATGTAGTCCACATGCTAAAATGTGCGGTGGGACAAAAAAAAATTAGAGCATAATTTCATTGGCTTGGGTTGGGGGGCCCATGTGCTAGCAAACGAACCACTGTGTGTGTGTGTGTGTGTGTGTGTTCGTATGCATATACACTTCTTATCATGGCCGCTTTAATTAACTGCGAAATTGCTGGAATTACATGATGCTTTGCGTTTAAGCTTGTTAAATTATATTTCAAAGTATTCTGTAAATAACGTTGTACTTCCAGAATACTGACGATTGCTGCATACTTCTTCGTCCTGTACTTCCGAAAAAGTCTTGCTAATGTAGCCTGATCATCTGTCTGGACGAGCTTCACTCCTCACATGCAGATGCAAATCGGCGTTGTTCGCCTGTGAGCGCTTGCAGTCGGTGTCCGTGGTTTTGATATCAGGCGTCCCCTAGTGGCCGTAAGCGGTAGCTTACAGATCCGGTGTGACTGAGAGGGGAGAGAGCGATAGACCGGCTGGTGCCGAGCAGCTGCTGCCGTTCAGGGAAGAAGGATAACATGAGCTCCCGCAAAGGTACCCTGACTAATTTAAATACTTTAAATATTATTTGCTGCAGAGTATATTTCTCCCCTGAAGACACGTGTTGGTATTTGCGCGTTTTTGTAGGGAAATGATGCTTCGGACCGGCATGTTTGATAAGCTAATGTAACATGTGAGTCTCACTATCTGTGCGTCTGTTGCGGATCTTTCTGCTGAATTATGATAATCTCCTTCGTAGTGATGGCCATCCAGGCCCGAAAGAGGAGGCCGAAAGGGAAAAAGGACAAGGCGCTCCATCATCGCAGGTAATCAGGCGAAGTCCCGGCAGACGCGCGTCTCTATGCGCGCTCCCTACATCACAGTGGTCCCTGCAAGACGCGGCATTCCTGCTGACAGCATCGCTCCAAAAGACCCCATGACGGATCGCGGGGTGGGAGGGTTTGCGGGTCGGCAGAGCGTCCCTCATTTCGGTCGGTGCGGAGACGGAGGCTTCCGCTGGTGACGCTTCAATGTCCCCAAGTTTAGTAATCTCCGTGCTTCATGCATGTCGAAAGCTCACTGGTAGGGAAATCCGCGGTCGGTGTTACAAACAGCCTTTCGCTTCCACGCTGTGGTTATCTTACGGTTGTGCTTAAGTAAACAAGGTTTGGCACATGCGACCGCACCGCCCCTCAGCAGCGGCGCTAGCGGTTATCAGCAGAGGTGGCCGCTTCCAAGTGTCACGCAAAAAAGCCGGTGATCTAATGTACAGGAAAGCGTATTTGCGGGTTTTGGCCGTGCGATCGCCGAGGTTCCCTAACCTTCCAGGGAAGACCGTCCTGGCTCCCTAGGTTCAGTATTATGAGACCGACGTCACGGCTTTTGCAGAGGTATTGCTTTAGGCGGGGGCAGGACATACTGGAATCTTCCACGGTGATCAGGGGCTAACCCGAGTCCCCCGGGTAGTCCTTAGGACCCCGCTGGAATCGCTCAGCAGCTGGGACAAGTGGGTGATAGGATGCCAGTATGAACACGGACACATTTATTATCTGGTGACATATATAGTGCTATTAGCTTTTGCTGATTTTAGTGTGGATAACACAATGACCCATTTCTTACACGCTGGACAACAACAGTGCAACTTAACATTAAAGATACTCCGAGGGGTCATTAGCTCAATCACAAATAGTACTAGAATTAATTCCCACTGTGGGGTTGTTTACAAAATGTAGTGTTGATTTACATTGCTAACATGTCTGTGTCTTTTGAATACTGCAAATTTGTTACACTTAATGCCCCTTCACATTGTCAGATGCCCCCAGGGCAGATGTAACTGGGCAGTTATGATCATCCTCTGCCTCCACCATGTGTGTATGCCAAATAATGACATGTACAGTATGTTGTGGTCTGTGGGTCCAGCCCAGTGGCCAATGAGACCTCCCAATTCAGGTTGGGCTGGCTTGGATGTGTGGGTGCGTTCTGAGGAAGCAGGCAGGGGGTAAATATTAAAACACATTAAAAAAAATTATGATGCATAAAGCAGGTTTGTAGTTTTGGTACAAGCATGAGCGTAAATTTCATTTAACAGTAGGTGGGGGGCAATAAATATAAAATATCTCATGAGCAATTTTTGAAGGGGACACAAATAATACAGTCAAATTGTACTTCTAAAGATATGTCCTTTGCCCAATAAACTCCTCGTGTGGCATAAGGTCATGGTCCACATAGCGCAGACAGAGAGTAGG
>JABFEB020000060.1:30132333-30155248 GCA_019775895.2 Stomatorhinus ivindoensis | reverse complement strand
ATAGATACTTCAGCATTAGTTCAAATACAAGAACTCGTGGCCATAGGTGGAAATTAGCGGGAGAACATTTCAAACTGTATTTAAGGAAGCACTTCTTTACACAGCGTGTAGTCAGACTATGGAATAGTCTTCCTGATAACGTAGTGCAAGCAGAATCCGTGGATTCCTTTAAATGAGAGCTAGATAAGATTTTAACAACTCTAAGTTATTAAGTTCTTCCCAAGCGAACTTGATGGGCCGAATGGCCTCCTCTCGTTTGTATAGTTCTTATCTTCTTATGTAATACAGAAGAATAATCATACAGTACTAACTACATGTGGTACTGTACCTTGAAACAATGACCCACTGAAGCTGCACAATGTTTTCACGAATGTCACAAAGTAGAACACACGTTCATTATTAACCCAACATTTTATATGATGGCATCCCGTTCATAAGCATGAGGTGTCCATAAGTCAGACGTTCTTAACCTGGGGCTGCCTGTATACACATCAATAAGAAAAAACACTGCGTCCATGTAACTCAAATAATGCTGAATACATCAAAAGCGGTGCACGTCAAGGTCTGAGATTTTGAGCTTT
Source organism: Stomatorhinus ivindoensis (assembly GCA_019775895.2). Lineage (NCBI taxonomy): Eukaryota > Metazoa > Chordata > Actinopteri > Osteoglossiformes > Mormyridae > Stomatorhinus > Stomatorhinus ivindoensis. The sequence goes on along the minus strand of JABFEB020000060.1, from coordinate 30,154,667 downwards.
ACAACGGTGAGAAGCAATACAAGTATGCGAGAGCTGTGGGATGACATTCAATGTGCTGTCCAAGTTATAACTCCAGAAACCATCAACACTCAACAAAACAAATCTCATGAAAAAAAACCTGATTAACCTTATTGAGAAAAAAAAGGTATTTGCATAAATACTGCTATTCAGTGCCGGTACCGGTTTTTACACCAGTGGAAAACCAACACTTTGAAGTACAGTATTTTTGGTACCAAAATTATAATACCCGGTGCAGTGGAAAAAGCACCCAAAATCACTCAGGCCTTTCTCTCAGCCTTTCTCACTCATCGGCATTAAACACGTCATCTATGAGTACCAAAAGCTGGCTTACTGTCTAATATATTCCAGACCTTGAAATGCAATTTTTACAAGATATTCAACATTATTTGCGCCATAATGTTTTGGCTCGGTGTAGAAAGCAAATATAAAATATCAAAGAATCGTACTTAACATGAGTACAAACGCAGGCCTGTGAAAATAATTTTACTGACAATCCAAAACCCCATAATGATGAAGCTTTGGAGGTAACTAGTTTTCACACTCACCTCAAACGTTTCCACCAAAACGTCCCTTGTGACAAATGGCCTCAGGGGTGTCGGGAACCTCACTGCATCCACATTTTGAAAGTTGACTTGGAATCGCTCCAAGTTCTCTGCCTCATACCGAAGGTCAATCTGACCAGAGGGAAGGAATCTGCCAGATTCATCTCACGGGTAAAAATGAAAAAGGAGCATCTATGTCCAGAATGGCCTGGGAGCACAAGATGCTGCTCACCTGCTTGGTCATCAGCTTCTCAAACTCCTGCACCACCTCTGGCAGGCTGAGCCACCTAAGTCCTGGCAGGAGTGAGAGAAGCCGGCTTGCCACATGCATGAGGAGCAAGTCCACCTGCACTCGGCCCTTGATGCCTGGATGAAGCACCTGCATATGGAGACAGGGCACATTGGCTCATTTGGCGCACAGCATTTTCCACCACATAATAACACTCACCATACCTTAGAGAGAGAATAACGATAGTAAATGTTTAAACTAAGGGTAAGTGAAATTCTGGAGCTGACACATGCTGCCAACAGCCGACTGCAGCACACAGTGACTAAACAATAATCCTAGACCTAAACTGTCTAACCATCACTAATTAGCACCTCCCCAAGTACAAGTACTCAGTGTCGTTCCATGGCTAGTGCTCCTAGATCAGTCCTACGTACTCACAGATCCCTTAAATTTCACCCTGGGATCAACAAAGTTCTCCCTAACCCTATCTTCTATCTAACCTGTGTTCCTAAAGTAATGCTGCCAGACTTCAGCAGCTCAACATGATCTCTTGATTAAATGAATACACACCTTGATAGCCACCGGCATAAGAGGGTTTCCAGCCAGGCTGGGTCCCTGTTCTCCTCGCCCACTTTGGGCCTCTGCTTCTCTGATTTCAGCCCCCTCATCCCTTCCATGCCCCCAAAGGAGCGCCAGCACTCCACTGAGCCCAGGGATCTCCCAGGCTTCCAGAAGGTCCTGCGCCTCCATCTGCTCCAGCCATTGGTGGAAAGCTGGGTCCTCCACATGGTCCACCCGGGCCATGGCCCTGTAGACCTGGGCCACACAGCCGGAGCCCACAGGCTCCCGGCTCTGAAAGAGGAACAGTTGCCTCCAGGTGTCGCCAAAGGCCCGGCTTAGGCAGCGCTGAGTGTGGGTCCAGGGGTGAGCAGGAACACGCACATGCAGCTTGGAGAAGCGATTGCAGAACTCCGGGGAGAAGAGGTCACGCCGGGTGCTGGCCCACTGGCCTAGTTTGATGAAGGTGGGCCCAGAGGTTTCTGTGACCCAGAGCAGGGCATCTAGCCAGAGCCCGCGAAGTCGCCACGAGAACAAGCACAGTGGGTAAAACAGCAGTAGCGGGCTGAACTTTAGTAGCAGGACCAGGGCGCGGAGACCCACACGCAAGGCAAAGCCTATCCGGTCAATCCGCACCTTAACTACAAACTTCCTCTGCTTTCTCTGCTGAGAGGCCAGTGCCTCATGGCACCTGGCCACATTCACTGTGCCCCAACAAAGCAAGCCAGCCAGAGGCACCTGAATCAACATGGAACCCCTCTGACAGGGCTGGAAGGACGCTGATCTAAAGGTTACCGAATGAGGCATTTTGACTTTTTTTACAATATTTTGTAGGTTGATCAAAAATCTTCTGCTACTGAAAGTAGCCAACTTAAAGTACATGATTGAAATTGTTGTATGGTCCTTTCCTTTGAAAATGACTATCTTCATAAAAAATTACAGCAAAACTCTGACTGCATCCACCCAACATTACATATTAGAAGTGCTGAACTCAAGCCTAATTCGTGCCTCTCGATTCCCATTTTACTGGAAAAGCTCGAAGACAACATATGCATCTTTAAATTGGTCAAATTTGCTGCACTTTGTGGATCAAAGGGTCGGTTGACACAATGAATGAGTATGAGTGACTATCCACGCAGAGGTAAAGTGGTTAACGAGAATACATCAATTCGGAGCACTAGCTGAGGGATAAGAAACGCCACGTGTTGCCATTGCAAGTAGCTGCGCGTGTCTACCTTTCGCGTAATCCTGCATGCCTAACCCTCGTTTCTGGACAATTCTGTGGGTGGAATCACATATATGTATGCGTGTAATCCTTCACCCCCCTCACTATACTTCTGCAGACATCTTTATCACTCACAAGACCGCGTTATAGCAAATAAAAATAGTTTAACTTCCGTTGGTTTGGATCAGCTGTGCCAGAATACAGTCACCGCCTGCTGTAGGTCGAACTTCCTGCCTGCGCCTCGTCATGCAGGCTGTCGGTCCCTTCTTAAAGGCGCACACACATATATTACTCGACCTGGGGGCTCTCATTATTATTATCCATCCATTTTCTATACCCGCTTATCCTACTGGGGGGGGTGGAACGAGGCAGGGAACAACCCTGGACAGGGGGCCAGCCCATCGCAGGGCACACTCACACACCATTCACACACACAGGCACACCTACGGGCAATGCAGTAATTCCAATTAGCCTCAGCATGTCTTTGGACTGTGGGGGGAAACCGGAGTATTCGGAGGAAACCCCACGACGACACAGGGAGAACATGCAGAACTATAATAATAATAATAATAATCCAGGGTGTACCCCAGCTTTTTGGTCTATGTTGTCTTAGCAAGATATGTCTGGCCAGCGTCTGCCCGACGTACACAAGTTACTCCTAAACGAGATAATACTCAAATCGCTTGTTAATTGTCAAGTCATATATGTAAGGTCAGTTTTGGATCTGCAGCAATGACGACCCGTTTGCGATTTTCCCGCGATGTTTTTTAAAGATGCCTAGTATGTGTGACCTAATATAGACGTATGAATGATATTAGGGTAGTGTTACTGAATTATAATATCAGAAATTACGGTAGTACTAAATCTAGGTCTGTGACAGACAATTAAGTCACAACTGCTGGCTCCGCACCTGTCTGAAGCTTAGCATTGTTATTGGCTGTTTGCTGTGTTCAATCGTATTTTCATTGGTTGCTTTCCTTCACACGCGAATGGCTAGCAGTTAATAAGAATTAAAACCCAAAGCGGGAGTCCACATGAATCTGTCCAGCCTGCTGTTTTTGAACATCATGAAAGATGGGTAAGATTATTTTATGTAATAATTACAAAAGGAATGTTATTTAAAATATATGATAAATTAACTAGAAACGTAGGTGAAAAGAAATGTGGCACCTATTTGCTGAGAAACTGCGCTCCACACTCTAAGATTTATTGCCATTGTCCTGAAAATTCTTTGCTAGTGCATGTGTTACTTTTTGTTTATTAAATTATATACATGTAATTTGGTCCCGGTAGCTGCGATGTAAAGTTTTGTAAGCGGAGTCACATTTAGCAGCTGTCATCGTCAGCATGGAAAAAGACAAAGAACCAGTTGCTTTGACACAATGCAACACAGCTGAGTTTTGGGGGGAACCCCGTTCAAAGTGTCAATTGTGCAGTTATTAGGTAAAAGTGTAGATCAGAGTAAATGAAGTTATACGGGCGGCAAGGTCCTTCAGCCGTACAACACCATTAGGGGCTCAGAGTCCGGTTCCAGCTCTTCGAGTGAAGAAATGCAAGCTTTTTTCCTAGCGTTCTCGGGGATTTCGTTTCAGATTAAAGATAAGCGTTTCGTTAAGTCTAAGCTATTAGTTCTCTAAGGACATTGGATCCCGTGCGGGGTGCACCCTGCAGTTACCCAGAGGAACAGACACTAAATGGACATGAAGGAGCTTGGCAATGTTCTTGGCACCAGTACAATCTTTAAACGTCTTAATCAAAGTGGTTCTCAAATCAGGCATAGTTTTTGAGGTTTCACCAAATACGCCACTTGTACTGATATCTCAGTTGTATGTTCCTAAGAACTAGCATAAATAATCCACTTATGGACCAGTCAACAAGTTGGTGAATTGATTGATCGTTTACAACTGTTTTCATAAACATCATTGCATTAACAATCATACAGTCTCTAAGGCATTAGGGATCAAATACTTATTCAATAGCAGATTTTACTGATATGTTCTTTATCATTGTTGCATAATTTTGTTTTTTAGGATTTTTTGTGAAAATGTATTGCTCAAGAAATCATCATTTATATGTTACAGTATGTAACTAAAGATGCCTTTTCAAAGAAATATTACAGGAAATTTTAATTTTGTCCAGGAGGTCGAATACTTTTTCGAATATCTCCTTTAATAAATGCATTCATTATTGAAATCATTGTTGGGTGAAAAAAATCATGCAATAGAAATATTTACTCGTTGCCAATTTCAGAGCGTCGATCGGAACTGTGAATAGTCGAGAGCAGTACATAGGCTATTAAATTATATTCTGTTTGTCGCATTAATTTAAGCTTTCCTTAACGCTGAACAACACGTAAGTTTACACAAAAATGATAAACCTTCTTGTGAATTAAATGCAGTTAAACCACCGCAGTATTGGGAATGGGAGTGCACGCCGTAGGGGGTGGATTTGCTAGGGGGAGGATAGTCTATATTTCATATTTAAAACTGATACAAGGAACATGGTCACACGAACAATTCTGTGTATTCCGTTAATCATCAAGCCTGTTTTGTCAATTAGGATTATGAACATATTTTAAAACTGCACAGTTTCCCAGACGAGACTGTCGCTGTTTGTACCGAGGCTATCAAAGTGCTTTTCTTGTGACTCTTCAGAACCAGCAGGTGGTAGCAGATTCACAGTAAAAACCAACCAAGTGAGGAACTGGAGCATTTCACTTGTGTATATGTAGCTATGTTTATTTTAAATTTATTTTAATTTTTATAACTTTTCCTTCTTTAATCAAGCATAGGCTAATAGTAGCAAAGTAGCAGCAATGTAAGACTGCACTTTAAGTCGGCACCCTTCTCCAGTTCTAATGCCATGTTTAGTCAAGTCACTGTTGAGTCCCTGAACTTTGTTCTTAACCTCCAATTACTCCTTGACCCAACCCTCTCAACAGTACATCTCTTTGGATAAAACCTAAATAAATGAGATGCATTTTTCATTGATTGCCCTTGTCTAGCACAGGGTGGACATTTTCATCAGTATGGTTCATGTCTTTTTACCAGTATTGCTTTTTTTATGCAGAATATGTCAGCCAAACCTAACATGGAGAGAGAGGTGTCTGGGGGGCTTATGGATATTTGGGGCAGGTCACATTGATGGGTCCCCAGGTGTTTCACTACTCATTACTATACTGCCTCGGTTTATTCTACCTTTTGACAGCTAGGAGACACTTAGCACATTAGCTTTGTGGAATGGTTGAGACAGACCTGTTACTGAATGTAAATGGCACAAAGGAGCAAAGTACCCCACAGAAAGGGTTTCATAGAAATAGCTTTCATAGTCCTTTCAAAGAAAACCCCTTTGGATTTTTTTTTTAGTTTTCTTCTGTTCGAGCTTGCTGTTTAGGTATTCAGTGATGCTGCCTTGGCCCTTTCTGTTCTGAACAGAATGCACGGTCTCCGTGGAGACTGGGGACCCACGATCCCAGCCAGCTGCAGATTAGTTCAGTGGGAGAGATGGGATGTGGGGGTGGGGCCAGAGCTGGTGACGGATACGGAGAGGGAGTGGAGGGAGGGGTGGGAAACGATCTGGAGAAGCAAAGAGGGGTGCAGCAACTCTAAGAAAAGATAACTGCAGTTTCAGAGGACAAAGGACAAGAGTGAGACAGTGAAAAAGAACAAGATGGAATTGAATCCGTCAGAATTTGGCTGCATTTCACTCAAGTTTGAGAGAAGCTGATTGTTTACTGTTGCACTGAAAAGCCAGTAACTTTTCTCAAAGTAAGGAGAACTAGACTGATTGCTGTGATACATGAAGGGGCAAGAAGTGATGGGAAAGTTGAGGAAAGCAGGGACCCCGAGCTGTCTGACAGATTCCTGAGAGTTGCAGCTGATGTGCCCCGGTCACATTTCAGAATGAAGGCTGACAGAGTCTGGGTCTCTGCAGGGTCTCTCCGGCAGAGAAAGGTAAGGAAGCTGCTTCGGTGCCACTGTCAGTCTTCTATCCCCATGTTTTGCTAAAATATGGAGACGCATATTTTATTGTTGCCCAAGTTACAGGGACAAAACAAATATGCCTTAAAAGAAAAATTATGAAAAAAGTATGAAAATCGAAATTCCTTTTGTTAGCATTTGTCTTGTTGTAATGGGGTTTGGAATTGTTCATTTTATTAAAAGGAAAGATGGAGGCAAATATACTAGTTTGTTATATTCTTCCTATCAAGGATGTTTTGTCACTACAGTCCTTTTGGACAGAAACCCATTCAGAAGTGCGTGCACACATTGAACACCTTGGAGAAGGCTTTTACTCAAGGGTAACAGGTGTAGTATTTTATGTAGTCTGAATGCATCTGTGTAAAGTATATTGTGAAAACTCTGATGCTATGTGGTCTGTTATCTGCTGGAAGGCAGTGTACTGTCTGGAGGTGAGGCTTATTCCATGCCACGTCATGGCATGTTGAGATGGGGATGAAGTGGATTTCATTCAAGACTGCAAATCCTTCCCCAATCTGAACCCAAAACTTTTAGAAACTATTGTGCAAGTTTACTTTCCTTGTTCCCTTTTGAATTATTCAAATTAACCCTAGCTCCTTTTTATTATACATTAAATATGTGACTCCAACTAAGGTTTATTTATGCACTGAGCTATTCCCTGTGTTTTCTTCAGGGAGAAAAACTGATACACTGAGTCTTAATGAAACAGTCATTGGTAATTAGTATGGTAAGTTCTGCAGTACTGTCACCAAAAAATAATTTTTGTGTGTTTGTAAAATGAAAATGGCCACTATTCTTCTGTCTGAGTCATACTGGGCATTCTGCCTGGTTTTGATGTGAAACACATATGTCTGAGTGAAATGTGCGTCTAATTCCACTGTGCTGTGGGACCATACAGAAAACTGCAGTCAGACAACCATGTTAAATGGAATGCCTGCATGATTCAAATCGCAAATAGGAAAAAAGAAGAAATAGCAGCCTGGCACTCAGCAATAAACACAAATAGGAACTTAGAGACAACTGATGTTATTTCTGTTTTTAAGGGGAACTTTCTGACCCTTGCTTGTTTATCAGATTGAACCAGCATACATTCCAGGCTCTGTTATTGGAAAGAAAGGGTCATAAATGTTTATAGGTCCTGAAGATGCCAGGGATGCTAGTTTACTGTATAAACTGTCAAAATCCTGGTTAGGAATATTATCTTTGTTTTCTTTTTTATTAACATTGGATGAATACACACTATTTTTAATACCCAGCTCATAGATTACTCAATGCAATTCAAGATGGCTTCAAAGAACCTCCACGTGTTTTCAGATTTGCAGTGTGGAGTGCAGACCCAGACAGACATGCTGGCGAATAAGACATCCAGAGATTCCACTGCCCTTTTGCTTTGTTTTTGCCGTTTTGCTTGCGCTGTAAGCATTGACATGGTGTTCAGATGAGGGTGGTTTGCCTGGGTTTATGCTGCCATTGGAAATGTGACAGCTCTGGAATGGCAGCAGGGACACCGTCAGTTTGATTGCTTTTTAACAAAATATTTTAATATCACACTTAACAAAACGCAGTTCATTATATTCAAGAAAAAATAGACAAACCAACATATTTTCATTGAAATTAAACCTTTCAACCCAAACAGTGCCTTTACACCCTGCTGTGGTCCATAAGAAATGATAGTGAAAAAACAATTTAATGATAAAAACACATAAAGAAATGCAAAGAAAAAAATACAAGAAAGGCAAACAAAAACAAGGAAAAAAAAATAAATTGGAAAATCTCAAAGGTCCGAGTTCAGCACCCTTTCCCCAGACTTTTGACTGGCAGGCATCACGGGGGGGCAGTTAAAAATGGTAACTGCTGCTGCAGTTCCGCCAGCCGTCTACATCGTGGAGTCATGTCGTGGATTAACCGTCAATAAAAACTGCTTAAATATCTTAAGATACTTGCTTATTTTACAGTTTGTATACCTATATAGGATTTTTTTTTTACACACCCCTTCTTCCCTTGTATTTTTCAGAGCATAAATTGGCTCAGTTAGGCAGTAGGGCATGTCAAAATGAAAACAAACCAACATATAACCTTATTTGATGTCCAAATATATGATACTGCTTCTGGGAGAAAATGCCGACGGAACTCTGACAGAATGTTGCTGGATGGTCTTATTGCTGTTTGTTGATGTTTTTCCAGTTTACCTTTGACTGGTCTCAGTATTCTCTCTTAAGAAGCTGGTTAGCTTCAGCATTGTTGCTTCCTTTCAGTGTGGTGTTGATGAATCCCTTCAGTGTGATGCTGACAGTTCTTATCTGTTTATAGATTTCTACAGTGTGATATTGACAGATCCCTTCAACATTCTGCCTAAAGCTAATTAATTAATTGTCCTACGTTGATAATTAGATGAAGTGGTTATAGCAAAACTATTAAACACACAGCCATAGGCATAAATGACGAGGGGGTGGTAACTGGCCAGTGCATGCCCCTGGACCCCCCCTAAATGGGTGGAGACCTCAACCCTCCCCCCACCCCATGTATTTAACCCAACGTTACACCTTGCACACTGTTCACTAAATGCTGAATTGCTATCAAGTATTTCTCTAACGCTATTGTATTCAACTCAGTGAAGATCCTGCTCTAGCCTTTGTCCTAGTAAGGCGGTAGTTAAATAACTGAACAGTCTCTGGACACGTGTTACATCCGTCAGAGGAAAGCCTGATGCCAATCATAGGAGTGATGTTATTTAGATGTGGAGCAGCTACGAAGAGGAGTAAGTCTATTCTAGTAAGTGACACACACCCAGGAATGAACACATTCCCACAGGAATGGACATTAACGCTCAGGCAGCTGGAGCGACATGTATGCAAACAGAAATCATCACTATCATTGCTGTATCTAAGGGGGTTTGTCCCCTGGTGTTTAAAGCACATTTCAGATGGTTGCCCTGATTTCCAGACAAAGCAGGAGAAATGGATTCCAAGATTCCTTCTGCACATTGTTATACAGAGTCACATATTTTGAGGAAAATATAATCTCCTGTGCTAATGATAATTAATCCTGTTCACATTCTGACAGGCTTTGCATGGGAAAAGCTGGAAACATTTATTGCATCTATAATTCAATTGTTGCATTACATGCAGTTACCATTTATCTTAAGTTCAATAATGTGGCATCTAGAAAAGGTTAAAACTGTTGTGTCTGCAATTACACAGTCTTTTATATAAATGTGTTCCTCAGGATGTCTGACACATGGAGACCGAAGGATAGATTGAGTAATTCTGTTGGTATATATGAGATTTCATGGGTAGATGATCTAGGCATCCATAAAGAACAGCTCCTTTCCTGGTCAGCCAAAAATGAAAAATCAAGAAGGTGGGGCAGTTGCCTTTTCTGTCTCCCTTTTGAAAGCGAAAACTTGCTTTACATCCGTGATGGATGTCACTTTAATTTCAGGTGAGCAGAGGGCTTTGTGCCCTGAAACACTCTTGCTTTCAGCCATCTCAGTCCTCTCATCACTGCGTCCAGTTTCCACATCTACTCTGACCATCATACAAGCTTTCCCTGTTCCATATGCCTGACTGCTCATGGATGGGCCAATGCATTGGAACCCATACGTTCAGCTGTCCGTCTGACCACATTATATAGTTTCATATACTCTGTCTATCCCTGAATCAACACAGCCTATGCAAAAGTGCAATTTCCTCATTGGCCCATTACGCCATGCTTACTCTTCCAAAAGTCTACAAGGACGATTGAAATGTCCTGTCTCAAAACAACATTTATCAGCTAGGCTCAGCACCTGAGCCATCCTTTGCCAAGAGGTGCCTGGGTCTTAACAAGACATAATCTAATCTAAACAAGGAGTCAGTCCAGAATCCAAGTCAATCCAAAAAACAGCATAGAAAAAACTGAATAAATCCTCAGCTGTTGAATTTAGTGTCTTTAGCTATTGAACTGTTATCCATCTGCTGTACAAACACATAATTTTAATCCATATTTATTTTCTGTATACGGATAGCTTCCTGGCAGAGTTTAGGGTCAGGACATTCATGAATTGTCCAGTTCTGCCCGCTCCCTCTGAGTTTGGTATCTTCAGGGCTTTGGGCAGACTGTGACCTTGTAGATCGTACTGCTTTGTTGTTTTTCTGCACCGTTATATCCCTAAAGTAATAAGTGAAATTATAGATGGATAAAATTGAAATGTAAAAGGAAAAAAACATAAATTAATAGTCTGATTAGCTTTTGAGTAGCCTTACTGCCGGAGGGTAGAAGCTGTTGTAGAGTCTGCCCATAATCCATTGCTTTGATGTAAGTTTATGAGAATGTAATGAAAGAGAATCATGGTGTTGGGACAAAGGAGGAGACTGAGACTAAGCGGTAAAGGCAACCACAAGGCCAGAAATATGCCCTGTTTATGGCTCCCTCAGACTCTGGGCTCGTTGTGTCACACTGGCTGATTCTTGTCTGATTCTGAGAAGTCATTTTGGACCGACTGCTCAGAGTGGCAGAAAATGGCATTTTAAACACTGAGCCTCTGAAACGTGCCACCTGTAGTCCTTGATGATTGTGCAAATGCAAGAATTATTACCTGTGTAAGCTGTGTATCAATTGACCAGCCTTCACTGTGCTAGTCAACACTGTGTATTTTTCTTCTGCAATGATCCCAGATTTAAACTATGCAGCTTGAAGACTCATTCTTCGCCCACCCTCTTGACCCCAGTCCTGACCCAGAATTAGAAAAAAAAAAAGTGACATTTCGACCGTATGAGTTCATATTCATAGTCTTCAGTTTCTCGTTTATGTTGTCAGTTTCCTAAGGGAAATGTGCTGGAGTAAGGGGGGGTGTGATGTTTTTCTGAAACATGTAACCCTTGTACAGCTGAAAGTAATTTGTGTGTGCTGGCTAGCTCAGCACTGATGCAACTCCCCTACGCCCCCCCACCCCCCACGGTTCAATGCAGCTTTTTAATATCCTGGAGTAAAGATGGAACACTATGCAGGGGGCAGGGACTGGGGGAAATGAGCAACGAGGGAGAGTGTGATGAAGGCAGAAAGGGGGGAAGCAAATAGAACATGAACTATACTCAGCAAGAGGACTCCCTTTGGTTTGAGCAGTTGGCAGTTTCCTTCATTTGTTTCTTCGTTTGCTGGGAAGTTACAAGTTTTGTCCTCAGCAGGAGTTTCTGCAGGAAGATGAGCGGAAATGGTCAGGGTTCCGAGGTCAGTAGAGAGACATGGAATGTGTCTGGCTTCCACACATGTGCCATCTCATACAGTTCATGAGTTCTGTGTTATAAAATTTTTTTTTTAATTTTATATATATATATATATATCTGCAGAAGGTCATATCTGCAACCTTAAGCATAAACTGACTGAAATTCCTGCCCTGAGTTTAGCAGAAGGTTCAGTGACATAGCACGAGTGATTTATGCAACCAAACTCGTAGTTCAAAGATGGATTCCACCCAGAGGTGCTTAATCATGTGAATGTTAGCGGGCAATCTGGCACTAAGGTTTTGTGTCATAAACATCCCTTGTCAGTAGATGCCGACACTCTGCCGGTCCAGCGGTGCTGGGACTATAATATAGTCCAACAAGGTTCTGGTGGTTCCATAACAAACTGAATGACCAGGATGTTGTTCCTTGCATTCTGTCAAGGCTTCAGTTTATTTTTCCGTCTATCTCTGTCTCAAGAATTTTTTCTTCATTCGATTGTGTTAGGAGCAAAAGGGCAAAGACGCAGGTTTTCCGTGGTGTTCCCAATCACCTTTATAATGCCTTTCTGAAGTCCTGAAGAGTTTCCTGAAGACTCACAATAGTAGTTTCCTCCCAGTTTATTTGATGATGCTGGTCAGGAAGTGACACTAGGGTTGACCTCCCACTTAAGGACTTTTTGAGATGTCTAACCGTGTATCTGCCTGACTCTATATCTGTCCTTGTGTTCCTTTCTTCTGCAGCAATGTGCTCAAAATGCCAGTTGCTAATAATATGACTGGTGGGCAGACTCTGCAGCTCTGCACAAACACCGTCGACTGTTCTTACCAATCATTTGGCGGGTAAGTTCCAGGGATGTCTAAGTAACATTCTCATTGGAACTGGTAGGTGGAGACCATGCGTCCTCATCAAACTTTGTGTGAATTTCCTCAGGAAGAAATGCATGTAAACAAAAAAAACCTATAGTTTAAAAAGAGATGAGAGAGATTGTTTGCCGATTATTAACTTTGCTATTTAATATAAATCCTTGTCTGCTGGTGTGGTACCTTCGGACTATAAGCATGTTAATATAAAACTCATATTCAAAAAGCGGATAGAAGTAATCCGTCAAACTATAAGCCAATTACTTTAACTTGCATAACTGGAAAAGTAATGGAAGCTCTAATCCTAGCGAAAATGGTTTCAACCTGGATTCAAATAACATTTTGAGGGATAGCCGACATGGATTTAGGAGAGGTAGGTCCTGTATAAAAAAGGCTGCTTGAGTTCTTTGTGGAAGCTGTAAGGGAAGTTGATTGTAAAAAGGACTCCTATGTGATTTACTTAGATTTCTAGAAGGCATTGGTGTCCCCCACAAATGCCTCCTGCTTAAGATAAAAGCAGCAAGGATTTTAGGAACTATAGCGGCTTACGTTGAAAGGAACAGACAGTAAGCACTGAGACTAGGGTTAGGGTTAGAAAAACTATGGCATGTTCAGCCATCAATAGGTGTTTTTATGACAGTTCTGCTCCCCCGTAGGATAAGAAACCACAGTTTAGCATGCTTTAGTAGCATATTTCCTATTTTCCAATAGCCTGTTGTTTCACCCTAAGGCACCAAATTAGGGTTAGGGTTAGCTTACTGAGGCTAGGGTTAGGGTTAGAAAAACTATGGCATGTTCAGCCATCAATATGTGTTTTTATGACAGGTCTGCTCCCCCGTAGGATGACAAACCACAGTTTAGCATGCTTTAGTAGAATATTTCCTTCTTTCCAATAGCCTGTTGTTTCACCCGAAGGCCCCAAATTAGGGTTAGGGTTAGCTTACTGGGGTTAGGGTTAGAAAAACTATGGCATGTTCAGCTATCAAAATATGTTTTTTTTTGACAGTTCTGTGCCTCCGTAGGATGAGAAACCACAGTTTAGCAAGCTTTCATAGCATATTTCCTACTTTCCAATAGCCTGTTGTTTCAGCCTAAGGCCCTTTAGAGGCACAATGTCTCAGTGGGCCTCCGTTCATTGTGGGTACCCCTGGGTTCACTTTTAGGACCACTGTTATTCTGAATTTAAATAAACGATATAGACATTAATATATGCAGTAAATTAGTTACATTTTCAGACGGCATCAAAGTTTGTAGCAGATACTGAATAAGTGGTGCAGAGGCTGCAGTGTGATCTTAATTTTTGACTGGGCTGATATTTGGCAGATGAAATTTATTATCGAAAAATGTAAGGTACTTCCTGCAGGGAGCAGAAATATAAAGTGCAAATATTTTATGGGTTCCACTGAAATAAAGATATCTCATAATCAGTTATCTCGGTGTGTATGTTGATGCTTCCATGTCCCACTCTCGCCAGTTTGGGGAAGCAATAAAAAGGTCAATAGGATGTTGGGTTATATCTCTAGGTGTGTGGAGTTTAAGTCAAGGGAGGTGATGCTAAGATTATGTAACTCCTTGGAAAGACCCCAGGTTTGGTCACCATACCTTAAGAAGGACATTGCTGCCTTAGAAAAGGTGCAACGTAGGGCTACGAGAATGATTCCTGGTCTTAGAGGAATGTCTTTTGAGGAGAGGTTAGCTGAGGTGAACCTGTTTAGCCTTGAACTGAGATGTTCTTGGTATATAAGATTCTTACAGGTCTGATGCTGTTCAACCAAATAGTTACTTAAATACAAATACAATAATTTGTGGCTGTAGGTGGAAATTAGCAGGAGAATATCCATCCATCCATCCATTGTCTATACCCGCTTATCCTACTGGGTCGCGGGGGGTCCTGAGCCTACCCGGAAGCAACAGGCACGAGGCAGGGAACAACCCTGGACAGGGGGCCAGCCCATCGCAGGGCACACTCACACACCATCCACACACACAGGCAATGTCAGCATGTCTTTAGACTGTGGGGGGAAACCGGAGTACCTGGAGGAAACCCCACGACGGCACAGGGAGAACATGCAAACTCCACACACATGGAACCTAGGCGGGGACTCAAACCCAGGTCCCAGCGGTGTGAGGCAACAGTCCTAACCACTGCACCACCATGCCGCCCCTCAGCAGGAGAATATTTTTAAATAAATTTGAGAAAGGACTTCTTTATATAATGTGTAGTTAGAGTATGGAATAGTCTTCCTGTTATTATAGTGCAAACTAAATTCGTGAGTTTTAAAATCAGAGCTAGATAACATTTAAACAACTTTAAACTGTTAGTTGAATTCTGCACAAGTGAACTTAATCGGTCAAATAGCCTCCTCTCATTTGTGAACTTCTTATGTTCTTAAGGATATGGAATTTCCAGTAGGTGATTTGTTGCTATTTAATAGGGTTGGCCCAATGGAGGCACACCCTTGACTGCACACGACCAATCAACACACCCACACACGAGTAAAATGTACACCTTCCAAACTATATTATTGCCGGACATCTTATCCATAACTGTGAAATACCTGATTATGTGAAGGGAAAAAATAAACTAAGATCAATTTCTTTTGGTCCCATTATTCCATTCATAACCCAAAATTCATTTTCCTAGATTGTAATCAGTGAATTGCATGATTTGTTGGTGGTTTCACACACAACAAAGCATATTAGAGAAGCCTGGGAAAAGACTTTGGAGTAGAAGTGTCTGAAGAGCTATGAACTGAGTTGTGTCCCACACTCATCTTTGTTCAAAAATACTTGCCATAGGATAATATGGTTATAAAAATTGCATAGGCTCCACAATTTAATTACCAATCTAATTACAATCTAATTACAATCTTCAATGTGTGACAGGTATAAAATTACTGAAACTTCAGTAGTAGATGTTTTTTGGTTGTTCCCTGAAATGTATGAGTATTGGGATACACATTTTATATGCTTTTCAAAGTGATGAAGGTGGTGAGTTTGATTACAAACTACTAATTTTTGTTTTTTTTTTTCTTTTGAAGAAAACTATGAAGTTGCATACAACACAGTTTCCAGTAATGGTTGTAACAAACGTTATCCATATTGATGTGCACAATTAAATGTTTTGTTCTGTACAAATATCAGAAATTTGACTTTTAGCTAGTTAAATGCATATGATTGATACAGGAAATTGAA
Organism: Stomatorhinus ivindoensis; assembly: GCA_019775895.2. Lineage (NCBI taxonomy): Eukaryota > Metazoa > Chordata > Actinopteri > Osteoglossiformes > Mormyridae > Stomatorhinus > Stomatorhinus ivindoensis. The sequence goes on along the minus strand of JABFEB020000060.1, from coordinate 30,138,853 downwards.
TTGTGACTAGTTAAAATGCCAATTCTTGTTATCGTAAATTGGATTTTAGCTAGTGAGATTCAAAATGTTATTCATTGCAATTGCGGTTGGAATTTGGACTAGTTAAAATTGTTCCTTTGCCAGCTGATGATCTTTTTTGCTCTGTCTCTGGTCACTCCGTTTTTCCTTATCTACAGATTGTGTATAAACAAATGTACAAAGGAAAATACTGGTAATGGCCCAAAGAAAGGGGAATCTGGGCTAAAATAGAGATAATGTGATGTTCTATAAAAATTTTTCTGTATAAATGTAAGGGTGAAAGATGCTAAAGATCTGAGCCAGGGTGGTTATTTGGAATAGCTGACAGTCTTGGCCATAATGCTATTGAAATAATAGATGATCCCCATGGAAGTTTCCCTCTCCTTCGTCTCCACTCATGAGCCCATAAAGAAACAAAAGAAAGAAAATCCAACTTTCAGATTGTTCTCAAATGCTTCATTAAATTTTGCATCCAGGTCTGTACAGACAGATGTAATTGAGCCTAACATAAAAAACTCTGGCCGTCATGAGAGTTACATGTCATGCGGAGCAAGTGTATTGGAACTCGCATCCCACAAATGGCAGATATTCAGGGGTGCAGTTTACTGTGTATCTTTTTGTCAGTCTTTCAGCTGCAAATATTACATTTTTTGCTGCGTTGGCCAAACACATAACCGAAGCTTGATGATATTCAGATTTCCGGGTTCCTTCTGCTTATATTTCTTTGAAAATGTGGGTTTGGCCTCAGGCTCCAGTGCCGTGGGTTCAGAGTCCAAGAAGTTGCATCTGTGCCCCCCCAGAGGCCAGGCTACAGCTGGGACAGTCACGCTAAGTCCCCCCTCTCCTCACTGGACAACTTGAGGGACAGCCTGGAGTATACCAGAATGCCTGCCCATAAGAGGACGCCCAGAAGAAATGAGCTGATAGGAGGAGACCTTGCCCCCAAAAGCTATGTGGGGGTCAGGATCAGAGACAGCATCCGGGAGAAAATATCCCAGTGGGAGAGCAAAAACGAGGCTGCCTTCGCATCTCAGGCAATGACCATGAAAGGACCAGAGGCTGCGGGGGAAGTGGATTGCAAAACCTCAGAGGAACCAAAGGGACAAGGCAAGAGGGTCGCCATCTGGGAGCAGCAAGACTCTGGGAAGGAGAACACAGGAAGGCTGGGGGATTCAAGGACCAGATCCCATGAGGCAGCTGGGGGAAGCAGAGAACAGATGTCAGGGAAGCGGAACCATGGGAAAGCAGTGGATGCTTTGCAGGAGAAGTCAGTCCTGACTCACATCAAGAAGCAGGATCTCAAGGAGGGGCCAGGTGACCCCCCCGCAACTCCGCCAGAAAGCTACTTTTGCCCTCCCCATAAGGAAGAGCTGGAGCAGGCTGGCAGGGAGGAACAGAAGCCCACAGTTGGGTCTCTCAATGGCACGAGGTCTAAGAACCCCCTCTGGGGTCACAAGGGGAACCAGGAAGGCAAGGCCAAAGAGCTGGCCATCAACCCCGTCCCCAAACCCCAGCGCACATTTCAGTACCCCATGCCTAAGGGCGGCTGTCGCCCAGCTCTGTGCAAGGAGAAAGCACTGCGGAACCTCCCGCCGCTGCCCTCCGCAGCCCCTCCCTCTCCGGTGGTCATCCTGAGGCCCCACCGAGGAGGAACAGGGAGAGCTAGCCACAGGTAGGGAGAGGAGAATGACCTTTTAAATCTTAAAATAACAAGGTTGTCTTTTGGTTCAGTTTAGTCTACATCACACCTTTTATGTAAGTGTTTTACGGTTCAGTTTTTAAAGGACTGCTGTGATGTATTGATGAGTGTGTGTGTGTGTAATATAGGAAGCAAGGGGTGTTATTTGGTTGCACTCGACTGAGATTTTGTCATTCCCCTATGGCCCCCCTAACAGGAGGTCGAAAGAGTTTGAAGATGTGTTATGGTGCTCTCCTCGAGATGCCAGGGTGGAGTGGTACGCCCAGGCCAAGCCCTCCCTCACTCACACCCAGTCAGAGGAGAACATCTACGAGGACATCCTAGGTGAAGCCCAGAAACGCGTGGTACAGGACATGGATTGGGGGGGGGTTATGGAAGGGGCACGGGCCTTTGTGTTCTGTTTATGGGGTTAAAGGCCACAGGCTGATCATCAACTTGAACAGGTGGGATATTCTGTGTATTATGAGTGTCGCTTCCATACTGCTTATCGCACTTCCTGGTTTCATACTTTACATGAGGTCTGTGTGTGACCCAGACTACTGATGCCATGATGTGAACTGAAAGGTCAGTTTGGGAGCTTTGACACCCATGTATTTAGGGCTACTGAGTGCTGGCTTATGTTAACCCCCACAGACCTCCCTTCAAAGGAGCACCAGTACGAAGACATCCAGCTGGATGCAGGTTGCCTTGGAAGCGGGAGCTTCCGGTCCTTATCACCCCCATCCCCTGCTCCGTACAACCCCACCCCGGTGAGTAAAAGACAGGGGAACTAAACAACCAAGTTTTTTGTGTCAGTTCAGCAACATTAATTCGGTAACTATTTACCAAAGACTCACTAAGAACAATGCAGCGCAGGTTCAGAGCAGGTTAGTGCAGGTGTTTTCCCTTCCAAGAATGCACCCTGTTTCACAGGTGTCCTCCAGGCGGGGGCTCGTAAGGCAGAACATGGATGGCCGGTGCCACCGTCTTCAGGACCTGCATGGACCCAGTCCCCCGTCCACCCCCAGCAGCCCAGACGACACCCCCCGTCTGTCTGGGAACCCTTACAACCGCAGGCTGAGGAAAATATCCAAGGTCGGGAACCATACACTGAAATGCTGTCAGTTTAAGTATCAGTATTAAGCATTTAGACCAGGGGTAGGCAATCTTATCCACAAAGGGCTATTGCATATGCAGGTTTTTAGGTCAGCTATTCAAACCCAGGTGTGAGGGCTCTTCCACCAGTCAGTCCTATAATTAGTAACCTAATTCAAGATTCGAGATTCAAAGCGTTTATCGTCATGTGTATAGTACAAAAGTGCATTGATAACTTGCATATACAGCAGCCCTTTGTGGATAAAATTGCCCACCCCTGATCTAGACATTGAAAGGCTGTATTTTGAGTATCATGGAGGTTGAGGATCTAGACACTGAAAGGCTGCAAGTTTTTTTTCTTTTTTTTTTAATGTAGGTATCATGGACATTAAACAAGTAATAAACTTCTAATTGAGTCCATTGAACAAAAATAGTAATAATAATAGTTGTGTGTTGGTGCACAGCTAGTGATCAAGATCAACAGCATCTTCGAGGCACGAAGGGGCAAGAATCGTATGAAGAGGATCTCTCCATCCACAGAATCCAGCTCTGGAAGAGGTGTGCGGTCAGGCCACCATGTCTTCCCATTGTCCCATGTCTCATTGGCCCAATGAGTCTCTGCCTGTCCCTTCCTGAATGGCAGACAGCTCCCTCTCAGCCCTGTAAACAATGTCCCCCACTTTGTGTTTCACAGCTAGTGAAGCATGTGGTAATGAGCACCACCAATGAGTGTGGGGATGTGTGTGTGTGTGTGTGTGTGTGTGTGTGTGTGTGTGCGCGTGCGTGCTTATGGCTAGATGGGGCTATGTCGTGTTTTTAATTCTCTCTGGGTACTTTTCTTATCAGATGAGAACAGTGAATCAGAGACAGACACAGACGACAGGCAAAAAGGTGAGCAGGCCTGTGTGGTTTGCTGTGGCAGCTCATGTACAAAGGAGACGGACGTACGCTGACACACACATGCCAAGGGCAAAACTGTGGGATGTATTTCTTGTGTTTAACTCTGCTTAACTTGCACCACTTAAATATTTAACATGCTTTTGTAGCAGTAATGATATAACAAATTGCATATTGACTTGTAGGATTTTAATTTTATGTAGAGAAGAAATGCTTCGCAGGCATAAAAAGGCTCAGCCGTTCACTAGTTCACTAGAGCGGCCGTGTTGTAAGGGCTGCTCACTCACTATTACGATTGTTTAGTAATAGCTATTCATTAGTATGGCCACGTGAGCAATGCAGTAGACTGACTACTAGGGGTGTAGTCTACTGATTTGTCACAGTCCTTACACACTTGGATTAAATGGGAACAGCCTGGGCACACCCCTCACACTAGCTCATCCTCCTTTCCACGGGCAGCCGACAGCCAGCGGCTGATGTCAGTCCAGGCTGTGCTGAAGCAGATGGGCCGGGGCCGCCTCCTGGATCGGGATGCGCTGGACCTGAATGAGAGGAAGCTATTTGAGTACTTCTTGGTGGTAGCACTGCAGAAGACCAAGAGCGGGGCTGTATATGTGCCTGTCGTCATACAGCAGTTCCCCCTCAAGGTAAGAACGGGGAGACAGATGCAAAAATTAAGCTTTATAATCTGTATGTTATTGATTTTTATGAAAATTAAAGTCCACTCATGTATTTGATGTCTTTTTCTGTGCTTTTGATTGGACAGTGTTGTGATTGCATACTGGAGTTCTCTTTTTTTATGATTGGGGCACTCTCTTTTTTTCTGAGCCAGTGATTGGACAGTGTTGTCTGTTTTGTTTTTGTAATTGGATGGTGCTGAATGTTGCTTGTGTTTGTGATTGGACTGACAGCTCGAGAGGAGCTTCAAATTCATGCGGGAGACAGAAGATCAAGTAAAGGTCATTCCTCAGTTCTGCTTCCCAGATGCCAAGGACTGGATACCTGTTGAGAGTTTCCCCAGGTGAGACTCTGGCCCTGAGTGATAGGGGTGTGATTCAGTATGCACAGTGGCCAGCATCAACTTTTAAACATCTGAACTAACACTTACGACATGCAGACTTCAGTATAAGCAAGCAGTCTGTCTGTAGCCTCGAGCTTTGTTGTGTTTTAGACGTGCTACATGCGGATGTACGTTACAGAAAGGAAATTTTACTGAGAGTAAATTCTGTCACAGTACATTTTATTGAAACAGGCAATTGTTGATTTTGGCTTTATCTCCTTATATTTTCAGCATACGTTTAACTGCCTGTATGATAAGCCTGCCTTAGTGTGACTGTTTAAATGTGTCTAGTCATCAGAGGTCTGTCCCTGTTCATGACAGTCAAGCCACTACTGTCTCTGTGGCTCACAACTCACCCATGTGCTGAGGCAAAGATGTCACCCTGTTTCTCATTCCGCTTACAAATACTCCCTTATTCCAGCGAAACCTTCTCATTTGTCTTGACCGGCGAAGACGGCAGCAGACGGTTTGGTTACTGTCGCCGCTTACTTGTAAGTATGGTGTGTTCACTTCATTCCAGTTCCATTTTTAAGCAAGGATCAGCTATGGGACAGGTTCCTTTCCTAAAACAATTTGACTTCGGCCACAACCCATCTTGACCATGCTCAGTTTGCCCAGTGGAACTCTTAAATATGTGTTTGAGGGCTTTATTGTGCTAAACAGAACCACTAACAGCATAGCAAAGTTATGAATTACACCCCCAATGGGTGTGCAGTGGGACAGAGCCAGGTTTTGGTGGCCTAACCATGTCCTTGTGTGACACCCCCTTGTAGCCCAGTGGGAGGGGACGGCGTCTGCCTGAGGTTTACTGTATGGTGAGCCAGCTGGGCTGCTTCGACCTCTTCTCTAAGGTATCGCCAGGGTATGAGGTGCTGGCGTGTGTGTGTGTGTGTGTGTGTGTGTGTGTGTGTATGTATGTGTGAGCGCAATGGCTAGAAGAACACCATTTCAATTCCCAACCCTCTCCTCATGGGCTCTCCAACCATGTTATGTATTCATTAAAGTTCACCAGCTCAATTATTAAACAATATAATAAAGTATTGATTAGACCAGCGGTGTCATACTCTAGTCTTAGGGTTTCCCCTGATAACTCCTTGTGTTAATTACCTCACAGCTCCTGAGCTGAATCATTTGAGGTGGAACAGGGAAAGAACTAAGCTACACAGGGCTCTGGCCCCCCAGAGCTGGAGTTTGACACCCCTGGATTAGACAATCATGGTGCCTTAGTGGTTGAGTAAAAATATTGTTGTATTGGATGTTTACTGTAAACGATAGGGTACCTTTAGGGGAAATGGTGACACATTACACTAATATAAAGATAATTTAAACCTCATTTTCATTGCCTTTTGCACAGTATTGCATATATAGTACCCAAGAGGATTCTCTGGGTGCATACATATGTAAAAAAATTCCCTTTCCCCCAGATTCTGGACGAGGTAGAGAAGAGGAGAGCTCTCTCGCCGGCTCTGGTGCTTCCCCTCATGAGGGGCATCCTGGAGGCCCCATTCCCCGCCCCAGGTCGGACCATCCCCGTCAAGAGCTTCCTGCCAGGCTCTGGCACCGAGGTGAGGGCACCATAGACGTCTAACGCTGTTCTCGCGCCCTCCTGTTCTGGGCCGCCCAGCAGTCAGAACATAGGGCGCTTTTCCACCGCACCAGGTACCGAAAGGTTAGTTGAGCTAAATCTGTTCAGCATCAAGCAAAGGAGACTGAGGGGGGACATGATCCAGGTATATAAGATTCTAACAGGTTTGGATGCTGTTCAACCAAAT
>JABFEB020000060.1:30121560-30132233 GCA_019775895.2 Stomatorhinus ivindoensis | reverse complement strand
ATCATTCCCTCAACCATTCACCATCTTTGTTTTCTCCCTTAATCCACACCCCTATATGATAAGTTTGTCAATCATCTCTTTTACTGTTTGGTGCTTCGACTGAACATAAGGGTGACGTGACCATCTCTACTCAGTTTTTTAAATGCCCAGCCATGAACTTTTGGTGAACTCAGGCGAATCCCTTCCTTTAGTAACAAACCTTGGCAACTTCAGCTTGTTGTAGATTGTCTGGCTAGGTGGTTAAGATATTTGTCCTTCTACATAGTGATAAGCTGCAGCACTAATAAAGCACATGTTCATACACTAAAGGCGAACAAAATGGCTAACAGATACAGAAACTTCTAAGCCAACACAAGGTGCTCATTCATACTTGTTTTTTGTCACATTGTGCGCAGGAATTATTGGCCTGTATTCTCTAAAGATTACAAGGTCAGTCTCTACACGGTTTACATCAGCTTCTTAAAAGAGTCCTAATTACATTCTCTATGCGTTATGAAGTGCTAAATAATATTCCATAGTTGCAGTTCCACGTTCTGTAGTCAAAAGGGGAAACCCTGCTGTACCCTCAAACTGCTCCGGTACTTTGGCATGCTAGCTAAGCTATTAAGACCCTGCTGACCTCTCACCCCAGTGACCCCTGTTCCCACGGTAGGTGATGGAGCTGCGTCGGCCAGCGGACTCCCGCCTGGAGCATGTGGACTTCGAGTGCCTCTTCTCCTGCCTGAGTGTGCGCCTCCTCCTGCAGGTCTTCGCCTCCCTGCTCCTAGAGCGCAGGGTCATCTTCACCGCCACCAGACTCAGGTATGGCTCTCCTTGGTTGGTTGGGGAATATTTCCTGCCAGCAGGTGGCTTAGTGGCTAAGGGTAAGATGATCACCCAATCCATATCAGGAGGGACACTATGAGCTACTTCAGGTTTTACAAGCTAAAACTGAACGGCTCCTGTGCTCAACTAAATTGTCACAGCTCATAGTGTCCCTCATGACGTAGATTAGGTGGTCACCCATAGCTAAGGATGAGACCTTTTAAGCCTAAGGATTTCTGATTGAATTGACTGAGGTCTGCAGTTTCACTATTGTGGGTCATTTTGGATAAAATTTGTCTTTACTGACCTCTGCCTTGTCAAATCCCACATATACTCCTCAGTGCTCATGAACATGTGTTTGCAGAGAAGTGTGCAAAGGCAGATGTCCTCAGAAAGTGTGCTCTGGTAGGTTCCTGTGGAGCATGTTTTCTTCAGACAAAAATAATGGAGAAAGTACACAGGTGGAATAAGCTTAGCGTTAATGTCATTAAGTCTGACTGGCAAGTCTGCTGCCCTCATCTGGCCAGACTAGCAACGCACAGCCTCTGTTAATTTACAGTATTTAAGTATTTTAAAAACAATTCCTATGTAGCGCAATTTAAATGCAGAGTTCATTTTATGACAGATATGCATTAAAATTAATGCTTTCCAAAAAGACTGAATACTCCAGCGTGGGATTGTTTCTTATTAAATGAAGCTTAAATGCAAACAGACTTGACACATACTGCACACACACACAATGCAATTTATATTTACTTTTGAATAACACGAATTTTGAATAACTTTGTATAAAAAGTACTTTTGGCTCAGTATAGCTGTCCCTTCCCACCGACTTTGCATTACGTGGAAAAATACTGCAGGTTTTAGTTTCAGGTTCTAATTTTATCGAAAATGGCGGCACACTGCCATCCAGTGGTGAAATGTCAGGACAAGATGAATAGCATTGCCACAGGCTGAAACTGCCAAGGCCTGTTAACAAGATGTGCCGTCCTGGATTTTCCAGGATTATGTGTGTAGTTGTTGCACTGTGAGAGTGCAGCTTTGTGGATCAGAGGTTAGGACTGGGCTTGTTTGGCATGTAACTCCGTCCTCAGCCTGATTGAAGCAGCTCACTGTCTGTCTTTTTCACTTTCTCTAGACCAGTGTGATGTCCCTCTTTTGTGGTTTATGGGTAAAATATTTGCTAAAGAAGTGAAGGAATTCACTCTTTTCCACCCGAACACTAATGCCTCTGTCACTCTTTCTGTGCCTCTCTCTCTTCTTTCTTTCTCTTGCTTCCTTTTATCATGTCCTACTTTCAACTTTTCTCTCTTCCTCCTTTTTTCCCTCTATCCCACTCCTCCTCTCCCCATCCTCTTTCTCTTCCTCTCTCCCTTTCTCTTCATCTCTCTCTCTCTACCTCTCTTCCCTTGTCTCTGTCCTTTCATTGTCCCTCCCTCTCTTCTCCCTCTGCCCATCTCCAGCACGCTGTCTCAGTGCTGCCACGCTGCCATTGCCCTGCTTTACCCTTTCACTTGGCAGCACACCCACATCCCGGTGCTGCCACCCGCCATGATGGACATTGTCTGCACACCCACTCCCTACATTGTGGGTCTGCTGTCCCGCTCACTGCCTCAGCTGAAGGAGTTACCCCTCGAGGAGGTGAGCCAATGCACTGTTGCCCCCCCACTGCCTACCTGAAGAAGAGGAAATATAATCCTGATATCTTCCACATTCATAATACAATCATCTGAGGTGGCAGTTCTGGTCCTTATGATGATGGCTTCTGTTTGTTGATTTTTCCATCTTGCCCGCAGAGCTGGTGCGTGTTTCTGGCTGTCTGCCTCTCCTTGTCCCTCAGCACTGTCAGAAAATTGAGTTTTTTCCAGGAAGTGACATCATTTCCTGCTCCTCCCACAGGTCCTCCTGGTCAATCTGGACAGCGGCTGCTTTCTGCAACAGGTAATGTCATCTCCTTCTGAGAGAGGATGCTTCTGATATAAACATCAATCTGCAGTCACCTGTCACAGATGACTGATCAATGCCTGTAACAATAAGACTTTGTTTAGCACTCAGGTTTATAGAGCATGAGGAGTATGTAGAGCTTGTCCTGGAATCAGTGGCCAGACATATTGTCCTCCTAAGCGCATTCTGGAAATTTCCTCAGAAAAGTAGCGGTGGTCATGAGTAATGGGATTCTGTAAAAAATTGAACTTGTTCTATGTAGTCAGAAATCCCCTTGACTTGTGAGGGTCTAAAATTAGAATCACTGATCAGAAAACGGTATTAGAGTCTCATAGCCATTTATTATTTTTACTTAAATATGCCGATTTGACTATGATTGTGACGACATAGTGTCGCACTCGTTTTTATCCCTGTCTCCTGTGCTGGTCTTTCCCAGCTGGGTGATGAGGACTGCATCCTTCCCCATAAGCTGCAGGCTGCACTGGAGCACATCCTGGGTAGGAGGACAGAACTGGCTTGCGAGAGCTCTGAGCTCCCCAGCGGTGAGTCGCGTGGGCATTTCTGATGGTGCATGTCACTCAATGGTAAGTCCCTGCGCGGTTTCCTATTGGCTGGCTGTGGTCATCCACCAAATGAACTTGAACTTAGGCAGTTTCAGTGCAACATACAGCGCCAACCCATTTGGTCTACAGAGCGGACACAAGGCTCTGATATTTCTTAAACATTCTGCCTTGTCCTCCACAGACTCCAGCTCCCTCAGCATTGTGGTCTCTGAAACCTTTGCGCGCTTCTTTGTGGAGATGGTGGGCCATTACCCACTCTTCATGGGCAACACAGAGCGCGAAGAGGATTCCTCTTCCTCCTCATCCTCCCCCACACCCTACTGCCTGCAGCGCAAAGCCTTCCGCAAGGCCATCTACTCTAGGAGCCTGCGCCGCTTTCTGGACATCTTTATGGAGACGCAAATGTTCTCAGGCTTCATCCAGGAGAGAGAGCAGCGAAAACACGGTCTAAAAGGTACTGTAGCAAAACACGGTTTGCAATGCATTTTGGGAGTGTTACAAGATGCAGCTTTGTGTGTGTGTCTTCGGATGAACGGTATTGGGTCTTTTAAATTGGGTCAGCAACTCTGATAGGATAAACAAGTCTTCAAAACCCACAGTGGGTGGGACTGTGGTTCATCATCATTGGTTATTTTGCTTGAAATCATTGGTCAAAACCCGGGAATAAATGACACCACAATGGCGTCCCCACATACCCTGTGTTCAACAGCTTCAGTTTTCTCCTTGCTAGTCTGCAGTTTGTTTTGCATACAACTACTGCAGCTGCTGCTGTTAATAGTGACTGGTATACCCCCACTGCCAGGTCTGTTTGAAACACGAGTTCAGGAATACCTGGATTCCCTTCCTTGGATTGAACATTGTGGTGTCAACAAATTTCTCAAAGGTCTAGGTAAGGGAACCGCTGTATCAGAGACCAGCCTAGCATGTATATTACTCTCGGTCTCGTACCTTTGACAGGCCTTCCTCACATCACTCTCAATTTAATTTCAGGTCATAAAATGAAACTTCTCTCCAGAAAATGAGGTCCAACCAAGGAGCCACTTTCTAAACTGAACGGAAATGACATCCTGAAGTCCTCTGGATGAAGGCTGACCCTTTCTATGAGAAACGTTACTATATGAAAACTGTGGTACAAATGTTCTAAACCTGAAAATCACTCCAATCACTCACTGTGATCCCCCACAATGAGGACTAAAGTGGGCGGAGTCTTTTAAAAAAATTTTTTATTAGATTTAACATTGATTTGATTTTGGATATTTTGCAGTGCATTTTTAAAATATATTGGTGTCTTTTTTTAAAAAATGTTAATGTACAATTTTCAATGGAATTTAACATAGGACAGCTTATTTTTTTCCAACAGATTTAATTTATATTCCAATTTTTTTTCTTCAATTAAGTTGAAGTCCCCAGCTAGTGATCTGTTTATCAGTTAAATGCAATGCAAATGCCGCTCTGGGTCACAGGGTTAGAGATTCAGCAAGCTCTCAATGTTTAAGGGAAAAAGTATATTATATGGAAGGAAAAGGTATCAGAGGAGGGAAATTGTGATAATCCTTGCATGAGAGAACTGAAGGTTGTCAGGTGAACATGAGGACACTGAGCCAAGACAGATACGGTGCCTAAATGCTGGGAAAAGACTAAATGCAGGAAATTTGCTTTCATTGATTTCTAAACATACTGTGAGAATCAATTAAACAACATGGAACAAAAGATTACTTTTTCCATCCAGTGAACTTCAGTGATTCATGTTTCATGATTTTATGGAAATTTTCACCAACCCAAACTTAATCAATTCATGGTTCTCCCTGAATTATTCAAGTACGTCATACATCAGGTCACCACACATGCTATTGTAGAATATGCAGAGCCTGAAAACATTAACAGAGGTGTAAGATTAGTTTGTGATTCTTCATGCTAAAATCTCAACATTCTTATCAGATCATAAAAATGTAATTTTAAAAGAAAATTGCCGTCTTGGAGAGCGTGAGATCATAGCTACCCAAAATGCTGCCAGAATATTCATGTTTTACTGGGAAAACCAAAAAATGCAGGGGTGGTGCAGTGGTTAGCAGGTCTCCACCATGGCTCCGATTCTGGGGTTTGCATGTTCTCCCCATGTCATTGTGGGTTGTTACCTACGTTGTGCCGTAGCCTCCAGGATGGACACCAGACTGCCCCAGATGCTCAGATAACCGAACCGAAACCATTTGCTTATGCAACACAGGGATTCCCTAAGCCTGCTGCCAGTAGCAGAACGTATGAGGGAGGGCACACCCTGTTACAAGATGCTAGTCCATCACAAGGCACGTGCACACAAAGCCTATGTATCGAAGGATACAGCCCCTGAATTCAGACAGCCTTTGTAGGCTGCATACTTCAAAGGTTCGCGCAATGAATCTTGGGTGATCTCTGCAAAAGACTGCATTTGAAGGAGCCTTCAAAGGATGCAGCACCTGTATTGAGATGTAACCAATCACAACGCAAGATTGATTTACAGACACCTTGTTCACAATTTGTGTAGCCAGGGTCACTGGTCTACAGCCTATGCCAAAAGGCAGCGGTTCTCAATCGTTTTGATTACAAGCCCGCTTTAGGCTCAGGTGATCCCTACTGGCTCATAATGAATGTGGCAGGTTGAAAGCAGTGTGGGCTGCAATGAAAACATGCTGGTAGGGGGTCCTCCAGGAACAGGACTGAGAACCACTACTACACAGTGTATACCGTAGACCCCAGGCAAATACACCGCACCAATGCTGACAATCAGGATTTTACTCTAAGTGCATGTCCAAGCACTCAAAATAAACCAGAGTAAGTATATCCAGAGAATTAATCCACACAAGAATGTTAAGAACAACAACACCATTAATCACTGATTAATACTACTAACATACCTCTACCTTTGCAGAGCATGTTGGATTATAGATTAATTAAAAATGCTTATGATTAGACTTTAAACAAACGGGGAAACTTTCAATAGAAACAGGACAAAGCAATGTGTCCGTGTTTAGATAGACCTATGCATGTTAACACCAGCTCTAAGGAATTTATAGTCCTTTGTGACACACTGTCCAAGTTCCCCATTGCAAGCTATTGCCATTTAGACATATAAAAAGCTTTCTGTGCAACGGTAAGTCTATTATCTACTTTAAAGGAGTTTAATGGCATCTTTAGCTAGGAAGATTAACAGTAGCCCCACACAGCGTTTCCTCCCTTTTACTTAAGATTTAGTTTAAGGACCTTTTACTGCTAGAGCCTTGCTGAGATTCCTGCACGTGTCAAGAGTGAAATAGGATGTACTCGAACAATTCAGAAGACTCGCCAATGTGCAGATTTGAACCAGGGTTAGTCCCTGAGTTTGGGACGATCCACCTATAGTCGGGCCAGCTGGACCAGTTCCCAGCGGCGATCCGCAGCTAAACACCGCCTGCAAGCGCCACCGTTGCTTTTAAGATACGGTGTCGTGGCCGGTGTGCCAGGAAACAACGAAATGGGGCAGAAAAGGGATATCGATATAAAGCCGTTTGAAACCAGGCTGCTGCAATTATGATAATCCTTTCTCAAATGTCGAGTTTCGAAAGAGAACGTTTCTCTTCATAGGAAACAAAGCGCCGCGCTGTTCAGTGTTCCAGGCAGAAAGAAGGCTCTGTGGTGCGGACTCCTTTGAACAGCGTCGCCGCACTGTTTAATCGACGAAAGAGAAAGATCCCCAGACAGCGCATGCATGGTTAAAAGTGCATTAGAGTTAAAGAGGAAACTTTGGCCAAGCTGACCAGAATCGTCATCGCAACATTTGTTTTGCTTGCTGTGTCATAAATTAATTTTCTGTGGGTGATGGTGAAAGGTGTCATTCCTTAACAGAAGTGGCTCAGTTGTGTTAATTTCTCAAAACACACTATCAGCAATCTTGTTTACGTTCTATAGTCGTGTTTAGCCTCCCCCGACATGCTCAGTGAGTTTATCCTAAACACCACCACCTAGTGTTGCTTAACCAGAGACCTTTAAAATAACGACGTGAAATTTTGCCCAATATATACAATGTTTTGTGACACAGAGCCCTTTGATCAGAAGTGGAAAAGCACGTAGGGCGGCTCCTGGGGGTCGATCCCATGTCAAAGCCCACCTTAACGATTTACATCAATGTAACAATTCTATTACGTACTTTGAAAATAGTCTGTAGAGTTAGCAAACTTCAACAACGCTTTAGATGTAGCTTATTTTAGGTGTATAGTGGAATAACATAGATTTCAGTAAGATTTCTTGCGTGAGTGTTACGCCAGATGCATGAATTGACAGGCAGGCATAATATCATATTATAACGTTTTCAATTTTCCGTATTTCGTACTTCTATTGGTCCGTTATCCTTTTATGGGATTCACGTATGAGCCAAATAAGCCAATCAATCAGCCAAAAAGCCACTATTAATGAGCCAAAAAATTAACGAGCATTTTCTCGAAATGCACAAAAATGTTATTTTTCTATATTATTCAGCTATGTATAAGATCATAAGTCCACACATCATTAGTCCAATAGTCCACATTAGTTCCTTCATAATGAAAAATGTGCACTATATGTAAGTTAGACAAGTTTCGCATATTTTATGTTCGGTGTAAGATATTCATGTCACCAAACACCTCCTTACAGTTAAGTGACGACAAACTGCAAATGAGACGAGTTTGGAAAAGTGTGAAAAGGGGGAGACATTTCTTGGCGGGGGCACAGGTGCGGTACGGGACCGCATTCCGCAATGTGGCAGCGAGGCACCAGGAGACGGACGTCCGCTCTTTAGTCAACAGCCTTGGTGTTCCGCTGATATCAGGCGTTCATTGCGGGTCCTTTTAACACCTGTCACAAATGTCGATTTTCAGTAGGCCTATGCCGTTTCATATTGTCTGAATGCCCGTCTCAATTAGAGCTCATGTGGATCCGTGAAACATGCCTTTTACCCTGAACTTGTTCATGATCCTAAATTTAGTCTGGAGCTCGGAGACCAAGTGCTCCCCGACCACTTTTTATAAAAACTGCTGGATTAGACGCTTCCCTGGCATTTTCATCGATATCGACGAGTCCCAGCGCAGAGGCGCGCAGCTTCTTAAGTTCTACCAGGAGGAAACGGCATTGAAATGCAGCCGGACCTGTTGCCTGACAAAAAACTGTAAGTTTTTTTGTTTTTAAATCTTAATCTAAAACGAAACAGCGATTGCTTAACGTCGTGACCCAAAGCGCATTTATTAGTTATTCCGAAGAATCTGGTTATTAATAATACACATTTAATAACCTAAAACAACAAGTAATAACGTAAACGTGCATCTGTGTTATCTGTTATTAAAGGATTTACTATTTAGGCCTATTTCGGTTATATATATGGAATTGCGTAATAGTTTGGTATTTAGCAAACGCGATGCCATAGTGTACAGTATAATTACCTAGGGATAGAGTCAACGTAAAAATAAAAAAAATAAATATATATATACACACACACACACACACACACACACATACATGCAAACAGCCTTGTACTGGATAAGTAGTTGGAAGATTGGAAGATATGGATGAATGGAAGGTAGGATTTCACACTACATTTCAAACTACATTATTACATATGTTACATTTATGATATTCTGACAGTTTTATGTATAACGTAGACTTGTAAATGAGACACTACATGAAAATGATAGTGATATTGTACCAATATAATTATATTAAAATGATAAAATGGTTTTGCTAAGCATCAGCAGATGTGTAAATATTGCTTGCCGTGTGAAACGTGAAGGGGCCAGCGAGTCAGAGAGGAAGCTGTGACTCTGCTTTGTTTATGTTCCAGTCTCCTGTAACTTGGCCATGTTCCACTATGACACCGTGCAGGAGAGTGTTAACTGCTTCCACCTGCACTGCCCCACTTTGGAGAGCTGCGTCCCAAGGCACAGGGGTAATGTCATCCTCTACAACATCAGTGCAGGTGAGGGCTGTTCTCACGTCGCACCGTATCTGTTTGAGTGTCATTGCTAGTCATACCAATGACTCAAATGGCTTCAAGTCGGCCCCAGCTTATCATCAGGCAGCGATTACCGATGACTCAAATGGTGATGGGTCGGATCTGGATCATCGCCATGTACCAGCTACTGATGATTCAGATGGCCAGACATGAGCCTCTACTTATCACCATACACCGTTCACTAATGACTCAGATGTTCATAGGTATGCCCCAGCTTGTCACCAGGAATGAATCACTGATGACTCAAATGGCCATATCATCATCATTATGTACTAATCACTGACTAGTGTAACTGCAGAAAGTCAATCTTAGCCTATCATCTTCATGCACCAATCACTGACTAATTTAACCATAGAAGGTCAGTTCCAAGGGCGTAGATTTGGGTATGGACAGTAGCCCACCACAGTGACTTTTGTTTACAAAAACTAGAACTATAAGAAAATATTTTCATAAACTGAAATAAGACACTAAAATAAAATAAAACACTACACCTAAACAAAAACTATAAACATTGTTAAAGAAACTAACTGAAATAAAATAAAAATGAATGTTACAATTTTTAATACTATTTAGCTAGATTACATTCATCATGATACTGATGACTGGCTAACCTCAGGGCAAGGGGGTTGATCTGCTGGGCAAATTCAATAAAGAATTAAAAACATATAAAAACTGGTGGAGCAGTTCTTTCTTCTAAGTGGGGTTACCAACCTGTCCCATATTGAGCCATGTTGAACCTCACCACTCAATAAGACCACTCTGTCAATCACCCCACTCTGCAAATTTGATCAGGATGCAGGGCTCATCAGTAGCCATTTTTCCAAGTAGCCCATGTGCTATTAAGTTTAAAAAGTTTGTAGCACCCAATGAATTTTAGTACCATGTACAAAAAACTGAAGAACTCACTCCACAAATTTCAATAGAACACTTCTCCATAAGGTCCAAGAATGGACTGAAGAATCTGCTGCCTTAATAAACTTTTATACATTTTTGAAGTCAGTTAATAATTTATAATAAAGTTATTCAAATTGGACACAAATCAACCAGTTAATTTGAAGACAAAAATAAACAGAAAGGGAGCCTGTACTAATAAACACAGGCTTACAAACATCATGTACAGATCTGTGTACATACAGAGATACACACACACACACACACACTTACTCTCTCTCTCACTTTCTTTCACGCAACACTTTGTCCCTCCAAGCACAGCACATGCAAAACATTAGTGTGCCATTAAATTTCAGCCACTGGAAGGTCTGAAACCATTAAACTACTGGTGTCCAATCTTCTTTATAGTGTGAGCTAATTATACAAAGAGCCAAACACTCAGGACGATCTGGGGGGGGGGGGGGGGGGGGGGGGCCCCC
>JABFEB020000060.1:30108320-30121460 GCA_019775895.2 Stomatorhinus ivindoensis | reverse complement strand
CCCCCCCCCCCCCCCCCCCCCCCCCCCCCGTCCCCCTAGGTATATCTTGCAGATCAGGCAGGAGGTGGGATGGTCCCCCTTGATATATTAGATATTAGATTTCATGATCAAATACAAGTGCGCTGGAAATCGACCAGTTGGCTGCCGCTGCCGTAAATCATTCTTTGTTGAATTAGTATCCCATATAATCCACCCTGCTTTGGCTAGCAATGCTAATGGGACTGCAGGCAAAATCATAACCTCCTTCTGAGATTTATGTCATCACCCAGTTCCTTCAAAATTGGCAATCAACTTCATTTTTGTTAGTTACTACCATTAGGCTGTTACTGATTGACTCAAATAGTCATATAAATATTTAGGCAAATGTTACGCAGTGTGTTGAAAATGAGTACCAGTTACTTACTTTATTTCGAATGCTCAGTACTACGTCGTCTAGCAGTGTGATGTATGCTTGGAATACTAGTTTTTACCTACAGTACCAAACTGGTACTATTCAATTCAATGTAACTTTCCAAAAATAATTACAGGTAATAGTGCAACGTCATTGCTCAATCCAGTTCACATATGTGCAATTGAATATTTTTAGTTGCATATTTTATAAAAATGTCACAATGTAGAGGCCTGTCTGGATCTGGCTAGGGGTAGGCGGTTGGGAGATTAGTGAATGAGCTGATACAATCTCTCGTCTTCCACTATGGCTGATTGTCCAATGTAGTGCATTATTTCAGGATTTATGTTTAGCACCAGTAACTTTAACGTTTTGTTAAATTTAAATATCAGTGGGCAGTATCACCTAAAATTGACACTTCAGACAAATATCGGCCAATAACAATACGCTAGTGCATCTCTAACTTTAGTACATGATATGGACTCCATATTCATGTATGATTCACTAATGATCAGGTACATTCAACCTTAAGTCTGTCCCAAGAAATAAAATGAGTAAAACTTACACTGAAGCTAAAATATATAAAAAACTAAACAGAAATATATCTTTGAAATAGAAACTATAACAATACTGGTAGAGACATGACCCTACCAGTGTTGTGGGAATAACATGTGTTTAGGGGAGCAGGGCATTCGGGGCTGATTTAACCTTATTAGTGTTGGAACCAAACCTACGCCTTTGGTCAGTCCCAACCTGTCATCATTATCATGCACCAATCAGTGGCAACCAAACCATGCTTAAACAATGCATGTCCTATCCAGTGCATTGCATTAATCTATTATTATGCATACATATTAATAAACAAAGACGTATAATTTTAGGAGGTCATAAATCATTAGCAAGACTATATATTTGATTTTGTTCTGTGATGATTTTTTTCAGACTTTTCCATCAGTTAATCCTATAACTTTTATTAGCTTTTGTGATGGTAGTTTCAGAACTATAACCTATTCAACTGAGCTGGACACAACCCTTGAAAGTTATAAAATAATTTAAATGGTATTTTCTAAATTCAGTAGAATTTAACTTAATTTTTACATAGTTGTCAGCTGGCCAAAGCAATCGACCAAGGCTGACATTGCAGTAATATTGTGAGAAAATAGAAATTGGACAGAAAATCCAGAAGACAGAGGTGGAGACTGGAGGTTCAAGCCCATGAGGCTATCCAACCCCCTCAACATTCCAACGTGATACAAATCACAAATATGTGTAAGTTGTTAGCTTCAATCTTCAGAGAAGAACTGCTGTTGTCATTTCAGCTTATGGGAATGTGACACCTTGCTGATGATAAACTACTGGTTAGATGATTGCATGTGTGTGAGATGTTATACCATTCTCTAAAGCTAACCTTGGTGCTGTCATCTAGGTGTGGACCCTGATCTGCTGGTTTTTGGGAAGTATTTCCCCTCCAATGCACGTGTGTGGCCTCACCTGTCCTCTAGACCCAACTCTTCAGACTTTCTGGCTTCAGATAAGCGCCAGTTCAATCGCCCAGCTGTGTCTCCTGTCCAGAAACAAACCACCTTATCCCTAAAAGGGAAACTGACCTCACCCAAGAACTCTGACAAGGTTATATCTGGTTCCTCCTTTGTTACTTTCCCATCATCACTTGTCATGACCACCTCCACCTCTCCTGAACAAGCTTTGAGGAGCAGCTCCACTCACTCTACCCTATCCACCATGATTGCCTCCACCTCTGTAACCCCAGTTAACTCCACACCCCTACCAATCACAACCAGTTCAACCTTCATGAACTCCATTCTTCCACCAGTCACAACTAGTACTTCCTCCATTATATCCACAATCTCTCCAATTCCAACAAGTTCCACCTCCTTCAACTCCACATCAGCACTAATTAAAAACAAGCCCACCTCCTTCAACTCCACCCAGCCACTAGCTATGACTAATTCTACCTTATTCAACTCCACTTCCCCACTAATTACAAGAAAGCCCACCTTCTTCCATTCTACCCCACCATCCTCTATAAATATATACTCCCCCGTCAACTCCACAGCCCCACCAGCTACAAACAAACCAAGCTCTTTTAAGTCAAACTCATCACCGGTCATAACCGAGCCCAGCTTGCTCAACTCCACAGCCCTACCAGTTATGACTAATTCTAATTCCTTTACCTCTACCCCACCAGCATTCACAGCCAGACGCACCTTGCTCAACTCCACAGCCTTACCAATTATAACAAATCCCATTTCCTTCCACTCTACCCCATCAGCAGTCATAACCAGCCCCACCCCCATCAAATCCATACCCCTGCCAATGAAAACCAAGCCCACCCCCATCAAATCCATATCCTCAACAGTCACAACTGGGCTTAGTTCCATTAACTCCACACATTCACCAGCAAAAGTTAGACCCATAACCACTACACCAGTACCTCAAGTCATCAGGGTCAAATCAACTTTCTCTCCTTCCAAAGCTCCAGCCATCATGATTCACTCTTCCTACACCACAGACACACCCTTGCATTCCACGATTGGCCCCATTACCTCCATCACCCCACCCACTGTGGTGATCACACCACCAACCATTAAAACGCCATCATCTACTTTGGCCAGCATTGCCCATGCAACCCCCCCCTCCTCTCTCATGTCCAAATCCAGCTCTGCCTCGACAAGCCCCATATCCTCTCGTATGACCAGATCTACACCGGTCACCTCCACTTCGCCACTAAAAATGACCATCAATGTCCAAACTACTATTTTTACCCTGTATACCAACAGCACTGGGGTTAACCATACCACCCACAGCCAGTCCTCGGCCATTCCACGGTATCCTGGCCCCCTTCTACTCCCCACAAGTACTCATGCTCATTCCATTCCTGCTGGTCCTGCCAACATTGACAGTGGCAAACAGTATCCCAATGATACCAAAGGATATGTCAGCAGGAACCACACTGAGGTGGAGGGGGGTAGTGGTAAGCCCAGCACAGTGACTCCAACCTGGCATATTGCAGTCAAAGCTCTGCTGGTCCCAATAGTGGTCGTCAGTGCTGTCTTACTGACCTGCTGCTGTACCACCTTGATGGCCATCAACTGGAGGGGCAAGAGAAAGGGGCATTACAGGACATCCTGGGGCAAAAAGAAGGGCTCCATGCAACTTGTCAAGTATGTGATCATCAGGGAGAGGTTTTGAGCAGGCATGTGGGTGTGGATGGTCTGAAACCAGGGAGAGTGGAAGTCTTGGGTGCCTGGAAGATATGGCAGATTTCAGGTGATTTTTTTTTTCTATTGAAAAATGCAGAAGACTGCAAGAGATTAAACTGAAGGTTCTGGCAGATGCGTGATTTGCCTACAGTTGGAGACACTGCTGCAGTTTGGTTTCAGGAAACGCTGCACACTTTGTTTCTTCTCCACCATCTGGGACTGCAGGCTAACTGCTCCCTTGAAGACCATCACATAAGCAGGGGTTTAAAGCTCGCCAGCCAGAAGTGACTCCAGTATTAGCCTGCATTGGCGAGGTCTCCGTTGACACGTTTCTTACAACAGATTCATAATGAAGTTTTTTTATGAAGCAATTTTCAAAGGAATTTAAAATAATAAAAGAGAGCAAAGATCCTTAGGGTTCCCATAGTAATATGATCTGAATGGTCTTTCACTGTGGAAATGATTCAGCCTAAAGGCGTTATTTATAAGGAGGTCATGGTTTTATAATCTTAATGGTTTAATAACGAAGTTCCACATTTTGGGGCATGAAGCTACCATGCAGGTCACGCCAACGGAAGACCAGGGCAAAGCGAGGCCAAAGTCAAAGATCCACAGCACTTAGCTTCACATGGGGTAGCTTCACATTGATTTTTCCTTAAACTCATCAAAATAATCATTTAAATTGACTTTTTTTTACTTACCTTGCGCTGATCCACTAGTTACCTCTCTAAGAATAAATGTATATATTTTCTACTTCTAAAAATCATGCTGGTAATATGCTGAGGTGCTTTGGAGAAATACTGTCCAAAATACCATAATTATTTTGTCATTAAACAACTGATTTAAATTTTTCATCTTGTTCTGCAGATTTTTTCATGTTTGTACTCTTCGGTTAATCACGATCCCTTGATTTTTCACTTCAACCTTCCCTGCCCCCAATATACAATCACAGCGTAAGAGCCACATTCTGAGCTCCAACTGTTACATTTCCTTGTCAGTCTCAGTGGCCAGGTTACGGAAAGGCACCTGAGCAGGTCTCAAATTGACAAAGCTGCTCTCAGATATGACAGCAAGGGACCGACTTGGCCAAGCATTCAGCACATTTTGTGTCAGCACCCTGGTGAATTGCCTCACGCAGACAAGACCAAGGTAAGCAAATGCCCCTTATCTGGACAGATGTAGCCCCTCACCCCTGTGTGAGAGCCATCCCTGTGAGTCACATCCCCCAGGGAGTCAGGTTTCCACCATCAACCCCAAACTATTGGTATTTCACTCGCTTCACCGCTGAATGCATCCTTTCTTCAGGGCCCTGAATGTGCACTGTGATTTCCCTTTGAGCTGTGACCGAGGAATGGGATGACGTCTGCCGCAGGCTTACAACCCACATAACCAAACAATATCCGCATATGAAGAGTCCCAACTCAGGTAGAACAACTGATATCAAACACAATTTTAATGTGTTTACAGTTTCGGCTTCTACTATTGAATCTGTTCCGAGTGAGCAGTTACAATAGGGCCAGGCAGGACCAAGGAAAGGATATGTGACAAACACACCTTCGGGAACAGTAGGCTTTCTGATCTGGACACAGATTTCTGCCCAGATTAACAGAACCAGTGCAATTATGATGTTACAATGGCACACAGCCACAGGGCTTCAGTCAGTCAGCCTCAGCACTGACTGCAGTGAGGTCCTCAGTCAGCCCGTTCATGCAGGAGCAGCTCAGAGCCTCAGCAGCCGTCGTACAGCCTCCCTGTACCGCAGTACACCCTCCACGCTCTCGCCCTCGTTCTTCAGCTGGCTGACTGCGGTGCCATATTCCCGCACCTCAGCAGACGTGAGCAGCTCGTCCCGGCAGGGTTCTGCCTCCGCATCCGGCCGCATGCGTAGCAGAGTGTCCACCACGTTCTTCTGTGAGGTGCTGCCTTCCCATACGTATTCTTCCATGTCTTCCTCGGTCTTCTCCTGCTCCCAGGCCTCCGTTTTCTGGATGGTGTAGAAGGGGTGGTAGCATCATCAGCACTTTACCAAAGCGACACCAGCCCCCGAGCTCCCTGAGGTGTTAGCTAGCGAGTAGAGCCAGAAGATCATATCTGGCTAACAGAACATGCTTCAGCGTCTCCTAAATAGGGAATGCATTGATTTTATATTAAGAGGGGCTCCAAGCAAATGTGTGGAGGTAAACCCAGCCACTGCTAGCCCCAGAACATCATAATCCCAATCTTTCTCATTACAGGTACATAGTCTACAGGCGCCTACTGCCTCCAGGAACTGCATCATCAGTCTGTGACTGGCTGCATTTAGTTGCAAGGCTGAAAAAATAACTTCAATTGACTGAAATAATCTGGAGTACCGTGCAGTGTCCGTTTTCTTGGGGAACACCGCCCCCTGTACAGAGCTAGAGTTTCCCGGCATTAGGTGCCACACACACTGCTCCCCGCAGCCTGCACTGCTCACCTCACAGTGCACAAAGGACCCGTTGTGCGAGTCCCTTCTGCTCCCCAGACCCCGGCCCAGGGACCAACCCCTATCATGACATCTGAGGCCACTAAAACCCTTCTTCCATGGGACCCCCTTTGCTAGTCTGATGCACAGGTGATGAGAATCACCGCCCCACTGACGGTTTGGTTTGTCAGGTATGTCTCCACAGTGGAACAGGTGTCTGCATGGATGTGGGAGCACCACCTCCGGCTGGGTGTCTAAGCCCCGGGAGGCCAGAGAGCCGATGTTACACCTGGAAAAGGACAGCACTGATATGGCTGCTTTACCTATTGAAAAAGTCACACCAAGGACTCTACTAGGCGCTCCTGGCACAAGGAATTAGTCACTTTAATTTCGTCTCTGCCCAGCCCATAGTAGTACACAATGGCAGAAAGTCAGAAGTAGGTCTGGTGGAGAGCGTTAAGTGCTCACCATACAAACCAACTTGACATGCGAGTGACATCAACATAAGCTGAAGCTCTTTCAACCCTGGGCTGAGCTTCTCTTAGGTGCTACATCTGAGTTACACATATGAGTGACCTGTAAACTTCACGGTGTTGATGTTAGCAGTCAAACCTAATCCTAAACTGCTGCAAAGTCGAGTAGACGCGCTCAGGTGTAGCACGACCGAGCTGTGTTTGCCGCACTGCTACTGCCGGCCTGTGGAACAGTCAGCCCCCCGTGAGCAAGCGGCCAGCCCCCCGTGAGCGAGCTGGCCTGGGCAGGTCCCAGACAGATGCCCCTATGGACTCTGCTAAGCGAGAGACTGTCTTAGAGAGCGCTGTGGAGGCAGCGTGGGTCCCACGCTGACAAACAATGGGCTCCTTTTAGGGGTCACATTACTGCTGCACGTACAGCTAACGGGCAAGCCTCTCCGGCATGGCCAGCACCCCCCATGCCCAACGAGCTTAACCAATCAGACAGAGCCTTGCCCAAGCTTATCCAAACTAAAACCAATCACCAGCCTATATCCGCCTGGTCTCTATGACCACTTTGGGAGGAGGATATGTACACATAAGCAGACCCAGTTACCAACCACCGTCAGATGTGACACCAGAATCTTTGACCGGTCATGCAAAAACTTAATAAAGAATTAGGGGTCGACATGCATACATTTAAACACTATAGCTGTGACGACAGCATGCTCAGTGAAACATTATAACGCGATTTAATTACGGGTGTATTCTCATCAGTCTGGCTATACAGGGAGGTGCAGAGGGGGCTCTACTTGCACTACAGCCCGAGAAGAACCTAAGGCAGGTTCATGCTCCAAGCCTGGCAACACCTACCACCACACAGGGCTCAAGGTGACTTTCAGAAAAATGAGGCATTTGTAAAACTTTTCTAACAGTTTTTAAGCAAGTCAAATGATTTATATATTTCTTTAAAAACTCACATTTTGTTATTTCGCTTTATACTTGTGTAACACTGCTTTAGTTTATCCATAACAGCTAAGTTCATGCACCTGAATATACCTCTATACATTATTGTTATTGTTCATTTTCCATTTTTATTTAATGGAATTTGAGTGTCAAGCTTTGAGTTCAGCTCGTAATAGAAACTCTCTTTTGTCTCAGTTCCTGATTGCAATGAAAACAAACAATATCCCGGCTCGTTAAGTGTTATTCCAACACAGAGCCAGGGGATGGTGGAGTATAAAGCAGAGGAGATGCCATCAGACCAAAGAGCCACTGGTCTGAGGGGGGGGGCTCTCATATCTGCTCGCCGGGCACGTGAGTGGGGGACGTGACCTCCTAGAGAACGGAGGGCAAACAACACTCTGCTAAAAAGTTTATGAGAGAGCTGGGGGGGGGGGGGTGATGAAAACATGGCCCCTTCACTGCGCGAGACCACTTAATGCTCACTGTGCCCCTCAACAAGGGACAGCCCCCCTGTATCAGATGTCCCCTGCCCCAGGGCTAAGACAAAGGACTGGATGGACTGGAGCAGGTGATCCTTGCTTGGGGGTGTTAGTGGGTAATGGGGACAATGTGACATACAGCACTGTGTAGGCAAATTAAAAAAAATATGTTTACATAATCTTCATACTGATGTAAAACTATGATTTTTTAGCAGTGAATATGCATCTGCTCAGCTATTTCAAATCTCTCCTACATTCAACCCATGAACCATCCAATACACCATATTTGCTGACTTTACTGACCACTAACATACCATATTTAGCTAGTCAGTGATTAGTGAAATACCTCGATGAAGTAAGTTAGAGAGCAGGGGGTGAAATATAATGAACACGCAGAATGGCTGGGGTGTCCCTGAGGAGGGGTTTGGGAAAACTTACAACTTACTTTCAAGAAATCAGCAAATTTCAGAACAATAATTTACTAAGTATGGACATTAGAACGAGTCATACAACTGGCCCTAGTCCACACTCCTGAAAAGGCGGGACTCACCCAGGACTCATGGTATAAGGCAGTCAGGAGGTACATTGCATAGTCTCTGTTCTGCCTCTTCAATGGACACCTGGGTAGGGAACACAGGACATAAATTTTGACTGATGCCGTCTAATGACCCTCAGGCTGAGCCACTGACACTGTCAGGCGTAAACCAACCAGCAACGAAGAGATGTTGCGAAACATCTGCAGGCACAGCGTACCGGTCTGCCGTGAGGGTCAAAGTGTCCGTCTCCCTGCAGTACCGGGGCCCAGCCAACTTCACCAGCTTCCTCCTTGCGTGCATGTCCAGATTCAGGCGCGACAGCTTCACCTGTGGAGAAGCCCAGAATCGATCACAGCAGCTCAGCACCCCCCAAGGTCGGACATCACACCCAGTCTTGGCAGGAAACTGCGGCCTTAACGGTCTCACTGGTTTGTCCAGTATAATAAATCGTGACATGCGGGAAGAAAATGACCAACAGTCCCCGTACTTCGGCTTCTGTTATCTCCAGTCATCTCTGCCAAAGCCAAATGCGTGAATTCCCATAACCAGATACACATCTGTTTTTTTCCTTTTTAAACCCACGTTCCCACATCCCAAGTGGACACTGGTTACATGCCATCCTCTGATTTTCATCCCATCTCTTATTGGCCAAAGGAGCTGCTCCAAAAAGCACATGATCCATATGAATTACACAGAATACCCACTTCAGAAGCAGACTAGCTTCACTCATCCACACCGACTGACAGGAACCACGCTTTTACAGCTCAGGGCTCCAACTAATCCAGTTTCAATATAAAAAATTCCATACTTTTCCGTACGACACAGGATGAGGGTCAGAGTGCCCTGAGACCCATTTCCTGTTGCTTTCCATGCTGCCCCTCCCACCGCCACTTTAATCCACAGAGATGACTGGCTAAAGCGGCACTTCTGACAGACTCGCGACCCCCCACACTAGCGTCAGGACGGCAGATGGCCAAACTCAATACCTCACAACCTGAGCTGGAACATCAAATCTCTGGAGAAAACCAGAACAAATTGTTTTAAGCATTCAGAACAGAGCAAAAACGTACCATTTAAAATGAACAAAAAGATGGGAACTGCTGTTTATTGCTCTGCAGACTTCAAAATGACATCTTGTGATCACGCACTATAAAACATCCACCAATCACTGCCCCCTGGCCAATCCATCCATCCTCACCTTAAGCCTGACCACCCGACTGGCGGGGCTCCTCAGAGAGGACCCAGCAAACACAAAGTCCATGGTCTCCACCTGGATGGGAAAATGCTCCTCGCAGCTGACTTCCGAGTCCAAGGCGGATGGCCACTCTGTGCAGAACTCTGCCATGGAGGGTAACATAGATCTAATGTCACAGGTCCTGCCATCAGCCTCCGTACTCTCCAGTTAAAGCTGCAGTCATACTTAACTAAAGTAAAGAACCTGGTCATAGCCAAGGGAGGCGTTCGCCACATTCAAGTTGATCCCATCCCACCACTTGGTGAATTTTATTGTTGGCAAAATCTTATCACCAAGTTTTCAAAATACTGGAATAGCGTTGCATTGGGAAACACTGTCAAAATACCATATACTGCAGTATAATGTCTAGATGTTACCAAGCTTACCTGGTATTTAAAATCAGACTGGTCCAATCTTACTTCAATCTTAACTTTCGTATTTTATAATGTTGCAATTTAGAATAAGTGATATGATGATAGAATTAATTACAGAACATATGGAGACAAATGCATTCATTTTCAGAACATCACTGGAACGCCACAGATGCCAGGTGCACTCATACTCACGCTTTAAAGCTTCACAGTGCTTCTTTATCGCAGGTGGAGTTATGTGCAGGAAGTTGGGAATCTGGAAGAGACATTTGTCACATCAGTGTCACATCACTGAACTGCTAAAGACAGACCACACCAGTCCTGCTAAGATGCCTCTAACGATATCCTAAACCATTTTTGACAAAGCAGAGTTTGTTCCAATAACCCCAGAACTTGCACGAGGTTTTTTTATCATAGCACAATGAAAATAACATAAATATAAATGTGAAGGGGTCCCCAAAGCCTGACCACAGCGGTAGAGCTTGACGTAACAGAGCACTGAGCGCCAGCTGGATGTTGCTGTGTGATGGTCTGTTGCTCAGGGACGTCCTGGTTTACTACAGATATTCCATCTGCAGCTTCTTCATCGTAATTGCTGTCTCTTATGAAAGTGGACTTAAGTGACCAAATGGCATGTTAGCAGCCATAAATTTCTCGAGCAAATGCACATTTGGGAAGATGACCCAATAACATGCAACACTGACAACAGCAGAGGTGTCCAGGACAAGATTTTGTTTTGGTTGGTTGAAATCAAAATCTTAGTCAGGATTTTTTGCATTATAGATCTGAACTATGTACCTCTAGAGAACAGACGACAACTCTAATCTGTCAGAACACCGAAATACACAAAACAAACAAGGATCGCTTATTACCCAGCTTAGATCAGCCTCTAATGGTCATTATCTCACAGAGTCCACCCTTCAGAAGTGTAAGTGAAATATGAAGAGGGTATACCAATCTGGCAGGGTTAACTAGCCTCCCAGTGGTTTAAGGTACATTCAGTTAAAATATTAAACTGGAGCCAAGTCTGTGGTATGCTACGCATCCAGCAAAACACAAACAGAGAGAAGGTATTTCCACAAGCCGTCCAAATCTTATTTTCCCTGGCTATCAGAAACAGATTTGCTGATATATAAATGCTTGTTTTCTGAGTTAGAAACAGATAGTACAAGAATCGCGTTTAACTTTATTAAAATAGTTTAACTTGACGGCAGTATAAGATGCCTATAGGCCAGCACACTGACCCCATCCTGCTAAAGAGTCTTCGAACCTTTATAAGCTCCAAATTGCCTTCCTTGGCTGGGTGAACCCCCCTCTCCACCGGATAGCCCATGCGGACAGGGAGGGGCACGGAGCCCGGCTTGAAGGCGGCCGCAGTCGGATACACGTTGGTCCAGTCCTGGTCTGTGGACATTTTCTCATATCGCGGCGGTCCACTCTAAAAAAAAAGTCCACGGATTTTAAAAGATGAGAATGTCACTTTTACAACGGAGATTATACTGCACGGTATTTATTTAGTACAACCAGATTAGATGATCTCCATAGTCAAGGTTATCACAATGCTAAGAAGCTTTAAAACGTGGAGTGCACTGAGCACGCTGCCACACTGCGGCCCTTTTAAAAGCCCCGCATTTGTACCTCCCTCCTCGGCTTTCTATTCGGGGGTCCTCTCCTTCCAGCTGCAGACACGCCTTAAAATGCAACAAAAAATGTCATACAAATGTAACACATTGAAACTGTCTGTACTCATATGATACACCCGATTTATTTGAAATATCAAACTGTATGTATAATATAAAATGATTTTCAATAACATTCATGCTCCCTCCCACGGTGACCTAGAAGCTCGCCACACTTGTTGTTTTTGATTATACTGCATTTCTGAATACATCAGTTAATAATAATCAAGCTATTTACCCGCTGAATCTGCGAACCCTCTTCGTATCGGAATTAGTATTATAGCCCCTAAATGTTGATTTATTCTGTTTAAGGACATTGCCGCCGTACACAGCTCCAGGGCAGCCATAACAGGAATAAGACAAACGCGTACGGAAAGCCGAACGGCACAAATATAGTAAAAGCTACGCGCACTTCTATATACACAACGCCACCTGCTGGTAGATGTTAAGTAAGCGCCATAAATTGCTGCAATTCTTCGAAAGATACAGTACATCCATCCATGGGCGTAAATTAAATTACGGGGAGCGGGGGATGGTAACCCCCCAACAACCAAAACTGGTGAATACAACACCTCAATAATCAATTCACCCCCTAAATAGGTGGAGACCTGACCCCTGCCCCCCCCCCCCAATGTTCAAACCAAAGTTACGCCCTTGCATCTATCCGTCCGTCCGTCCACCCATTCATCCATCTAACCTTCAAGCGATTATTCCGTCAAATTATATATGCCATTGAAACATTACAAGCAAAATTTTGACAAAGATGATTTAGCCTAATAGTAAAAAGTATAATTTTTTTTAAATGTAGGCGTACATTTTGCATTTTATAACTCTTTTTCATAGAAACTTTAAGCGGTGGTATAAAGTATTCTTCAGTCTCGGGTCGCTGTAGTATTGTAATTACCACAGCTGTCAATCCCTTAACTCATGTGCGGTATCGCTGCTTGAATGAATACAAATAAAAATAAATAAATAAATCCTGCAAGCTGCACTTTCCCAACAGAGCATTACCTTGGTTTTATTGAGCTAGTATCGGGGAAAAAATCATTGTAGAGTCTTAAAGCACTTATGTAAGTCGCTCTGGCTAAGGGCGTCTGTCAAATGCTGTAAATGTAAATGAACGCATGCAGCACGATTAAATGTCTCTTAATGCCTTGGACCACCCGGCGCCACAATATAATATGATATAATGAGAAGAGAGAGAGACCCTCGGTATGTTGACAGTACATCACCATACAACATAAAAACGTAAGAAATTTACAAACGAGAGGGGGCCATTCAGCCCATCAAGCTTGTTTGGGGAGAACTTAACTAATAGGTCAGAGTTGTTAAAATCTTATCTAGCTCTGATTTAAAGGAACCCAGGGTTTT
>JABFEB020000060.1:30080672-30096968 GCA_019775895.2 Stomatorhinus ivindoensis | reverse complement strand
GTCAGCACAACCTGGAGCTGAACACGCACAAGACTGTAGAGATGACAGTGGACTTCAGGAAACATCTGTCAACACTGCTCCCCCTCACCATATTGAACAGCCCGGTGACAGCCTTACAGTATGTCAATTTCCCCCGTTTGCATTCTACCTCACACCTTAAAATTGCACAGTGTTACCCACGAATGTATATTTATAATATTTATAATATTTCATATTTGTATTTCTTGTATAGTGTAATTTATTGTTTCTATTGTGTCGCTTATTGTATGTGTACAAGAGAGTCTCAAGCTGCCGGAAACAAATTCCTTGTGTGTCCCAGCACACTTGGTGAATAAAAGCTGATTCTGATTCTGAGCTGAAGTCAATGAACAGCATCCTTACATGAGAATCTCTCTTTTCCAGGTGCGTTAACAACCGGTAAAGCACAGTGGATATTGCATCATCAGTTGAACGATTTGGGCAGTAGGCAAACTGGAGGGGTTCCAGAGTGCTGGGTAGGGTGGCTTTGATATGATTCATGACCAGTCTTTCAAAGCACTTCATGAAGACTGGAGTGAAGGCTACAGGACAGTAGTCATTGAAGCAGCTCACCACTGATTTCTTTGGGACTGGGATGATAGTTGTGGTCTTGAAGCACACTGGAACGATGGCCTGAGTCAGGGAGGTGTTGAATACGTTGGTGAGGATGACGGCCAGCTGGTCAACACACTCTTTAAGCAGTGGCCTTGGGACATTGTCTGGATCCAGCAGCTTCATGTGGGTTCACTCTGGACAGAGTGTGTTTCACTGTGGTTGTGGTCAGGCAGATTACCTGCTCATCAGGGAGAGGAGCAGATTTCCTTGTGGGTTCGCAGTTTAGTGCATCAAACCATGCATAGAAGGTGTTCAGGGTTTCTGGGAGAATAGCATCGCTGTCACAGGTAGAAAGTGATGATTTATAGTCTGTAAAGGATTGTATGCCCTTCTACATACTACGAGTGTCTCTGGTGTTTTGAAAGCAGCTTTGAATATTTTGGGCATATGCAAAGTTGGCTTCTTTAATTGCTTTGGACAGACTGGTTCATGCGGTTCTGAGGATATCCTTGCCACTGGATCTGAAGGCAGCAAATAGGGCTTTCAGCATCTTCTGGACCTCAGTAGTCATCCATTTCTGATTTGCTCTTGTGATGACCCTCCTGGAGACAGTTACATCCTAGGTGCATTTCATAATGTAGCCAGTTACAGCTGCGGTGTATTCCTCCACATCAATACAGTCCTCGTAAGTAACAGCCTCTCTGAACATAGACCAGTCTGTGCATTCGAAGCATATGACCGTTGCATCCAGCAATGTTTTCTCCAGATTACAGTAATTTATGAGAGTTTCCCGATACACACAGATGTGCGTGTTACCAGAGTACTTGCCAACGAAACATCAGTAGGACGCCAACAATAACATGAAACATTTAGCACCAAATTTGGGTCTCATGGAGAGGCCGCTGCGCATACATCTGCTTCTGCTGCCATCTTGTTATTAATATTTATCACAAATTAGTTTTCTGAATAACAATGTTTCACATTTCAGTGAAGAACTTAAGTGCTTGTCCACGTTAAATCACCTAAGTGCAATTTATCATATTTTACTGTGTAAATTAATTTTAGGTGCTTATTGAACATAGTAAGATGGCTTTGTGACTAACACTGGAGCCTCATGCCTCCAGGACTGAGGGTCTGAATCCCATTGTCATGCCCCGCTTGTCTGACCCTCCCATGTGCCACACCCCCACGTTAACCTCGTGTGGAATCCCTGTGTTTACCAGCTGATTCTTGTTGCTGCCATTAGTTCAATGTATTTAAGTCCGCATTAAGTTTGTTTCCCCAGTCCGATCATTGAAGTCTAACATCTGTCCATGTGCCTTGCCTTATTGTTTTCTACAATAAATCCCCTGTTCCCCTGTCACCCTGTTTCTGCTTCCCTGCAGAATGAGCCACACTTGTTACTTTTTTAATCTTGCCTCTCGTTACAGCCCTTGTGTGGATGACCCCAAGTGCCTCTTGCCTGCTGCCTTGTCAGTGGTGTATATAGTGCCTCCCTGTCTTGAGCTCCCTAGTCCAGTAATTGATGTTGCTGCCTGCTTGTGCACCCCAGTTTGTCCTGATTCTCCCTATCCCTTTTTTACCCCTTGTGGTCCATTTCATTTTACCCAGTTTGTAGTTTTGCTCAAATAAAGTCCCTTTTGGTTCTCCCCAAGCCTGCCTTCATTTCCATCCTTCCTGTGATGTGACAATATGGTACTCTTTTTCACCCTTTTTACATGCACACTCACTTTAGTGTACATATTTTTTTTTCTGTATGCTTGCATTTTACTAATGCTGTATTACACTTGTACTTTCCTTATTTTATTTTTGTATTTTATACTGTAATTCTTTAATTTTATTGTTCTTTATTTTTGATATTTTTAAGCACAGTGTGACCTTTGCATTGGCTGAAAAAAGCTCTTGACAAATAAAGTTATATCTTTATCAAATTTCTCATGTGTTTTTCCTCTATTTGATGGATTTCCTGTTGTAGTTCAAAAACATGTAGTTAAATTACCCATTGTGTGTACCCTGTGATGAACTAACATCCCGTTAAGGACTTATCCCTGCCTTGTGCTCTGTGCTTCATTGGAAAGACTCCAGGTTCATTGTGAGAGAGTACTGCATATTTGGTACAGAAGATGCAGAATACTACAGCAGAAAACCTGCATTTAAAACCCCGTCCCTATCCTCATCTCATGTTCAATACCTGCTTTGTCTTCCCAGGTTTAAAGAACCATGGTTGTTGCTCTTTGTGCTTAAAACGGACCTCTCCATAAGTTAACTTGCATGTTAAAATTTGTCAAAGCACAATGCAATCTATCTGCTGAACACTGTCTTTGCCTCACAGGTCGCAACAGGTGGGCTGTCTCTGACACATCTATTGGCCATTGTCGAGCTTCTATCCAGAGGTCCATTTGAGATGGCATCCCATAGGTGGTCCTGTGCCCATGCAATGGGCGAGAGGCGGAGCTGCCCTATGTACCTTTTGTGCCACGCCCATGGGAGCTCTCGGGGGTCCCATACCCCCGAACCCAGCAGATATGATAACAACTGCCCATGCAGCAAAGAACCCCACCCGGAGACCACCGTCACCATGTGTTACTCACCTGTCCTCCTGGAACAGGACTCCTCAGTGAATAATGGATCAGGCATTTCCTGTGGCCTCCACTCAGTCACAAAGGACCCAGCCTTGCAGATCCCCATCAAGCCCCCCCTTTCCCCCCGGGGACCACACAAGATGCCCCCCTCAGGATGCTTCCAAGACCCGTACCGCACTCGCACCAGCATGCAAGGGGACGTCTACAACTTCTTGGAGAGGCCGGCTGGGCTGAGATGCTTCTTTTACCACTTCTTGGTGTGAGTAAGATGAATACCTCTCTGCTTCTTAGAGATATACAAAGTAACATAAAAATGAACAACATTTAGCTAGTAAACCTTGATACCATGCAGTGCCGAGCAATGAAAAGGTTCCTCCTGTATCAATAAGGAATCAAACAAAATTTACCTGTCCGTGGAAAACTTTAAACTGCAGGAAGTGCTTATTATGGGCCTATTCATGTCAATGAAAGGCCCATATTACTCTTCACCTAGTTATTATTATTATTATTAACAATTATTATTATTAATTATTATTAAAAATAAATGACGATAGCTGATAACTGCAGACTTGATTAGGAAGACAGTGTATATCATGTTTCCAATGTGTGATTCTGTGAGCTGTGTGATATCTGCTGGCAAGGCAGAATTTCATTCCAAGACTTCTGCTATGGATTATCTCTGCATCCTGGGTTTCTGTATGCATGTCATGCTTAGGAAAATGCAGGCTTGTAAAAGTTCTTCATCCAAGGCAAATACATCATCCCTTCTGAGTCAAAGGATACAATGTTGACCACAGGCAGGATGTAGAACACTCTGGAAGGCAGAGTAGGATAAAAACCTCTGATGTTAACTGAGACTATAATATTTCGGGTCAGTGAATGGACTCATATATAATGAATTATCTAGTGATGCTCCACCAAGCTCCTTTAAGTAACTCTTACTCAGAGGTGGCTACCGGAGACGATTCCAGTCTCAACTGTCACTCTGGGGGCCAAGAAGGTAAAGCTAATGCTCTCTGTCTGTACCAGCTGCTCGCTGCCCCGCATCCCTTCAGATTTGGGGATTAATGTCCCTGTCAGGACGTGTCAGGAAATCTTGAGATGTATCATAACGATCAAAAAATGCATGGCGAGACACCTAAAACCAGGCCCAAGGTGATGATGCACCATGCAGGGTTTCCACCAAGTTGGCCCAGAATCCCAGCATTCGCATCTAAAATTTCTTGGTAACTCCACTCAGCATGGCATGCAGCCTCTGATGTCTGAGCAACTGGAAAGGAAGTCCCTCCATTCACACTATGAATCTGGCTCATACTATCTTGATGAATTAAACATAACCATGGATATTAGAGCCAATCCTGCTATCTTTCAGTGATGAGCCGAGTCCATTAGCAGATGGCCCTCAGATTGATTAGCCACTGATTGGTGACATGGAACCTCTGTTAAATCTCATAGCAAGTGACCCCTGGCAAGATGTCCCCCTGCCCTGCTGCTCCATGCTGGGATGTGCACATAGGCTCAGTTTTCCCTCAGGGACAGCCCTCAAGGTCATATTCAGGGTGACATCAAGGGATTGGATACAAATGTTTTATTTCCCCCTGGGGAGGGGAAACATGCGTAAGATAATGCTGGATTAACAACCAGCTGTTTTTGTTTGGATAGTTTGTCCTTCACAGTAATATTTT
Source organism: Stomatorhinus ivindoensis (assembly GCA_019775895.2). NCBI lineage: Eukaryota > Metazoa > Chordata > Actinopteri > Osteoglossiformes > Mormyridae > Stomatorhinus > Stomatorhinus ivindoensis. The sequence continues at coordinate 30,092,128 of JABFEB020000060.1, read as the reverse complement.
TCACAGGGGTGGGAGGTTGGTGGCAGCTCAAGTAGATATAAACTTATTGCTCCCCTCAGTGGCCGCCATCAAAAATTGCATGACCAACTGAGTGCAGATTGAAATTGTGCAGTCTGCTTTGGTTACCACAAATGTATTGTGCATCAAGTATTTCTTTATTCTGTGCAAATATCTTAAGGGCAGATACCAGGTCCCGTATTCACAAAGCATCTTAAGGCTAAAAGTAACTCCTAACTTGCCTATTTAAGAGAAACTCCTAAAAATAATGGCGTGTCAATCCTATATTTAGGACGCCTATTTCTGGCTAAGAGCAATTCACAGCCCCTTACCACTAAAAGTAGCACCCAAGTCTGGAAGAATTCAAAGGTAGTCGTGAGGACTCCTACGTCACTAAGACTAATTCACAGTCACATATAATGACTGCTGTCAATCCACGTCGGAATATCTTGGATACACTAAACGAACGCTGAATTGCTTAAAGAATACTGCCTCAGTCGGAAGTCAATAATGATTGCTGTGGAGCTTGTGAGGAATGCAATTTCATCTCCAGCAATAACAAACAACCCAATCATGTACAGTGGAAACCGCATATAGTGTGTGAAATTAATCACTATAACTGGATAATCGGTATAACCGCTTTTTTTCTTTTTCCTTATGTCTCAGGCAGATTACCATTTAATTGACAGCGTCGCTATACGTACTGAATTTTAATGACTTGTTCAAAATACAATACAGCTGTTCCAAACGCTTTTCAAAATCCCGAACTGTGTATAATTAAAATACGGTACCATACAGTATTGTACATAAAATGTACCTTTTTGTAGTGTCGCTGCTGCATCTTGTTGGCTCGGTTTTGTCAGTTTATCATAAACTTTGATGAGTATATTTTGTCATTGAGAGAAAATGACTTTCTTTTTCCATCATGTTTCCTATGTACGCAGCATTAGTCTCAGGTAGCTAGCCAGAAGCAGGTGGGTTACCGCAAGGTAAAGTCGGCTTATCAAAGTAATGTGAAAAAAAATACTGTAGTTTTAAATTTTTTAATGTTGTCATGTTTCAAAAGACCAAAATTAACACTGCAATCGGACTACTTGATTACTATAAGCAAATTATTTAAATAGTACTTATACAGGAATGTTTCTGTCCCAAGCTTTTTGATCCATATAAGCAGTTGATCTCCATAACCATGATCACTTTATACGGTTTCCACTGTATTTGTGTTTATGGGATGTTGCGCGTACATTTTCACCAGCATACTGGCCTCTCAATATCCTATCCCCGTCGTTATTGCAGGCAAGCTCGTGCATGAGAACTGACGTCTGCCACAGCAATGGAGTCTTACTCTTAGCAGTCGGCTCTTTTACTAACTAAAAGTTAATGAAACTAAACTAAAAGTTTCTGAATAGGCTTTAGGAAAAAAAACTCTTTGTTAAAAACTTTTAGTGCGAATGAAGAGTACGCTTAGTGGTAAGATAAAATGCTTTGTGAATACGGACGCAGGTTATTAGTGAAGCCAAAAAGGTTCATGGTTAAAGGTTCGTGGTAAAACTGAAGGAAATACAGTATGTACTCTGGTCTCACATTGCAGTACAGCGTTCAGAAACATGCTGTTAAAGCCAGAGATGCACCGATCGATCAGCCAGGAACTGGAATCGGCTGATTTTCAGCGTACTACGCCCTTACCAGACACTAGTGTTATGCCGAAAAGGCATCCCTGGCGTAGAATGCAAGCCTGTTTCCCGAGCGCACACCACTGAAAACAGTACGTGGCATCCCCTTCAGTTTTAAATTTCTGTAGCTGCCATTAAGTGTTTTTATATGTTCTGTGTGAGAGTGTCTTAAATAACCTGTGCAGGTTTCATGGGTGTAGTTACAGTAAAGCGAGATTTAATTTCGCATCTCTGTAGCTTCCATCAAGTAGGCCTACATGAAAAATATATCCCAACACCCCTTCGTCGTTACATTTGCACTGACCCCAGCATCACGCATGTTTTTTTTCAGTGGTGTGCGCTCCGTAGACAGGGATGCATTTTTCGGCATGACAAGTGTCGCTCAATCGAGAAGGGCTTACAGCATCTACAGCCAGCTGCTCTCGTCTCTTGTGTATTTCCGATACAGAATCGGAACGTTTTACGCATGCAGTACACGTCATACACACAGCGGCGCAGGTAGCGCCATTTGTATGTGCCTAACATACCCTGCACCTATTATAATTTGAAGAGTATAGTACAATTTAAGTTTTATTTAGAGGTTTGTGACCTATGGACTTTTCTTTTAAGACGGGAAAAGAAAGTGAAAAAGGTCAATGTCGTTATCTTTTAAACATATTTAAATGTTCTGGAAAATGATATACTGTAAGTAACTGGCAATTGTTTAGTTATATTAATCTGTTGCACCTGCTCTTGTATGGTAACATAAAATAGGGTCTGTGTAAGATCAAGTTGGGTGTACAGCAACTCATTTTCAGTTAATTGTTATTTGTACCTCTTTCCAGTCAAAGAACACTTTATTTTGAAACTTGTTTAAGTCAGAGTAGATCCCAAAACTTAGTACAGTTTAACAATTTCTTTTAGTATGAAAATAAAATTTTGCATTGAAGAAAACCGTATTTTTCTTTGCACGTGCTGTCAATTATAATTCTTAGAAAGAAAATCGGAACTGGCAAAAATCAGTATCAGCCAGTCACACTTGCAAAAAAATCGGGAATCGGAATCAGCCAACAATTACAATTGGTGCATCTCTATAATTAAATCCATTTACAAAGAAAGGTCTTTAAGGGACTCATAAAACCTGGTCAGACTTAGCTGTCCCACAATCCCAACTTCTCAGTTGGGTAGGTTTGCCAAGGAGAAATTGTTATGGGGCAGAAAACCAGCCCACACACAGCTCTCTGTGGACAGTTCATGTGTTTGTGTTTGAGGACACAGGCAAGAATCTTTCCAGAATCTTTTTCATCCCTGACATTTATACAATAGCCATTTACCCAATCAGCTTTCACACATGGAGACTTAGCAGGAAAATGGCATCACAATTGTAGGGTTGTGGGTTTGAGTCCAGTCTGTGCTCTGTGTGTGAGATTTTGATGTTTTTCTGTGTTCTTATTTCCTTCCACAATTCAGAAACATGGAGCTTAGATGGATCGGTGATTTTAAATTGCCTGCAGTGTGAGTCTGTGCCTTGTGGTGGTTCTCCCTGTGCTTCTTTGGCTATTGGCACAACATTGGATAGACTGTTGTGGAAGATGAATGAATGGCAGACAGTACCATTTCGTCTTTAGGGGGCACTGTTTACACATATTCCTCAGCCTGAGAGTGTTTTAGTCTTTGTATAACTTCAATTAGGGTATATTTTTCTTTCATGTCAGTCTGCCATGTAACTTTTAGACCCAGTATTGTCCCAGTATCTGGTCTTTCTTGGAGTTAGGCTTAGTATATTATTGTAAACAGACTCCTAATTAACTACAGTATTACAAAACGTGTTGTTCAGTATTGAGAACTCACACGACGAGGTAATCACTGGACTCCATGGGAGACCACGGGAAGTTGCTGTGGCAGCATAATAATGGCGTGTGTTTGTGAAGTCCCCAGTGCAGTCTGAGGTGGTCCTCTGCATAAAACCCACATTGTCCCTGGAAACCAGAGATCAGCAAAGTCCCTCATGTCACGGCCAGGGCTGGAGATCAAGGCAAACCACTTTCTTGTATAAACTACATCCTGCTGAGCCACTTCCCCAAAGGTAAAACGAGCACAGAAACACATCCCGGTCACAGAGCTGGCAGGCTGTGACATTTACTGCTGCAGGTCCGCATTAGCCCTTGGCCTAATGCCATGTGACGTTCACCATTAAGTACAGCACAGCACCAAAGTCTGTTCAGAAACATGTGTTTTCTGCTATACAAAGGGGCATTTTGCCATCAAAACAAACAATGAAATTGCTCAAATAACCCTAATGGATTTAGGTGATCCTTTTGGCGGCAGAACCTAGAGTAACCTTTAATTGTACGTTGCATGCTGGGGAAAAAAGGAGTTAAATATGTATAGAGTGGCACTGTGTAAAAAGTGCAGAAAGATTTATGTGAGTCCTGTTTAGGAGCACGTTAAAGAATAAATGAATAAATGTGTAAATCCGAAAGGGAAAAGTGAAAAAGAATGAATTAGTAAAGTCAGAGGATGAACCAAAAATTATAAATACATTAGTAGGCTAATGAGTGAGTAAATGAGAGAATGGGTCAGTAATGAGGAAATGTGTCACGTTGGGCAGCTTCGGGCAGACAGACTCGGGCAGGAGACGAGATGAAGGGCAGAGGAATGGGTTTATTTGGGGAATCAGGGCAGGAGAACAGGACGGGGCGCAGGGCAGGTGAATGGAACAGGCAGGCAGGAAACATAGGGAAGAAGATGGGGTAGCACTTATAGACGCTCAACGAATAACACAGGGAAGGCAGGCATGGATTGACAACAGGCGGTTACAATCAGGATCAGACACGAGATAACGAGGGGGGCGTGGTACACACAAGGTTCGGATGGGTGGATCATGACAGGACCCCCCCCCCCAAAGGCGTGCCCTCCGGGCGCGTCTCCGGGAAGGAGGCGGATGAGGCGAGGGAGAACTGGACCTGGAAAACAAGAATGAGAGACTAGTCAACGGGGAACTGGGAACAGGACTGAAACACAGAACATACACAGGGGAAACAGCCACGACACGAGCTGACATAGGACAGGGAATGCGGACAGACAGACTAGGATGGGAGACAGAGGGGGAACACTGATGGGAGAAACAACAGGGCCAGGAGTGAACATTAGAGCCGACGGGGAACGAGGAGCGGAGACAGAAGGGACGAGGGGCAGACGGAGGAGGCCAAACAGACGGAGGAGGCACTTGGGGAAGCCCGAGGGACCCAAGGCGGGTGATGGGCGGCGGCCAGAGGGGCCGCGGGCGTACAGAAGGAGGGAGTAGGAGGTGACCACGAGGGAGACACGGGCACAGGACGCGGGACGGAGGAACGAGGGACAGACCCAGGAAGAGACGGGGGACTGAGGGGAGTCCGAGGGGCCCAGGACGGGGAACGAGTTGGGGGGGCCATGAATAGCCCAGGAACGAGGCCAGAGGAGGTCCCACAGGAAGGCCTGGAACCTGGAGCAGCTGGCCTGGGTACGGCCGAAGCTGCGGGTCGGGGCGCCTTCGGGGGGCCCGCCGACGACTGACAGGCCGAAGCCCGCGGACCCCTGTGCAACCCCGTAGTCGGGGCCCCTGCCTGGAGAGTTGCAGGCAAGGCAGGGAGTCCTGGTGACCCAGACCAGGACTCCCTGCCTGTGTCCCTTCCCTTTGCGGGACATCAACAGGCGAGGCAGTTGCTGGCGTGGACCTGACCGGGGCGCTGGCCCACCCGTCAGGGATGTCCCCGAGGGGAGCCACTGGGTCACGAGGAGCAGGGGCGGATGCCTCGGGGGGGAGAGGCGCAGGGACGGACACCTTGGGGGTGAGAGGCGGCTGCGGGCTGGGCAGCTGGCGGAGAGGTGGCTGCGGGCTGGGCAGCCAATTGGGAGGAGGTTGTGGGCTGGGCAACCGACGGAGTGGCGGCTGCAGGCTGGGCCGCAAGGCTCTAATCCCCCCTTTCCGAGGCGCGCCTTCCGGTACATGTACCTTTCCCAGGGCGGTGGTTCTCCCGTCACGTCTGGACAGTCCAGGAACGGGCACTCCCCATCCTCAGGGAGCTCTAGGGGATAGAGAGCGGCGAGCCCCAGGGAGATGATGAGGGAGATGTTAAAAAGGGCAGGCCACTTGAAATGATTTGTTTCTTTGTTCAGGGGTCTATACAAATTAAAGCATTGTTTTTTCTCAGAACTTAAGATATTTATAGATTCATTCATTTTTAAAATAAATTAATGTTTTTTTGAAAAAATAAACTTATTGCTGAACTGGCAAACCATTAGTTGACAAGGGCTTGAAAAGACCTCACATCCTCAATGATTACTCCATCCATCCATTTTCCAAAACCAATTGTTCTATTCAGAGGAATGTGAAGCCCATGGGCACAAAGCAGGGAACAACCCAAGATCCCAGGGCATCAACCAATCCCAGGCCAGACTCACACAGGCACACCTACGGTATGCATTGTCAGCATTGTTTTAGGAGGAAACTGGAGGAAACCCCACAATGACATGGGGAGAACATGCAAACTTCATAAACATAAGCATATTTTCTGTCCACTCATATGTTGGCATTCTGTGGCTGTCATTTTATGCCACTCGTAATATGCTGCCACACAGAAGGCGCATGTACAGTTGAAATACCATTCATGTTCTCCTGTTTTGATATTTTCTTTATGGTTATTGTGAACTACAATCTTGCAGCTGCCAAATGAGCCGTCCCAAAGCCCCAACTCCAGTGGGATAAGGGCACCATACCAGTTATGCCTAGGGGTATAACTGATAGTTTGACTTCTTTTCATCCTCCTATTTCTCTGTTGCTGCAGATGGGTGCATCACAAAGTTCTGCAGACGACCCTTAATCCTCATCACAGGGAAATGCGCACATCTGGCCTGTGTGTGTCATGGAAAAAGCTGGGGAGCACCCCCCCCTCTCTGCAGCACCCGCATGCAGCATGAGTTCCCTCCCCCAACTTGGAAAGATTATCCTAAGATGTTTGTCCTGAAGTGAACCCCTGCTACACGTCTTTCAGCCACAAACAAAAGCTACCAGCTGGCTGCCCCCACATCTCTGGGCTGACATTTGGAGATCATGCTATTCCGAGAGAGAGATGATAGCTTAATTATGGAGGCCTTCTGGGCTGTCCAGTATTACAGGCAGTCCCAAGGTTACAAATGAGATCCATTCCCTAAGGCTGTCTTTAAGTCAACTATGTAGATAAGTTGGAACAATAAAAATACATAACTACATAATATTATTATTATTAATAATAATTATAATAAATATAATTATAACTATTATCTAGTAATAATAAAACTAATTACATATGGTACTGTATGTCGAGCCAATGAACTGCTAAATAATGAACTGCATTCATTATTACGTTCAGTGTGTGCATTCATTATTACAAACAACTGCATTTAGCCTGAATTTTTAATGTAATAGGCTTTATGGTAGTCTGTTTGTAAGTATGCGTTGTCCATAAATTGGACATTCTTAACCTGGGGACTGCCTATAAATACAGTTTCCTTCATATACACTATATTGCCAAAAGTATTGGGACACATGCCTTTACACACACATGAACTTTTATGACATGCCATTCTTAATACATAGGCTTTAATATGGAGTTGCCCCCACCCTTTGCAGCTATTACAGCTTCAACTCTTCTGGGAAGTCTGTCCACAAGGTTTAGGACTGTGTTTATGAGAATTTTTGACCTTTCTCCCAGGAGAGCATTTGTGAGGTCAGGCACTGATGTTGGACGAGAAGGCCTGGCTCGCAGTCTCTGCTTTAATTCATCCCAAAGGTGTTTTATTGAGTTGAGGTTGGGGTGCTCTGCAGGCCAGTCAAGTTCCTACACACCAGACTTGCTCATCCATGTCCTCATGGACCTCGCTTTGTGCATTAGTGCGCAGTCATGTTGGAACAGGAAGGGACCATCCCCAAATTGTTCCCACCAAGTTAGGAGCATGAAATTGTACAAAATGGCTTTAAATCCTGCGGCATTAAGAGTTCCTTTCACTGGAACTAAGGAGCCAAGCTCAACACCTGAAAAAAAACCCTAGAGAATAAACCCTCCTCCAAAAAACTTTACGCTTGGTACAATGCAGTCAGGCAAGTTATGTTCTTCTGGCAACCGCCAAAGCCAGATTTGTCCATCGGATTGCTAGACAGGGAAGCATGATTTGTAAATCCAGAAAACACGTCTCCACTGCTCTAGGGTCCAGTGGCGGCATGTTTTACACCACTGACGCTTTGCATTGCACTTGGTGATGTAAGGCTTGGATGCAGCTGCTCGGCCATGGATACCCATTCCATGAAGTTCACTATGCACTGTTCTTGAGCTAATTTGAAAGTCTGTAATATTGGAATATTTCGTAAATTTCATGAATAGACTTATTGCACAGGTGGCATCCAATCATGGTAACATGCTAGAATTCACTGAGCTCCTGAGAGCAACCCATTCTTTCACAAATGTTTTTAGAAGCAGTCTGCATGCCTAGGTGCTTGATTTTATACACCTGTCACCATAGAACTGGAACACCTGAATTCAATGATTTGGAGGGGTGTCCCAATACTTTTGGCAATATAGTGTACTGAGAGTTTACATTTACAGTCAAACTTTGTTTTGCGAGTGTTTTGCAAGACAAGCAAAATTTTTAAATAAATTTTAACTTGATAAACGAGCAAGGTCATGCAATATGACTATTACGTATATGCTTTGCCTGCCGAGTGTCAAGTAATCAAAACTTAGCCAATGGTTCTTCTCTCTCTCTCTCTGCGGGATTGTGGGTAATCATTTCCCATGCAGTGTCAGTCGGTGTGTCTCGCTCGTATAGTCAGAGTTGAGTAGAAAAGCACCACCCGAATAAGGCCATAGCATTGCGAGCAATGAATCTGTTTAACAACAATGCAATGTCCACATTTCCACAAAATTGAAAAGCAGCTGTCACTGGATAGATTCCTTGTTAAAGTCGCGAAAAAAGAAAAATATTCCAGTGAGCCAACAGATAGCAATGATTCTGTTAGTTATAGTGAAAGTCGTCCTACAAAATAACTCTCCTCTCCCTCGTCTCCCTCACACCATCCACGATTCTTTTCAAATGTAAAGTGCAGGTTAATATGTTTTATGTATTTTTTTTTTAATATTTTGTATTAACCATTTTATATGAATATTTTTTGGTTGTGGAACGAATCATCTAAGATTCCATTATTTCTAATGGGAAAATTTGCTTTGATATACGAGTGCTTTAGATTACAAGCACGTTTCCGGAACAAATTATGCTCGAAATCCAAAGTTTTACTGTACACAGTTTTACTCCCTACCACACATGCACAAGCTTAATCATAGAAATATTGAACAGAATGGAATGGAATTTGGGGTTATTATGGTGGCACAGTGGGACCAAGGTTTGAGTCTGTGCCCCAGATTTACATGTGTAGAGTTTGCATATTCTCCCCTTGTTGTTCTGGGGTTTCTGACAGTCAAGGTTTAAGAAAAACAAACAAGGCTGTCGCCAACAGAAAGACTTATTTAGGAATGCAATAAATTCAAATGAATCGCTAATGATACACAAGGTGCATTAGTGATATAATGATTAAAGTGCCTTGAATATCAGTTATAGTTGCATGTTTACAGAGGTGGATGAACATGACAAGTATACAAATATGATTTTGGGAGGACAACAAATCAGGTTTCAAATAGGTTATGCAGAATGATAAACTAAATCAGGTCAGGTTATGAAGCATGCACTGGTACAGAGGGCGCTGCTGCACCCACCACAGGATGAAGCACCTCGAGTTTCCAGTTAGTGCCCCCCCCCAGGCATGGGCCAGTTCCACACTCCAGAAATACCTATCTATCTGCTGCACCCAGATGTTACGTGGGCGTCCCCTTGGCCTGGTCCAGGTGCTTGCATCCTCAGCAATGAGGGTCCTGCGAGCCGGATCGCTCTCGGGGAATCGTGCCACATGGCTGTGATACCGTAACTGATGCTCCCTCACAATGCAGGTAATTTACCTCATTCGGGACTCTCTGAACAATTGCTCGTTTGACACAAAGTCCAACCAGCAGTACCCAAGGATTTTCCAAAGAGACACAACTGAAACTGAATGATCAACAATAAAACCTAATTAGTTAAATGTTGACTCGATTTTGACCATAATCTTATTATGTTAAAACGTCCTGTTTATTCCTATTACAAAGCTGATGTCGCTGCACTGCTCAGAAGACTTAATTATTGTCTGGAGGTGTAATATTTCATTCTGCCTTAAAAATATTGCTAAATGTTGCTGAAAATGGCCTTTTTGGCTGTGCCTTATTTCTCAATGCTAGCTGATCCCAGATATTTTCTGTCATGTTCACTACTATACTCAGTAAGTCAAGATTTTGGTGAGGTGGGTTTTCTTTTACTTGTAAAATAATGTACTGATGGGACATGCTTTTATGCATGTATTTAAACTTCGCAATTTACAATTGCTGAAATATGTCCTTGATATGGAAGGCTAACTAACAGTCTAATTAGCAGGCTGTCTAAATAGCTGGTAGGCAAACTGTCAGGCTGTCTGACTAACTGTCATGCTAACCGTCTGGCTAACTGCCATGCTTGCTGTCTGACTGTCATGCTAACCGTCTGGCTAAATGCCATGCTTGCTGTCTGACTGTCATGCTAACCGTCTGGCTAACTGCCATGCTTGCTGTCTGACTGTCATGCTAACTGTCTGGCTAAATGCCATGCTTGCTGTCTGACTGTCATGCTAACCGTCTGGCTAACTGCCATGCTTGCTGTCTGACTAACTGTCATGCTAACCATCTGCTACTGGTATGCTACCAGACTAACTCCTCTCACTTTACTCCACAGATTCCTTATGGTGCTGGTGTGTCTGCTGTTTAGTGTGCTGTCTACCATTGAGTTCTATGCAGATTTTGCCACCGGCACACTCCTCTGGATGGTGAGTTTGTTGATTTTATTAGGGCCATCCCTGCTACCTATTATTTACTCTAAGAAACTAGTATGTAAAATGTGGAAATAACGCTCCATTAATGTTACAATAAGAATGCTCTATGCCAACTCTGAGAAGACAGGGACCAACATGATGCATTACTAGAAACATTCGAATGATACCAGAAGTTCTCATATTTTATGTCACTCATATCCTTAGCCCAACATCCACATGTCATATGTGCTTATAAAGTGCATTTTAATAAGTTCACATGTGTTTAAAGCATGTGGGAGTGGTATTTTAAGGCTTAAACTATAAAAAGTGTATGTACATGGTCTTTCTATATCGCGGATTTTCACCTATCGCTGATGTCTCTGAACGTAACTTCCACGATAAGTGGGGGATCCAGCCCCCCAGCCATAGGTGAAAATCTGCGATATAGAAAGACTATGTACGTAATTTTTTAAAATGTAGTTTAAGCCTTAAAATATATAGTGATCCCCCGCCTATGGTGGAAGTTACGTTCCAGACCCATCAGCGATAATGAAAATAGTGCGTTTCCTTTTTCTAGTGTTGCCAACTATTTCCAATGAAAAGTAGCTAAATGTTGCCAGATGACGTCACACACTAATTTGCATGTCAGTGACGTCATCACGTAGTATCTGACAAGCGTACCCCCGTCATCTCTCTGAGGCACCGTGTTTTATATTATATTAAAACATTATATCCAGATGCACAATAATTAGGTTCTTATTAACATATTACTTTGCGTGATGACGTCAATGCGTAATCGCAACTCAAAACTACATCTTTATGTAGTATACAAAATAATTAATGTTTTCTCAAATTGACTGGCCATC
>JABFEB020000060.1:30063286-30075332 GCA_019775895.2 Stomatorhinus ivindoensis | reverse complement strand
GAAGGGCCAGGAGTGAACGGAGGAGGCACAGGGGGGCAAGGAGCAAAAACGGGAGGAACAGGGCGAGGGACAGAGACCGGGGGCCACACAGGGAAGGGCGGAGGAGCAGGGGGAGCCCGAGATGCCCAAGACGGGCGGCGGCAGGAGGAGCCGCAGGCGGAGGAACGAAGGGAGTCGGAGGGGACCACCAGGGAGACGGGATGAGGGACAAACAACGGAGGGACCAAGGGAGTCGAAGGGGGAACCAGCGGAGGAGACGAGAGGAACCAAGGGACCAGGGACGGAGGGAAGGAGGGAGGGAAAGCCACGGACGGCAAGGCCGCAGGCCGAGCCGGCAAAGGCGCGGCCGAGCGACGCCTCGCAGGAGCAGGGACTGCCGGGGCCCGAGGAGCCGACCTCGGGGCACCCGGAGGCGACCGCAGGAGCGAGGGCGGCAGGCCCGAGGACGGGCGACCGGACACCGCCGGAGGACCAGCAGGCGACCGAGGGGCCGGAGCCCCTGGCGACGACCGAGACCCCGGAGCCCCCACCAGGGCAACCGAAGGCGAGCCAGGGGGCAGGGTGGGCGGGACCCGGACCCTTCGCCTGTGCCCCCTCCCCTTACGGGACACAGAGAGGCAGGGGAGTCTACGGTGTGGGCCGGGTCGAGGTAGGGGCGGCCTCAGCAGGGATATCCAAGGAGGAGGAGGCGAGGGTGTCACCTGGGACCTCCTCAGGGCTTCAGTCCAGGGCTGGCATCAGGGGGGTTACAGTCAGGCGCAGCCGAATGACGCCTCAACGGAGCAGGGACCGCAGGGGCCCGAGGAGCCGACCTCGGGGCACCCGAAGGCGACCGCGGGACCGAGGGCGGCAGGCTCGAGGACGGGCGACCGGACACCGCCGGGGGACCCGCAGGCGACCGAGGGGCCGGAGCCTCTGACGACGGAGGCGCCCCCGGAGCCCCCACCAGGGCAATCGAGGGCAAGCCAGGAGGCAGGGCGGGCGGGACCAGGACCCCACGCCTGTGCCCTCTCCCCTTACGGGATACTGACAAGCGGGGGAGCTTACGGTGTGGGCCAGGTTGAGGTCGGGGTGGCCCCAGCAGGGATATCCCCGAGGGGTCCCACTAGAGCTCCTCCTCCAAGGAGGAGGAGGCGAGGGTGTCATCTGGGACCTTCTCAGGGCTTGGGTCCAGGGCTGGCGTCAGGGGGGTTACAGACAGGCGCAGCCGAACGATGCCTCAACGGAGCAGGGACCGCAGGGGCCCGAGGAACCGACCTCGGGGCACCCGAAGGCGACCGAGGGCGGCAGGCTCGAGGACGGGCGACCGGACACCGCCGGGGGACCCGCAGGCGAACGAGGGGCCGGAGCCTCTGACGACGGAGGTGCCCCCGGAGCCCCCATCAGGACAATCGAAGGCGAGCCAGGGGGCAGGGCGGGCGGGACCAGGACCCCACGCCTGTGCCCTCTCCCCTTACGGGATACTGACAAGCGGGGGAGCTTACGGCGTGGGCCGGGTTGAGGTCGGGGTGGCCCCAGCAGGGATATCCCCGAGGGGTCCCACTCGAGCTCCTCCTCCAAGGAGGAGGAGGTGAGGGTGTCATCTGGGACCTTCTCGGGGCTTGGGTCCAGGGCTGGAGTCATTGGGGCAACAGTCATGGGGGTCTCTGGGGCAACAGTCACTGGAGTCATGGGGACTGGAGTCTCTGGAGTCACCGGGACTGGAGTCTCTGGAGTCACCGGGACAACAGTCATGGGGGCCTCTGGGGCAGGAGTCATGGGGGCAAGAGTCTCTGGGGCCGGGGCAAAAGTCACTGGGGCGGCCGGGACTGGAGTCACTGGTGCGGCCGGGACTGTAGTCTCTGGGGCGGCCGGGACTGGAGTCTCTGGGGTGGCCGTGGCAGCGGGTGTGGCTGTCGGCGAAGCGGCAGTGGCAGTGGGCGTGGTTGCCAGCGGTTCCGCTGCCATGCAGGGGGGCGTCGGCTCGGCAAGAATGTCTCACCCTTCAGCCTGGAAGGCGATTCCGCCGGGCTGCAGGTGAGCAGCGGTTCCGGGGGAGAGCAGGCGAGCGTCTGGACCGAAGTGCAGGTCAGCGCCAGCTCCGTGGCTGAAAAGGCGAGCGGCTTTTTCCGCTTCTTTTTCTTCTTCTTTGCCTCCGGGGGAAGCACCGCGCTCTGGACGGGGGAGGTCTCGCCGGGAGTGGAGAACAGCCAGCCCAGCAGCGATGATCACCTCTGTCTCCAGGCTTTCCTCCGTAAAGCCCAGGGGACAGAAGAACATGCGCCCAACGGGGAGAGAAAGCTCTCTCTCCTTCTCCAGCGGCTTGTGCCGCTCGCGTCGATCACACAGTTTGGAAACGCGCTGGGCAATTGCCCAGAGATTCGCCTTTACCTCTTCCAAGCACCATCCGCTGCCGGGAGGAGGATCCTGTAGCAGGAGATCCGTGCTTTCGCAGAGGATCTGCGCTGCTTGCGGGTCCGCCTGGACCTCCGGATTCTGGCTCCAGTGCCAGACCTCCTGGAGCAAGCCGAAACGATCGGCTTCGGCTTGTGTCTTTGCCTTTGTGGGGAGATCTGTCATTCTGTCACGCTGGGGTTGCAGCGTGCCTGAGTGTTGGCGGCGTGGAGCAGGCAAAGGACCAAAGCAGGCGAAATCCTGTGGAAACGGGGTTTTATTTGCAGACGCACAGGGTTTACGGCACATAACACTACAATGACAGATCTGACAACTAGTACAGAGACACGGACTAAATACTGAAGACTGACAAGACCGAAACGAAAACCCAATGAGCACAATCGACAACAGGTGGTTTCCATTAGGATAGAGACACGAGGTAGCAAGGGGGCGTGGTATACAGGAGGCTCTGACAGGCGGATCATGACAGTGATGATGACAATTTGTACATGATAGTTGTTACGTTCCGTGGTGGAGTCGGGCAGGTAAGTAGAAGCTGTAGTCAGGAGCGTGGGGAGAACACGGGGGGAAAACGCTGGATGGAACACCACAGGTAAAGCACATCACTAGCACAATGACGAGGCGAGGGAGACAGGATCTGAAAAAGAAGATCGAGAGACCGGTTAATGGGGGACCAGGAACAAAACTGAAAGACAAAAGTGATATAAGGGCAACAGCCATGGCAAGATCTGACACAGGACGGGGAATGCGGACAGGCAAAACAAAAGGACCAGGTGTGAACACAGGGGCCGAGGGGGAATGAGGATCAGGGACAGGAGGCCAAACAGGAGAGGAAGAGGAACCTGGGGGAGCCCGAGGGGCCCAAGGCGGGTGACGGGCGGTGGCCGGAGGGGCCATGGGCGAACCAGAGCAGGGAGCAAGAGAGGACCAAGAGATCGGACAAGGGACAAACGGAGGAGTTGGGGAGAGAGCTGGAGAGGACACCAGGGGAGGAGTGGAAGGAGCTGGACGGGAGATTGACGCGGGGAGGGAGGAGAGGCCATTGTAGGCGACGGCGTGGACCTAGCCGGCGCAGGCCTGGCCGACTGATGCGCCGCCGGAGGAGCAGCCGCAGGCGACGAGCGAGCCGGGCCTGGGGATCCTGCAAGTGACAGACAGGACACCAGAGGCGGGGCTGAGGCCGGGTGACAGGGCAACGCAGGGGGAACCTGTTAGAGATTTCACCGAGGGGGCCCACTCCAGCTCCTCCTCAAAGGAGGAGGGAGCGGAGGGTAGACTGTCAGGGACCTCCTCGGGGAATTGGACCAAGGCTGGGCCAGTCTGAGTCACATGGGGCCCGAGGCATAGGGGCGGGAGCCACTGGGACCTGCAGCACGGAGATGGGAGCCACTGAGGCATGAGGCACAGAGACAGGAGCCTCGGAGGCGAGAGGCATGGGGACGGGGGCCTCCGAGGCGAGAGGCATGGGGACTGGGGCCTCGGAGGCGAGAGACGTGGGGGCGGAAGCCTCTGGGGTGAGAGGCGCAGGGGCGGAAGCCTCTGGGATGAGAGACTGAGGGGTGGAAGCCTCTGGACGAGAGGCCCATGATCACCAGTTGCTGGCAGAGCTGAGGCTGCGGTCTGTGCAGCTGACAGTGCCACTGGAGGAGCGGCGGCTGCAGGTGGGGGCTACGGGATGAGCAGCGGCTGCTGTTTGTGTAGCGGGATGAGCGGCGGCCGCAGGAGCCTCCGGCTGCGAGGCGGGATCCGCGGCAGGAGCCTCGGGCTGCGAGCTAGGAACCATGGCAGGAGCCTCGGGCTGCATGACGGGAGCCTCTGGAGCGGAGGTGGATGGCGCGGCGGGAGCTTTGGGGACTGAGGCGGGCTGCGCTGCGGGTGCCTCGGGAGCGGAGGTGGGCGGTGCTGCGGGAGCCTCAGGAGCGGAGGCGGGCGAAGCTGCAGGCAGGCCCGGCAGCTCAGCCATTACGGCTTCTAGGGTCAGCGCCATGGAAGCATGCGCTGTCCCTTTAAGTGCCTCAGAGATGCAGGGAATCACATCCCAGACCACCCTGATCCCTCCAGTCCCTAAGCGTGCCTCCCGGTTGAAGTACCTTTCCTAGGGAGGTCGCTCCGTCTCTGCGATCTGGGCATCGCGTACTGGACCTCCGGTTGCTTGAGCCAGTAGACTGTTTCCTGCAGCAAGCTGAGCCGCTCGAAATCGGCTTGATGTGTGGAGTCTTTCAGGAGATCAGTCATTCTGTTACATTCCGTAGTGGAGTCGGGTAAGTAGAAGTATTGCGGGAAAACGCTGGACAGAACACCACAGGTAAAGCACAACGATTCACACAGATGACTGATCTGGGGAAGACGGACACAGATGCAGACTAAATACTTATGACAATAGTCTAATACATATGTATTTTCGCTTATGTTATTTTTTGCAGGCTACAATACTCTTTTGATTGACCTGCTACCCGCCCATGTGTAATGAATTCCCCACCCGCATACCCGCCTGTAAAATTCCAGAACATTAAAATCCGCCTGTTTCAGCCAACCCAGTACAAGACTCTGCTTGGATCATGTCCCCCCTTAGTCTCCTTTGGTCAAGGCTAAACAGATCCAGCTCAGCCAACCTCTCCTCATAAGACATTCCTCTAATACCAGGAATCATTGTTGTAGCCCTCCGTTGCACCCTTTCCAAGGCAGCATTGTCCTTTTTAAGGTATGATGACCAAACCTGCACACAGTATTGTAGGTGGGGTCTTACCAAGGAATTATACTGTATAATCATAGCATTAACCCCTTTGACTTAAACTCCACACACATAGAGATGTAACCCAACATCCTACTGGCCTTTTTTATTGCTTCCCCACACTGGCAAGAGTGGGACATAGAAGCATCAACATACACACAGCGGTCTTTCTCACAAAGATCAACTGGTAAATCGCCTTCCAGCTCAGCTCTCTCTTCACCATGACAGACTGGTACAATGTCCACATAACTGCTGACGCTGCACTGATTTCCCCGTCGATCGAATTCTTTTTCCATTCTTCCAGCATTCATGAACAAGATCTCACAATACTTAAACTCCTCTACTTGAAGCAGTAACTCATCCTAAACGTGGAGGGAGCAATTCACTGTTTTCCATTTGAGAATGATGACCTCATATTTGGAAGTGCTGATCCTCATCCTGGTTGCTTCACACTGCAGGCCATTCCAGTGCATGCTGAAAGTCACATCTCTATGAAGCCAGCAGAACCACATTATCTGCAAAGACTCAGTCATGTGGTCACCAAACTGAACCCACAGCAACCAGCTGGATGCACCTAGAAATTCTGCCCATAAAAAATATAAATGAAATCGGTGACAACAGGCAACCCTGGTGAAGTCCATTACCCATTGGGATTAAGTCTAACAATGAGTCCACAAAACACATGTAGACTGGTTGAGCAAACTTTCATTAACCCTCCAGTATCCTTGTAAAGCTAAAGAGCTGATCCAGCATCCTTTAACCAGGATGAAATCCACATTTTTCCTCCTGGATCCGAGGTTTGAACAATGGATGGACCCTTCTCTCCTGTACCCTGGCATTAGACCTTCGCAGGGAGGCTGAATGTGTGATCCCTCTGGAGTTGGAACACATCCTCTGGTCCCCTTTCTTAAAGATTAGGACTACCAGCCCAGTCTGTCAGTCCAAAGGTTCCTGAAGTGCTCTTTCCACCACCTGACTAAATACCCAGCTGTGATCAACAGCTCTCCATCACTGCTGTAAACAGCATGCACAAAGCTTTGTTTCCCTTTCATGAGTTGTCTGACGGCTTGCCAGAAAGAAATTTTACTGGAGTTCAATTCAATTCAAATTTGAATTGATTTATATAGTGCTTTTCACAAGAGAGTTGCCCCACAGTGCTTTACATGGGTATGTTGTGATACATCACAACATCATTAAGTCAGAATAATGCAAAAACAGGGAATCGGAAAGACAAAGAAATGAAAGAAAGAATGCCGGATGACAATGGAAGAGTGGAACCAAAAAAAAACTTCTGTGGGTCCAAGATACATGAGCTGCCCAACCCTACTGGATATGCTAACATTATTGAAAAAGAAAGAGAGTGCTTGCTTGCTAAAAACAAGGTGTAAAGTGTGATCAAAGTCCAACAATGAGTGAGGTCTCCACATCAGACTATGTAGGGTGGAAGATTGAATTATGCACAATATCCACAATGTCACCCATCCATGGGACTGAACCATGACTCCAGCTCAGGGCCCCCCCTGGGCACCATCCTGACATGTGGGAATGAAGGCAGAGAGCACGGGTGGTCAGAACATGCAGAGACACCTAAATGAATAAGCATGGTAGATAAAAATGACATGTACAGCACCACCAGCAGCCAAAGTTACAGTTTGTTATGTGCTACGTTGCAGGCAAACTAAAGCAAAGTAATAGGGCTTCATTTGAAACTGAATTGGCATCCATTCTACAATATAGAGGCCCTGTAGCAGAATGCTTTACTGCCAACTGCGACTTTACTTATATGTGGAATGACAAGGAAGCCTGCAATCTTTGATCTGAGTGGACGATGATACTTATAAACATGAAGTAATGCTGTTAGGTAAGGTCCTAGACCTTTAAGTGCCTTATATTTGAGTAGGAGAACTTTGAAGTCATTCCTCAAGGAAGACAGTACAGGGAAGTAAGAGGAGGTTTAGGTGTTCAAACTTCCTGCTCCTGGTGACAATTTGAGCTGCTACATTTTGAATACATTGCAAGGTGTTTAATGTGCAGTGTGTGCTCCCAGATAACACAGCATTACAGAAGTATAACCTACTGTATACAAAGGCATGAATTATTTTCTCAGTGTTTTGAATAGCATGGTACTGTCAAAGTTTGGTAATGTTACATAGCTGTAGGAAGCACGCCTTCAATACTGAATCCACATGTGATTTTAATGTGAAGCTTGTATCTAAGATGATGCCTCATGGGCTATGGGGGTGAGGAAAAAATTCAGCTCCTTAGAGGGGATTACAGAGATTATAGCATTCCTATCCACAGACTTCCAAAACAGCCTCAGTTTCCTGAGCATTTAGTAATATAAAGTTTTTGTCTTCCAGGTCTTCACTTATTTAAAGCATTTAGCTAAAGTGACAATAGATGCAGTGTCATTAGACGGAGCTGAAATGTATATTTCTCTCCAAACACTTTATGTCTCTCCCACATTGTTTGGTTCACAGGAAATAGTTCTGGTGGTCTTCTTTGGGACGGAGTATGTGGTTCGTCTGTGGTCAGCGGGCTGCCGAAGTAAATATGTGGGCATCCGAGGCAGACTTCGCTTTGCCAGGAAGCCAATCTCCATAATAGGTAATGGGTAACTCTGAACTTTCACCTTTAACCTCTCAGCCTGTTCCAGAATATACTTTCACACACCAGGCACTGGGGAAAGTAGGTTACTATTTAGTCTTTACCATTTGGACTTAGAGTGCCGTATACCGTGGAATACATCTGGGGTGGGGGAGGGGGGGTGGCAGGGGTCATAAAGTCATTTCCTTTAAATTGTTTCTACAGTCAGTCCTGCTACAGTGCGTATTATCATACCGCAAATCTGTTGCTACTAACTGATGTATTAGTACCCAAGTCCAATTCAAGTTGGAATCGCATTTGTGTTTGTGTGATTTTCTGTTGGAGAGAAAGCACTACACAAACTACAACGTGGGGGATACACTACTGGTTTGAACTGGTTCTTTTCAGTGAATTGGTTGAACCTGTTTTCAAATCTAAACCAATGGAACTTTTTGTGTGCTACATCCATGCATTGTACTTCTCAAAGTCTTAGATTGTAAAATTGTGAAAATAATTGACAAATTATATTAAAACACACAGCAACCTTCTTAAGTCACTTATATTTGCTCATCATAGACTACAGCCATGTTGCCTTCATTGCTCCTCCACATACTTTAATCCATTGGACTTGTGCTGTGTACGTGCGGCCTGTGCCTCTGCCTGTGCCTCTGCCTGTGCCTCTGCCTGGCCGCATGGTTTCTGCGGCTCACTACTCCAAACTCTGCACTCGATAGGTTAGTACTGTAATTTTGGGACTTTAGGTTGAAGTAACTAGGTAATTCACATAAGACTCATAGTACATTTATGATATAATTTCTGAATATATTATTATTATTTCTTATTTAAAATGCATATAATTACATTACTGCCCACTGGTATCACTGTTTTCATTATTTAGTGTAATTTTAGTGAACACATGGTATTTCAAGAACGCGTTAGTCACATTGTAGCAGGACTGACTGTAGGTGATTTTTTTAATGATTGTTCACCACTGCAGTGAATGACAGTGAATGACACTCCAGAGGTTACCCAGACTTGGGTCCTGGTTCAAGTCCCATAAGGGATTTTAGACCCATTGCCTTAGACATTTTTCTGAAATGGCTCCAATTGAGCTCTATAAATGGGTTGTGTGTGAACTAGTTTCTTTTTAACAAATGTGTTTGCTTAGCAACAAACGAATAAAGTGCATTTACATTTGTATGATTGTTTTGTAGATTGAATTAGAAAGAATACTTAAAATTAACTGCATAAATTCTTAATATGTTGACTTGTTTTTCACTGTAATAACTGCTTTTCAGCACATGATCTGTGAGTCAGTGATCAGTGAATTTGTGTTTCTAACAGATCTGATTGTAGTGATCGGGTCGATCACTGTCCTTGGGTTTGGATCTAATGGCCAGGTGTTCGCAACATCTGCCATCAGGTACAGCTGGAGCTGAGGCTCCTGGTGTGAATGTGTTGGTAGGAGAGAGGAGTTAATACCATTTAGCTGGTTAATTAAAAACCATCAGTTTTTAATTTGATGTAAGGACTCCTGCAGGCTCTGTACAGTTAGTGTGTCTGTTCTGCAAAAAAAGGAATGCCAACCACTTCCAGTCGAGGCAGCAGATTTACCTTACCTTTAATGCATTGGAAACTGTCTGTGGCTTCTTATAAGGCAATGTTGTCATGCATAAACAAAACGAAATATTCTTAATTCTAAAGATATGCTACCATGGCATTTCTAATTAAGTTCAGAAGGGAATTGTGCATGAAAGAGTTGTAGTTCCATATTCTTGTCTGATGGAATAGACCTCTTATTCCTTGGATTAGAGACCGACAGATATACAATACTTTGAAGCTGACTTTCTGAAGCCTCTTCCACTCCCAATCCTGCAGGGGGATACGATTCCTACAGATTCTTCGCATGCTACACATGGATCGACAAGGCGGCACCTGGAGGCTTCTGGGATCTGTAGTTTTCATCCATCGGCAGGTGAACCTTGCTTGCCTTGTTTTTCAGGGTACAAGGTTTTGTTTGGAATGTATATGGTGTGAAAAACAGTTTTTAAATGGCATATTGCAATATATCATGAAGCACGCCCTTCAGTTAGTATTCCCAGAAATTTGTGGCACATTCCCTGGAGATTCCTATTTGCCTGAAATGAATCATTTTAATTAAACATAACACATTAGTAATGTATTGACAAGATTGTTCCATATCCAAATGTGTCACAATGAAAAAAGTGTCCTTAGAATGTTTTGCTATGTTTATGTGGAGAACTGCAAACACTTAACAATGGATACAGATCATAGTTCTGTGCCTAGTTCCTGTGTATTCACCATAATGCACATTCACCATAATGGGAATCAGAGGGTGGTCTCCCTGATGTGAACATGGCTTTCCTGAAATGCCCAGCAAGCCAGACAAATTCACATGCAGTGAACCAAACCCCTACCATTTTCGGAATGTTCTTATAACCAGCACACACTTTGTCCCCAAAATGAATCATGAGACAATGCAGCATTATGGCTACATGGGCAAACAGCATGTGACAAATGTCATCAAAGTCACTCCTTTGTTTTCTTTTCCTTTCACTTTGCACACCTGTATATTTCAAGGTGCTAATCTGTCCTGTCATTTACGCTCATTCCCCCTCAAACACAATGAAGCTAACCAATACCAAACAAAGCACATTTAAGTCAGATTTGTTGTTGCACCTTGATGGTAGAAAGGAAAAATGGTATTCTGCTCGTGAATTAAGAGAAATCCTCACAGAGCGAGAAATGTTTAATGGTTATTTATGGTTCCTTGTTCCAGGAGCTGATAACCACGCTGTACATCGGATTCCTTGGCCTGATCTTTTCCTCCTACTTTGTGTATCTGGCTGAAAAGGATGCTGTAGATGAGGAGGGGAAGACGGATTTCTCGAGCTACGCAGACGCCCTGTGGTGGGGTGTGGTAAGGCACCTTAGCCTCCTCGGTCCGGGTCCTACAGAAGATTTCTGTCATCACTCTTTGAACTGCCACTGGGAGAGTCACTGGTAATCATTCAATGAAAGTACATTTTAGAGAGATCAACCCTTGAACTTGGACCACATCTTTGGAGAGATAAATGGAGGGGGGGTAAAGCTTTCTCCAGCTGTAGTTGTTGTGTTAGTTAGTGCACAGACTGCAGGACTGAGCCTCAGTACAGCTAATATAAGGTAGGGATATGCTCCTTCTTCTGGCCCCATACGACACACCCCTCTGTAACCCTTTCCAAGACCGGATGCTGGTTTTGTTTTCATGTGTGTTTTGTACCCCAATGTCACAGTTTTATTCATCCCTGTTGTGTCCTTTATGCCTTTCCCTTTGTCACATGATTTTTTACACTGTCCTACTTGGGGAAAGTCTTACTCAAATCTTATCTTCTAAGCACAAATAGATCTAGGGAGGTCATTTTAAACTTTTGAGCCTTTCAATGAGCTATAGTTGTGCTTTAATAGTTGTGCTAAAATAGTTATAGCTGATAGGAAAGCACTCAGAATTGTGTTTTTCTTTTGCTATCTGTGGTGTAGAAATTGTGCTAAATTGTTAAGGGAATTTTAAAAAAATAGCAAACAAAACATATTTCTGAACTCTGGAACATATGTGTAACTCACATGTCAAATATCATCAGAATCAAAAGTGATGCAGAGGCCATTTGTTGAATAGAAATGGAATGACCGGCACTTCAAAGTTGTACCAGTAGGGGGAAGTAAATGCATAAGTGTTCCATGAATGGCGCTGTAGGAATGAGTTCATCTTCCTTCTTTTCTACAATCAGTTATAAATGGTGCCACAAAAGGTAGCCCTGCCTACTCAGGAATAGGGTCTGAGACACTGCCAGAACACCAGGCCCACCTCAGAACAAGTAATTCCTGGTAATGAGAGCCAGTGGCATCCTAATGAGTGAAACATATATGCTGCAAAACAATTTAAGCAAATGTCCTCTGTTTTATGCTGGTTTTTATCCCTTTTGTTCTTTTAATTAGATGTCCAAGTGCAGGATTACCCCTTTTTGTTACTCTATTGTCTTTGCTGTATAGCCAATAGACTTGGCTGCTCTTGTGGTTACAGAAATCCCTTCTCAGATCTTCCCTGGGGCTCTAGGCTTAGCTTGTAACTGAAGCCCTTTGCCCTTCTTGGAGAGCAGGGGGCTCAGGTACACCAGTGCTGTCAATCGTTACTTCTGTATTTCATAATGACCCTCTTTTCATCACTGTCAGTAACCTGGAATCATAGCTCACACACGAGAGTGAGAGAGAGAGAGGGGGAGAGAGAGAGAGAGAGGGGGGGGGGGGGAGATAGATATATATTGAGTGATAGAGAGA
>JABFEB020000060.1:30011730-30028056 GCA_019775895.2 Stomatorhinus ivindoensis | reverse complement strand
GGGGGGGGGGTGTGGCAGTCATTAGTCTAGGGTCCGCAGGCTTCTTATTACCATACAAACATGCCCGGCTAGTGTCCTTCACGCATACAAGTACGGAGTGATCTTTGGGTTTGTGGCGTTAGAATAGAGATATTGTGTGTGCGGTATCGTTGTGAAAGTTATCAGGGCTGTTTACAGTTATTGGCCCTGAGGACAGAATCATTATTTTCCTTCAACAGTTTTTCTTACATCTTTAGTCAGAGACTATATGCCGCATATGCCTCGGTCACTGGGTAGAATAACTGCTTGTTTAACTGCGTAGGTTTGTCAGGCGTGGAGCTGAATGAATTGTGGACATTAAACAGAGCCTCCTTGGACTCTGTGTGCCCACCAACAAATGCAAACAGTGCTCGAACAAAAACTGTGTACTCGGGGCCTGATCCACCAATGGCCATCCCCGAAGCACATAACGGAGAATGTGACCTACTGCTTCTTTTTGGGTGCCACTAACACCACTCTGTAACCTGCCATGGTAACCGCAAAGCAACCATGCTAAAGTAGCTAACCTGCACCGTTAAGCTTTCATATTATACAACTTGATAACTGCTAGCCTACCATTTTAATGTACACTCACAGAGCATGTTATTAGGAATACATCACTAAAACTAGATACGGCTTCTTTTTGCTCTCAAAACTGCCTCAGTTCTTCATGACATGCATTCCACAAGATGTTATAAGCATTCCATTGAGATTCTGGTCCATGCTGACATGATTGCATCATACAATTTCTGCCCATTTGCATATCCATACTTCAAATCTTCTGTTCTACTACATTCCAAAGGTTATTGGGAAGGTCACTGACATTGATGGGTAATTATAAATTGTGGCTATGAAGGTCAGCAACAATATTCAGATAGGCTGTGGAATTCAAGCAATGATCGATAGGTATTAAGGGGCACGACATGTGCCGTTAAACATTCCCCACACCATTACACCACCACCATTGTTGACACAAGCCAGGTGGAGTCTGTGGATTGCTGCTGTTGATGCCAAATTCTGACCCCACTATCTGTGTGCCTCGGCAGAATTCAAGATTCTTCAGATTAATTTATGTTTTTACAGTCTTCAACTATTAGTTTTGGGGAGCCTGTGCCCTCCGTAGCCTCCGATTTCTGTTTTTGACTAAGAGAAGAGTAAGCTGACGTAGTCTTCTGCTGTTGTAGCACATCTGCTTCAAGGTTTGTTCTGAGATGCTTTTCTGCTCACCACAGTTGTACAGAGCGGTTATCTGAGTTATCAAAGCCTTTCTGTTGGCTCCAACAACAAGGTGTTTCCGTCTGCAGAACTGCCACTCATGGTTATATTCTGTTTTTTTGCGCCATTCAAAGTAAACGCTACCCCAGAACGTTTTATGTAGCTAATTTTAGATTTATGATGGAATAATATACAATTGCTGAAAGATTTCTTGTGTGAGCATGAGAGTCAGAAAGTTTGATATAAATATACAAAACACACACTGTTTTCCTACTAAGCCAATCTGTGGAGGATAAAACATTCTTTCAAAATACCAGGTTGGCTATAATATCTACCCATATCTCCATTTAAATCTGAAAATCCCTCCTAAACCAACCCAGTTTATGGAGCCACATTTAAGAGTTAAATTCCATAAACAGAAGGAATACGAATATGAAGCGATGGTTTTACAGAATGTCTCCGAGTTTTTCCAAGGAGTGATACTGCTTTACATTTAACTTGCTCACATATTACTCCAGTCTCACTGAATATCCTGGTGCTAAGGGTAGGACAGGTGACGGGTGGGAAGAATACTGCTTATAAGTGACCACAGGCTTCAGCACTTCGATTCCTCATCATTCCTTGATTCCTATGAGGCTTGCTGTCTGTCTTTAACCACTTAATATTACATCGCTGTTTGTAGTCAGGTACCAGAACATAACAATATACAGCAGCTAAGGTTTACACAGGGAACTCAGTTCTACCCAGTGGAGTTTCTAGCTTTTTAAGAGATACGGGTCTAAGTCAGATTTACCTGGGACTTGACTTTTTTTTTTGAAGAAAAATTGGCATCAGTGCTAAAATACTCAGGGCTATGCTTAGAATACTCGGAGTTATAGCCCCGAGTAATTGGACCTAACGACGCCCATGGTTCCACACCAGTTCCTAATGAGTACTTAGCTTCAGACTTGCATGCATTGCTGAAATATGTGTTGTGGGATGCAGTGACTCACTACATGAAATCTCAGTGCATCAACACCAGAACCTCATGCATGTGTGCTTAAGGGGAACAAGCTGGATGTCGATATTGCGTTCTGAATATGGTTAAGGGTAATGAGGCCTTCTGGGCCATAGCATGGGCTGGAAGGAGGCTGTGCTGAATGGAGTCCTCAGACCTGATAGGAAGAAAGGGAGGAGAAAGCTGTCTGTGATCTGGACTGGGGAATGAGGCAGGGTGGAGTGGACAGTCAGTGCCTTGTCTTAATGTACAAAACCAGAGGCTGAAACACTAGCCATCTCCCTGCGGATATTATTTTTTTTAGACCAGAAGCCATGGAGAAACACCAACAATTGCTGCCTTGGGTTAATGGCTACCATATGGCCAGCTGGTGTATAGATGAGGCCTGTTGAAGCCCAGTGTATACAGGTTCCCAGCCATCTATTATACATGTGGCTGCATGTATGCTGAATGCTGCTTGCATTACAGAGCTGCTCTCGTGTCGTGGATGAGGATTGGGTTACACAAGGAGTGCCACTTTGCCTGGCTGTCTCCACAGTCCTGCATGCATGGGAAAGTGAACGGGGCCAACTGAGCAGCCAGTGAGGACCTGTGAGTGTCACACAGGATTACTCAGATTTGTCACACAACTTTGGTCAACCGGCCAATATTTTAGGAGACATTGATGTGTTTCAGTGTTTTTTAAATGAATAGGGAAGGAGAAAGGTGGTATGGTGGCACCGTGGGCAGCACCACACAGTTGTGGGTTCAAATCCTGTCCCATTCCGTATGCTTGTTCTGGGTTTGTTCAGGGTGCTTTGTTTCCTCACACAGTACAGAGACTGTTAAGATACATTTAAGAGCCTAGCACGTGACTTATAGTATGCAAACGAGCATCCTGTCTTGGGCGTCCCCTGGCTATTTGCCCCGCCCCGCAACCATGCTGTAAGTTGGATAAGTGGCATTTTCCAATGGCAAAAATAACGTAAAATAAAGAACACCACATTAAATATAAATCTGCTTTTCATTATATTTGTTTGACAGGGACAGTCAGGGAACCTTGACGTCTGGCATAATAAAACCAATTGGCATAATTATTTTATTGCTAGTCAGGCTGTCTCACCATTGTCAAGCGAGACTAAAGAATGGTGCCATTTGCCATCTTGTCTCCTTTTGATGTATCTCCGTCTCCTTCTCAGTTTCCTGCCCTGAATCAGTAGCTTCTTTATTTCTGAGACTAATTAGCTTCTCAGGTGAGCAAACTCGTCCCTCACTAGCCGGCTGTGCTACCAGGCTGGACGACTCAGAGCGCCAGCTGGCGTGGCTGTAAGCGCGCCTCACGATTGTCTTACTGCACCTATTAAAAAGGAGACAATGTGCTGCCAATTAGCCAAAATTACATGGACACATCTGGGCTGTTGGCCTGTTGGAGTCCTAAGAAATGATCCTAGTAAGAATGCTGAGGGTCTGTGCAGGAGAACAATATGTGTGATCGTTTTACAAGCCAGGATGCTTATTCATATTTAATTGACGCCCTTGTCTTTGGATGAGGATGCGGATGAGTTGAGACAGAGAGCAAGCTTCTTCAATACCAGGCCATGGGGTATGATGGCTTGTGAGGATTTTTAAGGGCCTTGTCAGTATTTCTCACCACAGGAGGAAATGTACCTGGGGGGGGGGGGGGGTGTTTATCTGAGCCCCGCAGTGTCACATTTCCGCCAAGCCGCTACTCCATGGCATCTGTGCACCAGAGTGGCTGTGGGGAGTTTCGGGCTAGGGGCTGATTAGTGGGCTTGTGTGGAAGGGAGGATTCTGGGACATAACCACAGCAAGGAGGTTGCCAGGATGGTAGTGAGCAGGGGTCAAAGGGCATGGGTCAGCTGGTGAATCCCCACAATGTATCCACAACCCTTTCTACTGTGTTTGGAACATCCAAGACAATCGACTTATTAAAGATTGAAACATTCTAAAAAATACAACCATTATCTTTTCTATATTAGGTAAAGTATTTTCGACTTCTAAAGATTAAACTCAGGGATTACACTCAACATTCAAGATGCAAAGTGTTCATTGTCATATGTACAATAGAAGAGTGCATTTCTTTGTGCAATGAAATTCTTACTTTGCTATCCACACAGAAATGCAGAGGTACAATTTCTAGTTTGTCTTGAATAAGGAGCATGCAACTGAATGGGTGCCCTCTGGAGAAGCAAATTATAAATGAGAAAAAAATATGTAAGGATTAGCGGGTTTTTAAAAGTATGACATAGTTATTAAGTTTTTAGCTAAATTTAATTGTTTGTGTATTAGTAAATGGCGGCAACAAAATTTCATTACAGCTAATGGCTGAAAAGGAACAGTAATAACTACTTTAATTGTTAACTGTTTGATCTGTTTATCGAGTAGCTGCTGATTCCCATCTGCCCTCATCTGTATGAGTGATTTTAGGCTGTTTAAATGTGTGTTTCTGCTTGTAACCACGCTATGTCGTGCGTTCATGTGTTTTTCAGTTTTGGATGTGATTTCTCACACTAACTTTATCGTATTGTAGCCCACCTATGATAATGGCCTCTGCTAACATGGCTAATCATTGCAGTGGTTGCTCACACTCATAAATTATTTAATTTTCCATGTTCTTTCCCTACCAGTTCGACGGTCCTGATGCTTCTCTTACAGCATTTTTTCGGTCAGGTCATATAAAGCACCATTATCTACTAGCCATGTCTGCCATTAAAAGCCTGTGTTCTGTGACATATTCAAAGGCCTTGTGTTTTATCAAAAAGCCTTTGGTTAAGTCTGTCGCCTGTCCTTGCAGTCTCTCTGCTGTAGAAAATCATGCGGCTGAGGTGTCTATCTGCTACGGTCTGCATTCTGTGCCTTGTTTGTGTGGTATGTGGCAAAGTTGTAACTCCACAACGTACAGACAATTCTGAGATAATTCTGAGGCAATTTTTTAACAAGCAAAATAAACCAAAATGCCAAAAAAATGGAATGGAGAAGGAATGGCATTCATTCCAGGCACCCAGAGTACACACTGACACAAGGTCTGAGGTGTGCTCAGTTTAAAGCATTCAAAATACCGCACAACAAACTCTATCCGCCATGGTGATTAACTCCTTCTATTGTGGCTTTGTCTCAGATCCCATGTATGTCAAACAGGTTTGTTTGAAAAAACTAAATCCAGACATAAAACGTTATGAATGTGAATGAACATGGACCTGATTGGTCCTTGCTAATGATCTTGTGAGTAGTAACTGGAGCTGTTATGCAAAGATTCTCCAAAGTGATGACATTGGCTGTTAAGATAATGCTTAATCTTAACAGAAAAGGGTTATGGTTGCTCACAGGTTACCTTCCCTTGGCGAAATCTGCTTTTAGATATAGTATGAACTAGAATGTTCAGTGTTGGTAGTTCAAAAACTCACCTGTACCCAGTTCTCCAGTGGCAGGTCCTCCTCTTTCCAGCAGTGGTGTCCAAGCTCCTTGAAATATCTCTTATAGATTAATTAAGTGCAATTACTAGAAGACTGATCTGCTGATTCAGGTGATGTGATAGAGAAATTTCGGCTCCTCATTGCCAGGTAGGTTTCAGTTGCAGAATTAGTCTGCCCATTGTAAAATGTCACCAGGGAGCGTAAAGCATGGCTATGAATGGGTCATCTCACATGGAAGCTTGTCCAAGAGACAGTGCATGCCATCTAGGCGCTAACCTAGAAGAATGAGCTAAGACGTGACCACTGGGTGTGACGGGGAGGCAAGGAAACATCTGGAAAGACTGAGTCCCTGGAAGTTTTGAGTGCAGGTTTTTCTGAAGTTGCTGTTAGCTCTGTCACATGACTGAGCTCAGTTCACCATCTGTAGGGTAGAGTGGAAGCAAAGAACCTTTCAAGTTGCAGCTGGCATACAATGCCAATGCTTTCACAGACAGACTTGTCTGAAAATGAGTCTTTCAATCGAGTCTAAAATAAATAAGCACAACATAACAACCAATTATATCCAGCACATGTTCCCTGAAGCAAGAATTTATTCCTTCCCTAAAGTAAATTGAAGGAAACACAGAAGGACTGATTCATGGCTGTGTTTTTTACAGGACATTCTTCTCTGTTTCATTGTTATGGGCAACATGTGTCTTTATTTGCTGGCTGTTGAGCTGGCTGGTGTGGTTTAAACCAATGATTTACTCCAAGCCTGCATTCAGCACATTTGCTTATTTAAGGAAAAACAAACAAATATTTACATTGCTTCTCCAGCTTTATTAACTTCTTGGATATAAGTTTCATACAGTTTATACTAAGGAATAAAGTTTGACGTCAGGTTATATGTCAGGTGTCCAAGCCTCTCTGAACATCTGCTCCAAATCCTGCATGCCACTTTTTTAGTGCTATCATTTCTCAAGAATAGTGTGGTTTTTATGTCTCTCTGTATGTAATTTCTATTTCAAATATTTAAAAATTCTTGCCATTCTTGTAAGATCGTCTGTACAGTATTTCCATACAATATACACAAACATATTGATTTTGGATTCATATGCACATTTTGGGCAACATACTGAGTGAGACTCTATCCTTTTACTAGATGAATTACGTTTCTCCACATAAAACATATACTGATGCCTATGAAATAAGTTAAACCTCATCAATGTACGGTACCTTGTTTACTCATTTTTGAAGCTTCAGAGAAGTAACCCAACAGATATTCATCATCAGGAGGGATGTGTGCTGGTAAGCTTGTGTGCTGGTAAGCTTCTTCATTGGCCACAGGTTACCTTCCCTTCTCTGCTCTTTTAGATATAGCATGAGTTCATAGTTAGATTTTTAGCCAAAGGGAAACTGGTTAGAAATGCGACATGACCAATATGACCATGACTCTACACTTAAACTAATATTTACCAAAAATAGGAGCCAGGGAATACAATGTATCCAGTCCTCCGTTTCCCCGGGTTCCCCATTTGCGGATTCAACCAAGGATTGAAGGTATGCGAGAGAAAAAAATTCAGAAAGTTAAAAAATGCGAAACTTGAATTTGCAGTGCACTACCTTCACTGTATAATTTGGGTAGGCAAAATTTTCATACAGGGGCAGCTGAAAAGTAACATGGCTTCATTCATTTTTTCCTGAGGTTATCTAGAGATGATTTATATGGGGGGATGTGCATAGGTTATATAGGTTAAATAATGGCAAATACTCCATTTTATATAAGGGACTTGAGCAACCCCCCACAGACATATACAGAGAGCCAACTGTAGTGTTACAGTAAAATGTTTTACAAGGCTTGTCGTTTGTCCTTATATTTTTTGTTGTGTCTTATGTTTTACATTTTTAAGTTTCAGTTTTGATTTCCAAATATAAAAGTGTATTATGATTATTTTTTAAATCAGCGTCAGTCCTTTGAAAATCCCTTCATCCATCTTCCACCTGCATGCCTTATTTTTGAAAGGATTGGGCAAAATTTGATACAATAGCACAAGTTTACAAGATTCAGTTCTGGCGAATCTAAAATTTCAAGGCAACTTAGTGCACTACATTTTTGAGTTTTGTTGAGTTTAAAACTTTTAAGTTTTGAAGAAAACCATATATTGTTGTACCAACTAATTCTTTTTTATTCAGGTAATCTATCTTTCATATCTATAAAAAGTTGTGATTTTTGCATACTAAGAATTACAAACAACAAAAGTTGTGCCAACGTATTCTCTTTAGCTCAGATGATTTATCTTTCATAAGCCTAAAAATTTTAATTATTAAAAATGAAGATAAAACAATTCAATTAGCATGTTTATTTTAAACATGATAGTAATGAATAACAGCAGGCACATTCTGAGGACCCCTTTGGGGAATGACAGCAAACTTCAGTGTGAAGGGCAGCTACTTGTTGTGATGCTCAGGGAGCTGGGGGGTCACAGGCCTTGCTCAAGGGCCCCCACATGTGCTGATGCGGGGCTTGAACTGGTGACCTTTGGTGGAGAGATTTAGCTCACAGAGCCACAGGCCCAGGCGTATCAGACACAATGAATAAAGTGCTAACACAAAAACACTGTTTACAGTTCAGAGTTTCGGCAGCATGTAGCTCAGTGGGTTAAACCTCTATGCCTCTGGCCAGAATGTTGCCGGTTCAAGCCCGTTACAGCACTATTTTTGCAATGGGTGAAGCCTTAGCACGCTAAACTCAAATTTTTAAGTCTTTACACGTATGAAAGATAAATCTTAAGAAAAGACTTGTTGTTAGCAATTCTTAGTATGTAGAACTAAACATTTGAAGTTCTTGTATAAAGATAAATTATCCGAACGAAAAACAATTACGTGGCATAACAAGTAAACGATATGTTTTCTTAAATACATAGAAGTTTGAGTTGCCCTCAAAACTCAAAATTCTAGTGCTGATGTTTGATTCTGATTCTGAGTAACTTGCCGCAGTCCAAAAATATGCTATGGTGAATTTGAGTTGGGGGCATTATGTGGCTCAGTGGGCTAAGCCTGTGTGCTTGTAATCACAAGGGCGCCGGTTCAAACCCAGCCTCAGCCTGTCTGTGGGTCCTTGAGCAAGGCCCTTGACCCCCAGCTCCCTGGGCGCCGCTACGGGTGGCTGCCCCTTGCAGACAGCTTGCTCTACGAAGAGCAAGTTGAGAGAGGCATAAATAGGAATTTTCCCATGGGGATAAATAAAGGATTGATTATTATTATTATTAAATTGTCCATGGGTTTGAATGTGTGTGCTCTCCATCCAGGCTAATTCCCTGCCCTGAGGACAAGCAGATATAGAAGATGGATGGATATATTTGAATTAATAAATTGCAAGTTATAACCCGTTCCTTGTCTATGAAACACCTTTATTGGGTATTCTTGTTTATTCTAATGTGTGGTGAAACCAAGATCAGTTTTTGCGTTTCACAGACTGCTAGGGTTGAAGAACCAGCTTGTTATATGGCCTCATGACAAGCGACCTCGGTGGCCTGAGTCACCTCAATCAGGGTCTGCCAGGAATGTCAGCAGGCAGCTAGAGCACACTGTGTCCTCATATGATCCTCGTCTTCTCCCCAGTAAAGCACAGCACAGTTCCGCAGGTGCATTGCTGTACGCGGGAGGGGTAATTGCTATGTCTCCGTAGCCCATGTGCTGAAGCTGCCACCTAGGAGGGACGTCGGTATTTTCCCTATAATTTTCATACCTCTCTGGAGCAGCCCAAATAATGCACTGTAACACACAGCACCTCCCTCCAACTCCACTGCAAAGTACTTGCTCTTCACTGGCTATTGGCTACAATGGGGCAACCATTTAATGAATGAAAATAATGGAACCTCAGTATGTGGTAGACAGGTATTGTTGTCTGTAGTAAGTATGCCCAGTGTAGGAGGCTCTTTAAAAACTTAAAATTTCACTAAAAATAACTAAAAACTGAAAATAAAGGTATAATAATTGATTCTTATGTCCCTACTGGTGCTTGACAAAATACTTTCCCATTAAACGCAAGGGATTGTACATTTGTCTATGTTTAATAAACATGTACAACAATATGTAAAAATTGCTTGATCATCGAGTAACATCTTATATAAGTTAACTATAGAAAAAGATTTAGAATAGAATATCAGCTACACAGTCTCCATAAAATGAAATTATTGTTATTGACGAATCTTCTATCTTTAAAAAGTACAGATTATTACTGACCTTCAGCTGCCAGAGTGTGCATGACGTTAGCCGAGAAGATAGCATGTTAGCAACGTGAACGATTCACTTCGTAAACCCCACCCCCCGGCAACAGTCTGTGGGATCTGACGCAATGGCTTTCTTGTGGTCTTGAACACTTTGGCACCTTCTCAGGTGAGTGAAGGTCAGTTTCATCACCAGTTGAGTGCCTATTTAATTAAGATTGTTACGTAAATCACCTAGAATTAGCTCCCACAATTCCACTGGATTCAATGCACTCACGAATACTTAGATATAAAAGAAAAGAACCACACAGGCACACCAATCAGCCATAACATTAAAAGGTGAAGTGAATGACATCGCTGACCTCATTATAGTGATACCTGTCAATGGTGTCATTATATATTAGGCAAGTGAGCAATCAGTTCTTAAAGCTGATGTGTTGGAAGCAGGGAAATGGGCAAGTGCAAGGATCTGAGTGACTTGGGACCAAAGTGTGATGGGTATTTATACCTCACATGTGCTGTCAGAGCGGCAAGCCCCTGTTCAGTGTAAAAAAGAATAACTCAAGCTAATCAAACAGCTCTGTGCAAACCTTGAGCCTTTGAGGAAAGCAACAGATAAATGTCAGAATGACAAATTAACTGCAAGTCATGTTCTTCCACGTGTCTGTGGTCTTCAGCATGCTGCAGTAACAATGAAACCAAGTACAATTCTCTCAGACATGAAATCCTCCATTGAGAAATGGCTGAAGGTATGAAGTGGTTTCATTTGGACCCAAGATTTAAGCTTGATGGATAGAGAAAAAAAGCATCGAAGCCATTCTTACAAAATGCCCTCTTGATCTATCCACCAAATCTTGGAACTACTAAGAACTGGCTTTACCATCCAAAATGAGATCAGAGCTTTTTGCATTT
Source organism: Stomatorhinus ivindoensis (assembly GCA_019775895.2). Lineage (NCBI taxonomy): Eukaryota > Metazoa > Chordata > Actinopteri > Osteoglossiformes > Mormyridae > Stomatorhinus > Stomatorhinus ivindoensis. The sequence goes on along the minus strand of JABFEB020000060.1, from coordinate 30,017,293 downwards.
ATGCACGCCCAAGTCCCATCCAGGTCTGCACAGTTTACCAGCATCAGAGGAGGTACCAAGTCTGCTGTGTCATACTGAGGAGTCCAATTTTCTCTTGTACTGGAAGGAAAACCAGAACCGATTCACTTATTTGGCTTAACTTGCAACCTAGCTATTCCTGCCTCATCTGCTCTTGTGGAACTCGTTATCAGTATTGCTGGCAAGATATTTAGGCCTGAGAGATGGAATCTTCGTGATGATAAATTTAAGGATGTAATGATTATTTGATGCAACGAAAGGTCAAAATATATAAACTTAACAGAAAAAGTAAGGAACTTTGTGTTTGGATGATTATTTCTTTGTTGTGACAATGCTTCTTGCCAATAAATCTTATACCGTTGAAAAGCCGATTTATTTCCATTTTAAATGTTGCCACATTTGTAAGGAAAATCTATTTGTGGGCTTGTCATCATTGGAGGCAATCTCAATGCAGAGAGAAATCAAGATGAGATTCTGCAACCAATGGCAATCCTATATTTCAGTCTGGGACCAAACTCTATCCTCCAAGATGACAATCCTTACCCCCTCAGCACTACTTCCAGAGTTGGGGAGTGGAGAGGATGGAATGGCCTGCCTGCAGTCCTGACCTCAACCCCATTGAACACTTGTGGGATCAGCTTGGGTTTGCTGTTCATGCCAGAGTGACCAACACAACCACATTGGCTGACTTGCGACAAATGCTGGTTGAAGAAAAGGATGCCATCTCACAGTATCAAGCTGGAGACAAGCATCGGGAGGTGGTGCCAACCTGTTGTGGCTGTGTATGGTTTTTGCACACACTACTAAGGCTCCTGTTTGTTAATTGAATAAATTGCTAAATTGCCAGTATGTCTTATTTCTTCAGACTTCAATCATCCCATCCACTAAACGACACCAAACAAAAGTCAATCTGCTCTTTGGCATAGGCTGAGAAGACTTGGCAAGTTTTTCATGGGCGCAACCTCTGCTGCTCAGTCCACAAATGCATTTTCCTTACAAATGTGGCACCATTTAAAAGGGAAATAAACAGGCTTTCCAATGGTATAAAATTTATTGCCAAGAAGCATTGTCACAACAAAGAAATAATCGATCAAACAATAATTTGCTTACTTTATATATATATATATACACACACACACACACACAGTGGGGTGGGTAAGTTTGAGAAACCTTGTCAATGTTCATGATTTTCCTGTATAAATCGTTGGTTGTTATGATAAAAAATTTCAATTAAATATATCATATAGGAGACACACACAGTGATATCTGAGAAGTGAAACAATGTTTATAGGATTTACAGAAATTTTAAACAAAATTAGGCAGGTGAATAAGTTTTATTGTCATTTTATTGATTCCAAAACCTTTAGAACTAATTATTGAAACTCAAATCGACTTGGTAAGCTCCGTGACCCCTGACCTCCTATATATATAATACAGCACATTGCTAGCCTGTAGTGTCTTCAGAACATATTCATTTCCACATGCAGAATTGTGGGTAATTCTTAGAAACTCACATCTTTTGACTGTCATTCACGCCTTTTTTTTGACATTTTTTCAGATTAACCAGTGAGTTTTCTCTTGTGAGAACCTAAAAAATGTCCTTACCAGGTAAAAAGTTATGGTTTTTTTTTATCACATTGTGGGGAAATTTGATCCCCCCAGTGAAATAATCACAACAACATACACTGTAGGTAATTTGGAAGACTGTGAGGAGACAAGAATACCCAGAGACATGGGGAGAACAGGCAAGCTTGCAGACATACTCAGAGCGGGTGAGTGAGAATCAAACCAAGGAGCCAGGTGTTGTGAAGCCACAATGCTACCCTTAGTGCTACCTGCACAGGAAAGGGCTTTTCCAAAAACACAGCCACACTGGGAGAGTCCCCACAGAGAGGTGGCAGAGTTGGGGGCCCATAAGAAAGCCCCAAAGTGACTAACAGGATGTGCCTCCTCTGTTGTACGTGTTATCTGACCCCGTTACAGCAGTCAGGTGGTAGGGGGGCTCGGGGGGATTTGCCTTTTTGTTTTCAGGAAGTTCACTTCCTCGTCTTTGATGCCAGGCTTCAGTTTTTGACCTAAAACTAGTGAGATGAAGACAAACAGCTGTGCTGTGTGAGAGAGCCTCTGTTTCCCGGTTTGCTGCTCTATTTCCGTTTCACATACTGCGTCCAAAACTGCTCTTACAGGTTAACCTGCCCAAGGGCGAAGAGTCAAAGTCATGTTGAAGTCTCTGCCAGGTGGAGGAAGGGTCACGATGCTGAGCTGAGCCATGTAGTAACTACAAGTTCACATCTAGCCTGGTGCCAGGTGCGCTTTCACTTTTGCTTCGGATATTCTGCTACGTTTTTATTTTTTCAAAAAGAATTATTTTATTGCAAGGCAAAAACAAATACATTTAAACTGGCAAAATCTGTTGTAATCTGCTTTTGCTTTCAGAGAATATATTAAGGAAGTTATTTTACTCAACTTCATAGCCCACAGAGGAAACAAATAGCGATGTGTAGTTTTATCTAAAGGAAGTCCTGTTTCACCTAATGAGAATGCTTCAGTTGGCTCTGGAGGTTTATTGTCTGCAGTAATTTAAGCCCATTAATTACTCATTAAAATATAGTAGTAAAATTTGAAGTTCTATTATCCCTGGTATTTGAAGAGACAGTAATCTTCCAGGAATTGTTAATGAAAAGACAAATGCCAGTTGTAACTGCCCCGCCCCCCAGCCCCCCCTATATGAAAACATGGGTCGGGGGGCATATTATATAATGCTGCTGTTTGGTACCTGACAGCTAGGAACAGGTGAGAAGGGGGGAGTGCCCCCCTTCTCAGCATTTCATACAGGAATATGTCATCGTCCCTCTACGGCACCATTTGGTCACTCTTAACACATCCTCAAGAAACTACACAATAGCAGCACAGTAGTAACAAGGTCTGGTACCACACATACTTCCAGCAACCCGAACAGCGAGGCATGTCTGTCCACCTTTGGACTGCTGTCCTTCAGCAATACCTCCACAAGATCAGGATGTCAGCTGAGACTGAGCAGGCCTGGGTTTCATTACAAAGGCCTTTGGATTCATGAGGAGACCACGGTCCTCTTCAACATACCCGCTCAACTGCGATCTGTGGTGGATCAGAATCAGGGCTGACTGACCAGCACTTTAATAGTTAGTCCCTGTACATCAAACAAGGCTGATCTCTCTGTGTACTCACCAGAGTGAGGAATGGTGGAAGACACTATAGAATGGTGTACAGATCCACAAGAAACAGGGACTGCTGAATGGAAGGCGGGGAAGTTATTGCCGCAGAGTTTGTTACATGCGTGTTTCTCATACTTTCAGATTACTGTTAAAAGATTAAAGGTCTTAATCATATGTTTTCAGTTCATAGGCCTTGAGCCAGATGAACTCCTCATATGGCTGGAGAAATGTGGAAATGGCAAGTCCAGCTGCCTCCTAGAATTTTCTGTCGTGCAGTTCCCTGTGTTCCATGATGCACACCCATGTCACGCATCACGTTAAAGGTCAGCTACCTGCATGGCCAGATAAACAATGAAAGACAAAGCTACCCATTCAGTCTGCCTTCCGGTTCTTTCAGTCTCTCTCGCTCTCTTTCACATCGTCATACTTCCTTCCTTTATTGTAGTAACCTGTGATTTTCTTTGGGCTGGGCTGACAGTGTGAGGGAGAGGCAGCAGTGGACCTACCAGTGAGCTTAGGTCAGTGTAGATGGATGTAATTGTGTACCTAGGGTCACACTGTGACTGAGCTGATCAGTGAGACTAGGCCACTATGGATGGGTCTGACAGTTAGACTAGGGCTCTGTGGATGGGTTTAACAATGAGACTGGGGCATTATAGATGGGTCTATAGTAGGCGCTTTCACATTGAAGTTCTGGAACCTGGTCCTGGTTTACAGGTCCCCGGGCTGTCTTGACCTGTAACTTTTGTAGCTACTGGCAACTTTTGTGTGTTGCTATAATATCACACAACAAGTACCATGACTTTTAAGTATGAGAGATGCAAAAAGTTCGTAGGTTAAATTTCCAACATAAATTTCATACAAAACTATATCAGTGGAGGATAAGTCTTTTTGTTAGTTATTTGTTAGTTACATGATCAAAATGGGACAAGCCTTTTATTTATATTTTATCTGTATGATCCACAACATGTTCATGATTCTTGTTAAGTCTGGCCAGCAGACTGATCTTTTGTTTTCCACAGAATAAAAAACATTATCCTGCTAATAAGCAATAGGAAGTTTCACCGCAGGCACCAGCGATAATACACAAAGATATATTGGTTAGCGATCAAACTTTGCGATGCAGAAACATGGAGATGCAAGCAAAAAAATATTAATTGATGGATTAAATGTAATTGGGGTACAAAAATAACTCAATATGCTAAGATTTTGCTCTGCAACATCTCTTTTCTGCACTTCCATGTTAGTGGCAGTGCTTATGGTAAAAAAAGTCAGCAAGCTATCGTTGAAAGTGCCTCCCCAGTATTGAGACCAAGGCTATGGATCAGCCCCACAAAAAACAAGACACTATGGATAGGCCTAACAGAGACTGGGGCAGTGTGGATAGGCCTAACAGAGACTAGAGCACTGTGGATAGGCCTAACAGAGACTGGGGCACTGTGGATAGGCCTAACAGAGACTGCGGCACTGTGGATAGGTCTAACAGAGACTGGGGCACTGTGGATCGGCCAAACAGAGACAGGGGCACTTTGGATAGGCCTAACAGAGACTGTGGCACTGTGAATAGGCCTAACAGAGACTGGGGCACTGTATACAGTTCTACCTACACTAGGTCCTCTAGCTGTTTCCTTTTCAATGTCTCCTGGTTTCCTGAGGGTCTTTTTGATGGTGCTGGTGTCCTTTGAAGCCCTTGCTGTGACTGGAAGCTGGAGTAATATGCAAATAAAATAAAGAACAAAGGGAACGCCGGCTCTGATGACCACATGTGCTTGAGCCAGCATCAGAGATCAGCATACTCTCTGTAACAGTATCCCTGTCTACTTTTATCCAGTTAATCAGCAGTGTCCCGATGGCCTTACAGTCAATCTGCTGTCAGACAGTTGCCCTCAGTGACAGGCAGCCTTTAATAGCCCATCTGACTAAGGATCGCCTGTCTTGATTTCTACCCCTGCGACTGTTGGAGTGAGCGCAATCATTTATACAAATTTAACACAAACTAAAGGCCAGGTATAAGACTCTCTCGAGGCAGGACGACAGACCATGTCATATAGGGAAGGGATGAGGGAACGGGGACTTCAGAGGAGTTTTGTGAAACAGCAAAGATGAATGGAAATGAGAAACAGCCTGAGGGAAACGGAGGAAAGCAGACAAGGTGCTGAGTCCTGAGGGCGAGCCCTCGGTGCTGGAGGTGGGTGCTGGGTTCCAGGGGCGAGTCCTCGGTGCTGGAGGTGGGTGCTGGGTTCCAGGGGCGAGCCCTCGGTGCTGGAGGTGGGCGCTGGGTTCCAGGGGCGAGCCCTCGGTGCTGGAGGTGGGCGCTGGGTTCCAGGGGCGAGCCCTCGGTGCTGGAGGTG
>JABFEB020000060.1:29979134-29991051 GCA_019775895.2 Stomatorhinus ivindoensis | reverse complement strand
AATATTCCAAACATTAAGGTAAACAGGAATATCAATATTCCAAACATTAAGGTAAACAGGAATATTAATATTCCAAACATTAAGGTAAACAGGAATATCAATAATCCAAGCAAAACCAACCTGGCAGCAAATCATCCTGTGACCCTTCATTTTCTGTTGCCTCCTCTCCTCTTTTTCTCATTTAGTTTGACTTTCTTTCTGTTTCCCCCAGTTTCCAAACTGAAAGGAACTTCACAGGAACAACAAAAGGCTTAGATTACCAAAGACTCTTGTCAAATAACTTGTTGCTGCAGGCAAAGGGACAGCTTGGAACTTTAAAACCCGCGACCCTCTGCTTACAGCATCACTAATGCTCAAATATTCTCTTTTTAATATTATTAATGTTTCTTAACTTTTCCACTTCAGTTACTCTGAGTTGCTATCTCTGTGGGGGCAGTTTCTCAAAATTTCTCCCCACCAAGATGGAAAAACCCAAGTACACTCAGACAAGCCAAACATCGGTAAACACCGCACTGTACTCGTCCTGAGCTGAACTTTGCCGTCTTCTCTTATCAGTCTGTCATTTGCTTAATGATTATACATGAGTAAAAGGGCCTTTATTCAGGTCATGTTGCAAACTTTAAAAAGCTATTAAATTTGACCCCACTTAACGCAGGGTTTCACTGTAATTATGGCCCATATAAATCTTTACGTTATTGCAGACATATTTGCTTTTAAAATTGAATCTGAGGTGATTATTATAGTTTATTTGCATAATGCTACACATTCTATTAGAAGATTATTCACATTGGCTATGGATCAACTGGGAAGGATCATATTTACTTATTTGTCTTATATTTGGATATAATAAGTTAACCGTGAAGTGTACACATTAATCATGTAACTCTTCAGGACAGGGTTAGCCAGTAGATCTTGGTTGTTTGCTTGCTCAGTTCTGTCAAATCAACACCTTGCCTAACATCAGTTTCCTCATCCTCTGAATTTAAAGCTGTTTATTGAGTCATTTCAGTCTTTAAACCAGAGTCATTTAACCAAGGATTTTACAGTGTTGTGAAATTCCCTGCTATGAGTCTAATCAAAGCTGGAATGACATGTGAGAGATGACAAAATGTCAGTTGTGACTGAGCAAACGGCTCTATGTTCTATAAATCTCCATTTAAATGATCTGATATTCGAGTATGTACTTTCACAATATACCATGAGGTAAAATGCCTCTGAGGTGACAGGCGGGGAGAGGGGAAATAGACCAAAGGGGAAAAGCAGCAGGGTGAGCTTCCATGTGTCATGAAATCTCCAAGGCAGAGTTGGCGTTTCCTGTCACGGAGAGATGGCCCCAGATTCGCTTTGTCATCTGATGCACGTGAGACAACAGCATGGGCCCTCTGTTACAGTGAAGCTCCACAATATGACCAAAGAACAAGGAGCATGCTGCGAGTACACAGCATGATGTCTCTGTGGTTTTTTTCTGTGTCTGTGTTTTTGTCTGTTTGGGCAAATTTTTTTAAACAAACGTCCCATTGAGCGCAACCAATCCTGAAAAACTAGTTTTCTTGTGACCTCTACATAAAGCATTTTCACTACTATTAAACCGCAGAACTTTTTATTTTCTGTCTGCTTGCTTTTAAAAGTGGCAAATGGAAAAAATGTGTGTGTGTGTGCGCGCGCATGTGTGTGTGTGCTTGCATGCATGTGTTGGTACACCAGAATGCTCCTCAATTGCCCTCGATCCCCCATGCAGGGACCTGGTAGCACCAAGGGAGTTCAGGTTAATAGTGGGCGTGGCCAGCAGCAGCAAACGTGGGCCCTACCCCCCTCCCCCCTAGACATGGGCTGAGGGAGGCCTAATTACAGACAGCAGGGGTGGCGCCTCTCCAAGTGGCCCGGGCACAGAAGATGCCCAAGATCCTTTTAATTACAGCCAATTAGAAGCTCAGCACGCTGGGCTTATTACACGCCGGCTGAGGAGGAACCTTCTGCAATTACGACCGGCCACTCTCGTGAAACACCACAGCCGCATCCCTCATCGCCCCGTGGGCGCCTTTGTGGGCTAAATGAGGAACAAAAGCTGAAAACAGTCTTCTCGATTCGTTACCCACCACCCCACCCTGTGTGTCCTAAACACTCTGCTTTTCCTGAATACTGGTACTCTTCCCCTTCTTCTGACAAACTGGGAGTAAAACACTAGGTTACTTCCTGGTTGGTTCAGGGAAGTTGACCCCTCCCACGAAACAAGTAATATATTTTTTGGTAAATTTCACTAGCTAATGATCCTTGAGACCACAGTCGACCTTTGCCAATCTCCACAGATCAAACACCCCCTCGTCTGACATGACCAAGGCTCATGATATTCAAGTGTATCCAAATTCATTTAATCTGCCCAAGATTTTCATTTTAAACTTTTTTTTGCAGTCATTAGCTACAATACCTGTGATTTCCATGCAAAAGCATCAGTAACGTGCATGCAGGGCTTTCACTGTTAGGAACCACAGAGAGTTTTCCCGCCTTTTCCTGCTCAGCTGGATATGCATCAGGTTGACTGGCACGAGTGCAGACAAGCACTGGGAAATTAACAGTTTGAGCATGCAAAGACTTGTGACCTCAAACAAGGAGCCCAGACCTGTATCAACTTGACCTCTCCAAAGAAGTGTCAACCCTGGTCAAGTGATATATGTGCTGCTTTGGGCCAACCAGAGAGAGGCGTGCTTTGGGGGGGGGCACCTATGTACAAAGTATTTCCAAGTAGCCGTAGCAGCTGCAGAGCATCGCGATTCAACCAGAAATCCCATGGGGACACGCTGCTGCTATGTTGACCAGACTGCTTAACCCAAGACGATTCAGCTGAAACCTTTGTCACACAACAGCATTGATGGCTGAAGGGCAGGTCTGCAAACCAGGATCGCGATGGACAAAACCAATTCTCATAACAAAGATCGAAAATCTCTGTTTCTTTCTAATCTGCAGATCTGTGATTATTCTCTGCGAGGTCTTAGAAATGTCCGTGTGGCATCAGGTCATAGCTGATAATGACATGAGACGCCTTTGACCAGGAAGACAGTTTCGACAAGACTGACAGTTTCGTAGTTAAGATTCCAGGAGAGATCTTCTGCTATTATAGCCTGAAACCAAACCTCTCGTAAAATACCCAGCTGTATAAACAGAGAAATGACTAACTGTGTACATAACATTAGGAGACAGTTCAAGTAAATGATCATAATGATGTGATGATTACAGTGAAGATAGTGATGTGACAGCGATGAGGTCAATGACGATGTTACAAAAGGTGACGTACCCAACAGACATACATCAGTTAGACGTGCTAGCTCTAGCTCTGATTAGATACTCACCTTCAGACTGGCAGGCACACATACCCACGTCCAACTGGACATGCAGGTGCACTCTACAGCATGCTTATACCTCTGTTTTCATGCAGTCAGTCAGCACCCATTTGACATCCATCTGCTTTTTGCATCAATGCAGTCTCTTAATTATTTTGTCATGTTCCTAGTATGCTGACAGCAGTCAGAGATGCACACAGTGTTGAGATATAAGTCTGTCCACTGGTTTGCTTACCCTCATTGGCCAAGCTTTGTCAACAGGGGGTGCAGGTTATTCCCCAGAGCAGAACCTGTGAGATCAACAATACTGAACAGTCTGAGCATCAGTGATGGGACTTATTGCACTGATATTGTGCTTCATCTTATCTGCACTGGTCTGTGAGATGCTCTTGGGAAGAAAAGCATCTGCCAAAGCCATGCAAGGCAGAGTATAAGGGGTGAAGTCTTAGGAAAGACCTGCCCTGGCATGACAGGCTGATGTCAGCTGACATGAGCCAGGTTGTTTCCTTCACAAATAAAGCTTTGTACATGCGCCTTAGCCAGAGGGTTAGCATATCATCATAAATAGCAGCCACTTGGTGAAGCATAATTGCACAGATTGTGAAGTCTTTGAGTAATCCCTCCTCACACAGGGAAGTCAGGGGCATGTCACCTGCCCTTTTGCTCCACAAATAATGATTTCTTAATATTTGCATGGGATTAAGAGAGCCACAAAGTGACTCGTGACCCACACCATGCAGGAGCAAGCAAGTCTGAGTCACTTTCACTTTCATTGTAAACATAATGAGGTGTATTTTAATGAAGTGCTAAAGAGGCATTTTTGTGAATTTTTATGGTGCCTGGCCTGAGTCTTGACTTGAGACAAAAAAACCATCCTCCTGTCCTCTTATTCATTATGGAGCCTTAATAAGAATGAAAGAACCATCTTCGTCTGCCCTTGTTAGTAAGTAGAGACAAATGGAAGACCGCCTTAGTAAAACCAGGCCATCCCTCCTCTTGGGAAATGCAAACCAGAAGGACTTGAATCATCTGATCTTAGCAAGAATAAAAGGACATACCTTACTTCTCCTCTTAGTAAGGTCAGAAGAACTCATGTCCTCATTTAAAAAGCTGCCTCTTACACTCTCACATCACTCAGTAATTGAAAACTTTGGCTAATGACAAGGTTGGCCCCCTGTATGAATTTTGGCTCCTCTTGCCTGCCACCTTAAAAAAACCTAGTATTGCCCCTGTTGAAAAAGATGTGTGTGTGTGTCTTAAATGTTTTAATCTGTGGAAAGTTTTTGTCCTAAGACCATTCAAAGTCTATTAATTCATTTAGCGTTGTGATGGTGAGCCTGGGGGCTTTCCACAGAAGCATAGTGTATAGGGCAAGGGATAACCTAAATGGGATAGCAGTTAGCGGGCCTGGGTCCACAAGCACTATGCGCAGCTCAGTGGAAGAAACTGGAGTACTTGAGGAAACCCGTGCAACCGAAGGAGATCATGCAAACAGTAAGACTAGGAATGGGATTTGAATGGCCAACCCTGGAGGTATGAAGCTACAATGCTAATTGCTAAGCCACCTGTTTTATTTGCGATTATTATAATCAGGTTTGTTGCAAGAAAGAGACTTGTTTGTGCCTGGGTTCATACAGAGTCATTTAGCTTAGGTTCAGTCAGGCATGAAATTTCAGGTCAGCCTTAACTTGGCTGTGCTGGGGGACAGGCGGGGGGGGGGGGGGATTTCTGCTCCACATTGTTTAATTGGACTCACACACACGGAACATTCATGAAGGAGAAATCCGAGATTCTAAAGTTTTGGATGCTCATTCTTCTCCATTAGTCTGCAGTTTTCATTGGGTTGGGTAGACCTTTGGTGTGGTTTCAGTTTATGCAAGCCCTGTGTTTTACTTATTCATATTAACCATACCTGTAATTACATCTTAGATAACTCAGCATCTCTAAAGTATTGCTACATAGTTTGCTCTATCCCAGTAATCAGGGAGAAATATTCTTGGAATTTCCTAATGAATGATATTTTAACACGGGATAACCATTGTGATGTCTGTCTCGCCTGTAAATAGAGTAGCACTTTACTTTAGAGTCTAACTAGGCCTGTGGATTTTATTTTTAATTTAGTCTGAAATGATGTGCTCAAGGTTAGATCTATCTGCCAAGGATAAAAAAGGGCTCAACCAAGGAGATGAATTAACAGTTGGTAGCAAGTAGTGCCAGGAGATAATTGTTGCTGCAAATGGATTTATAAGCTAAGGCTTAGTGACCTCATAAGGAGCTGCTCTGTTCTACCTTTCACTGGTTTGCTTTGGCAAAAATATCCAGAAAAAACTAAGCTTCCTAAGTACTGAACAATAAGAGCATCTACTAAGCAACCAAAATGCATAAGCAAATGACCAGTTACTGCCTCTTTTAAACCATAAAAAGCTCTAGTGTTATTTTTTGATGGTTTCTGTGGAAGCTTGTGTTTGTATTTTGACTTATATGTGCATAAGATCATTAGATCTAATTATGTTCCAAATTCAGTCCAAAGATGCCTGGGTTGTCATCTTCATGCTACTTTAAAGCCAGTTCACTGGAGTACTCTGAGGTTTAAGTCCTACCTGAATGTACCCATCTCTATCATTTTTATTGGGTGGTACATGTTTACCATAGAGTGATTTTGTGAGAAAATACCATCTTCATGGTATTATTGTTCTTAGCATTTTTATGCAATGGAAAACAAGATTTAAAGGTTCACTCACACATGTGTGAGTGTGTACAGATGTGTGCCAGACCAGACCTAGAGAGCCTCGTAGCCCAGCTTGGAGTCCACATAGTGAAATCAGCAGCTAGCTGAGTGCTAACGCTCTGGAAGTAGCAGCTAGCAGAGCAATAATGCTTACAATCTGGAAGTAGCAGACATTTTCACAATACTGCTCACTTACTTGAAACAGAAGCAGTCTTTGTGCTGGCAGTCTTAGAGAGAAGTAGGAATAATCATTCATTTCTTTAGTACTAATGCACCCACACAGGAAACTAGTTCAGTTCCTTACTATCTGGAAGCACTAGCTTATTTCACAGGTGACACAAACACTTGCAAGACGGACTCCCATTTATCCATCTATCAGTTTCTCGTAACCAATCAAATGCAGCACAAGAACTATAAACACAGGAACAGATGAGAAGCATCAGTTAGCTAAGTGCTAATATCCACACACTGATAGCTTTAACTAGATTAGCATTAATGTACACAGCTAGCAGTAGCTAATCCTGTGTTAATTTTCCAAACATAAGGAAACTAAAGTGCCCCCCCCCCAAAAAAAAAAAAAACATGAGTGGAACAGCGGAGGTTCCCATGCAGCTGAGTGGAAGTTTTGCTTCCCTGGGGGTCCAGATGGCCCATTTATAATGGGTATACTGGTGCCTGTAAATTCATAGATAAAAAGAGTTAATAAACAGGAATGGTGTCATTTCTCCATCGTTTCCATGGAAAATTACCCTGGCTCATGCCCTCAAGCCTAAAGATCTGCTCTCAGTAATGGACAAACACGTCCTGGACTCAGTAATGACAAATAAAACTGGGACTTGATTTTGCATTGCAGAGTTCCTTCTCATTTAATGGATCCATAGCCAGGGTGTTTGTCATGGCAAATTTAGCACTACACTTTATTAATTAAGGTTAGTTTTTTTTGGATTAAGTCATACATTCTCCCTGGGTTAAAATTTACTCCTGTGGTGATGTGGCCAGGGTGCATTTTTGTGCCAAAAATCTGCACCCTATATTTCTGTAGCACAGTGCGGTATCACCCACCCTTCCTGTGTACTGTAAATAAGAGTGCCACCCTGTTGGTGTCACGCTTGGTGACTTGATTGTCACTGTTTTAAACAAAGCCCAGGTCAAAAGGTTAAGCTGCCCACACTTGATTTCATGTTTTTATTATGCTTTTGTTCCGGAAAAGAGACTCTCCTGTTCCTTCCTGACCTGTTTGTTTGTGCATCCACCCCTGGGTGCCTGTTGATCTGTCTACTCAGCACTCTGCTTACTTAAGTTTATTTTCTCCAAGGGATAGCTGACCATTTTTAGTGACTTCTTGTTTTGACAACTGAATTTCCATGTTTAAAAATACACTTGGGGGAGGAAAGTAAGTGGCGGTGTCATCTGATGTCCTGTGACTGGACCTTGTCTGCTCACTCCACCCCCAGCCCCCACCGCACCTTGCTGTTATTTTTACTTTATTCAGACGTCACCATGTTTGCCTGCATCTGGAGTCTCAACACCCATGAAATTCAGAAGTCAAGAGGAAATGAACAGGCGCTGTTTAGGTCAAACAGGCTAATTATTTCACATTGGCCATCGGCACGATTGGGACACACAGGGACTGTTATGATGTGTCATTTTAAATCCATAGGCATCAGTATGCTTTTATGGTTCCCCGCCTTGCAGATAAAATTGCTTCCATTGTTCTGGGAAGAATTTACACAAGATTTTGGAGTGTATCTGTGGGAATTTTTGCCCATTTGTGAGGTCCGGCGCTGATGTTGGATGTGAAAGACTGGCTCACAATGTCTGGTCTAGTTCAACCCTATGGTACTTGACGGGGTTGATGCCAGGGCTGTGTGCAGGCCAGTCAAGTCTTTCTACACCAAATTTACCCAACCATGTCTTTATGGACCTTGCTTTGTGTATTGAGGCACAGTCATGCTGGAAGAGAAAAGGGCATACCAAGATATTTTGTACAATTCTAACTTTGTGGAGACAGTTTAGTTTGGAGAAGGCCCTTTTCAAAAACCACCATCAACATATACAGTGTTCCAGCTGGTTCTGGCATGCCCCCAAAAGTACTGTTGTACTTTAATGAGGTCCTTCATGATCACTCAGACTCGAAGGTGAGAACAAGCTACTCAGGCAAGTAAGCCCAAAAGGTCTCCCTGTGGTCTGTATGAAGGAGTGGTCTACACAAGAAAAGTATCTTTGAGCAAGTCCTATTTGAAACTTCAAGATGAAGCATATGTTTGTGTTCTGTGTAATGAATTTAAGTCTCTGCAAAAGGCCTTGAACTTTACCTTACAGCAGCACTATAGCCTCATGCTCCCCAGAGTTGTGGTATCAGATTCTTGCTATCAGTTCTGTGTATGTGTGTGTGTGTGTGTGTGTGGGGGGGGGGGGGGGGGTGCATTTATCACATGTGAGGACAAACTTGACCCCATAGTGTAGTAACTTGAAATCTCCTTACTTTTGGGGACATCTTTTGTCTCAGAGTGCCCCTTGACATGTGCCCAAGGTCAAAGCTAAAAATTCTGAACCCACTGATAGAATGCCAAGCAAGTGGAATGGTTCCCCGCTGCTGATTTTGCTAAGTACAATATTTGGTGCCCCTATAAAGGGCTGCGCACCTGAATTTTCCAGGGAATCCATGTCCCTCCTGCACCCTTGCTTGTGTAACATCCGCTGTGCAGATGAGCAGGCAAATAGAGGAGCAGAGTCAGAAATACAGGCAAACAGGGTTTAATTCAGGGCAGACAGACGCAGACGGCAACAATACATCAATGACTGATCTGGGAAACAGAGGAAGATGTGGACTGATATACACAAGACTAGTCGAAATAACAGGACACAGGTGATCACAATCAGGAATTCACATAAGGTAAATGGGGGGGGGGCATGGCACACATGAGGATCGTATGAACAGGTCATGACAGAACCCTCCCCCCAAATGCACACACTGCGGGCACGCCTCAGGGGAGGTGACAGACAAGATGAAACCGGGGACACGGGACCTGGAAAACAAGAGCAAAAAACATCAACTAGGGACCGGGAACAGAACCGACACACAGGATAAGCACAACGGCAGGAACCAGGACAACAGCTGACAGAGAACAGGAAACACAGAAAGGCAGACACAGGGGGAACACCAACAGGTGGAACAAGAGGGCCAGGAGTGAACAGAGGGACCACAGGGGGATAAGGAGCAAACACAGGAGGACAAATGGGAAAGGTCGAGGGACAAAGGGGAGCCCAAGGGAGCCACAGCAGCTGACAGGTGGCAGCCGGAGGGGCCACAGGAGACTGGGAGACAGGAGCAGGATGGGACCACAAAGGGAGCAAGGAGACAGGCTGAGAGACAGCCGGCGAAGGTACAGCTGACCGACGGGGTGGAGGAGGGGTCCCACAGGCGACTGAGGAGTCGAGCTCAGGGAACCCACAGGCAATCAACGAGGCGTCAGAGGCAGGACCGAGGACCGTCAACGAGGCGTCTGAGGGGGACCCGCAGGTGACCACTAAACCAGAGCCAAAGGACCCGCAGGCGCCCCTCGAGCCCCAGCCAGGGTTTGAGTCAGGGGGCAGGGCGGGCAGGACCTTGGCCCTGCGCCTGTGTTCTATCCCCTATCAGGACACTGAAAGGGGGGATTCTGGCTGGGGTCGACCTCACCGGGGCTAGGGCAGAGGAGTCATTAGGGAGGTCCCTGAGGGGTCCCACTTGAGCTCCTCCTCCTCCAAGGGGGAAGGAGCAGTGGTCAGACTGTCTGGGACCTCGTCGGGGACTGGGTCTGGTGCCAGGGGAACTGGAGCAGGGAATGGGACGGACAGAGCCTGTGACTGGGCATCAGGTGTGGGAGGAACCTCAGCATCAGTCGCGGGCGGAGCAGGAGCCAGAGCCTCAGGCGGAACCGGAGCAGTGGCCATGGGCATAGTAGCGGGCGGTTCTGTAGCAGGGGTCGCGGGCATAGCCTGGACCTCGGCTATGGGAGGAGCTGCAGGCAGCGCCATGACCTCGGGCGGAGCAGCTGGCGGAGCCACGGGTGGAGTGTTGGGCACAGGCAGAGCTGCAGGCGGCACCGGGAGCCTCGGGTGCAGCACAGCAGGCGAACATGGAGCAGGTAGATTAGGAACTGAGAGGGGTGGAGCCTTTACCACCGGTGCAGCAACCATGGGGGGTGGAGCAGGGGACTGCACACCCAGGCCATGGGTGCCATCTTCCTGGGGATTTCGGGGACCCGTGGAATGGCTTTCCCAACTGACCTTGCCCCTTTAAGGGTCAGGCGTGTTCCCTGGAATGGATAAGCAGGCGGCACTGGCAGCAAGGCAGCAGAGTTGTAGGCTTCAGATACTTTCGGAATAGATGCGGAGGCGGCGAGAAAAACAGCCTGTAGGAAGATCGCTGGATCTTCCCTCTGTCTTTCTGCCTCCTTCCTCTTCTTTTTTCTCCGGCTTGGGGCTGACCGCGATGGTTGGGTCACCTTGGCGTGACCCTTCTCTCTGTCACTCTCTCCACTAAAAGCTGAAGGTTTTCGCGTACCTCACTTATGAGGTGCGCGTTCCTGGGTGGAGATATCCTTTCCAACAGAGTTCTGCCAGATTCAGTGCCATGGGGTCCTCCTGGATCTCGGGCAGATTTAGCCAATAAATGACCTCCTGCAGTAAACTGACGCAGTCTTTTTCAGTTTCTGGAGGTGCGCTTCTGTTGACATCAGTCATTCAGTAACATCCGCTGTGCAAACGAGCAGGCAAATAGAGGAGCAGAGTCAGAAATACAGGCAAACAGGGTTTAATTCAGGGCAGACAGACGCAGACGGCAACAATACATCAATGACTGATCTGGGAAACAGAGGAAGGCGTGGATTGATTTACACAAGACTAGTCGAAATAACAGGACACAGGTGATCACAATCGGGAATTCAGGTAAATGAGGTAAATGAGGGGAGGTTGGCACACAGGAGGATCGTACGAGCAGGTCATGACAGCTTGTGCCCTTTGCTTCATCCAGAAGGAATTGTGTGATGGGTAAAGATGAACGCTAGAAGTTTTGTGGCCTGTTAGGTCCCTACAATGTTGTCATATAAATTGCTAAAAAAACTGTAAGCAGTATGATGTCCTCAGTGGTAGGTATGGACATCACCCCAACCATCCACAGACAGCTCTTATAGCCATCCAGATCAGGAGAATCTGTTGAGCTGTCTTGACCAGTGGTTCTTAACTGGTTTAGCCTCGGGATCCACATCCATCCATCCATTTTCTATACCCGCTTATCCTACTGGGTCGCGGGGGGTCCGGAGCCAACCCAGAAGCAACGGGCACAAGGCAGGGAACAACCCTGGACAGGGGGCCAGCCCATCACAGGGCACACTCACACACCATCGGGATCCACATTTTTTAACCAAATTTAATTAATCAAATGAGCAGTTATAGGTAAAACCTGCCAGCTGGAATGCGGTGCTGTTGGTTAAAATGTTTAACCTCATACTTCATGACCTATTGAAAACTGCTCCAGCTGAGAAACAGTGGGCGGTTTTTAATTTACTTCACAGCAGATCAGCATCTTAGTAAAGCCAACCAGTCTGAGTAGTTCTTCCGTGGTCTCCGTGTCACCCTAACTGAGTGAGAAGGGATGCCCACTATTCCATTAGTAGGCAGTTTAATCAGACTGTTCGCATTTCATGCAGTATTAATTGATGTGGGTATTGGGCTGTAGACTCCAGGGGCCTCATTTATCAACCGTTCTTAAGCACAGATTTGTGCGTATTTTGTGCGTGAGAACATTTTCACGCAAAGTGTGGAATTTACCATCTTGTACTTATACGTAGAAATGTTCTTAAATATAAGA